>CM030857.1:5978029-6258029 GCA_018105865.1 Metaphire vulgaris
TAAGAGGTTTCTATCAAAATTTCTATATTTCTTTTTTGCTTCTCAAGATTGTTCCGGTTGGTCAAAAACCAAAACCAACCCCCGCCCTTCCGGAAATCCTGGCTACGCCACTGCACCTAGATATAATGCCGCAACCCTCTCCTCTTCTAGACTGACTTTTCATGACTCCTTGAGTCTGTTAATGTATGTTTAACCGATCTACCTATTGTCTTTAGTGTGTTCACCATATCGTATAGTTGACTGTTGACTGTACAGCGCTTTTGGTTTTGGCCGATGGATATGTTACGGCGCTTCACAAATCGTCGAATAATAATAATAATAATAATAATAATAATAATAATAATAATAATAATAATAATAATAATAATAATGATAATGATGATAATTATAATGATAATAATGATGATGATGATGATGATGATGATAATAATAATAATAATAATAATAATAATAATATCTACTCTGTTAGATGTCGTAAATAGTCGATTTATCTGAAACTCCGAGGGAAACGAATTTCTTATCTTTAATTTCGTTTTTGATCGAAGACTCCTTCTTCGATCTGATTAGGCGTTGTTCTGTAGGCCGAGTTCTTTCTGCTGCTTAGAGAATTCGAGACTGCATGGAGATGAAGCCAGTGTTTTATCCAGACTCCAGGCCTTCGAGAGGGAGAGAATTGACTTGGCTGGAGGGGAAGAGGGAAGAGAAACAGTTCAATGATGCAAAATTCTGTGCCAATGTTGGAATTGGGGGGGGGGGGGAGATTTCCCATATCAGGCCTGTATAAAACACTGGATGAAACTGCTGCAGTCTCTAAATATGGCAGTGAACAGGATCAGTGACACTTTGACTTTGTTCGTGGCGAATTTTAGAAAACAGTTTGCAATAGTTAAGTTGCGAAACCCCTTAGACAGACAGCAACGACAATAGATGACATTAGATATCAACCGAAGTTGAGCGCATAGTTATTGCTGCTGCTGCTGATGATGATGATGACGATGACGATGATGATGATGATGATGACGATGATGGCGATGGTGGTTATAACGATGATTTTGGCGGACATTTGGGTCCTTGTCATTTTGTAGGAATCAAGCATTTAAAATTCTGGTCTTTCGAATTTAATAAGATCTCTATTGTTGTGCGCGATGAAACTGTACATGAGAGACTAACAGAGACAAAGCAAACACAATCATAAAAGCATATAAACTCATCACATATATATATATATACGCTAAACAGCTGCATTGACTGTACGGAGACGAAAAACCTACGATAAAACCATGGGCGCGAACCTGGTCAGAAAAACGGTCGTGTCATCATTTTTTTCTCAGGTTATGACCTTTCTTGCTTTATTGACTTTTGGCAATAAAATAAGCCATGGTTTTTTGTTATTTCATAGCCAAAAAACACCCGTGTCCACGCCCCATACGGACACGACCTTCCCTCCTCCAAATAAAAACACCCATGTCAGGACACGAGGAACAAAGCCATGTTTGCGCCCCTGGATAAAACTATTCCAATTACAAATAAAGTAATCCCAATCGACTGAATTTTTGTGGCGTCTTTGCAGTTAAGCGTCAGGTTTCGTCAGTTTAATAAAACAAATTAAATGACAGCAGACGCCTTTTACGAGGAACAGTTCCTTCGTAGAATGAACACAGGATCAGGCTTTGCTGGATTACTCGTTATCTATCCAGGTTTATTATCCTTGTACTGCTGTCTTTATGGCATTACAGTCCTCTATAGAGAAATAAATGACTGAGTTTCTCGAAAGCAACACACATCGTCTCTGCACTCACACTGCTGTTGTAACACATTCAGGCCCGCCGAGAGGGGCCCCAGGGGCAAATGCACAGGGGGCCCCCGGCGATTTGTAGGGGGCCCGGGGCGGATTAGGTTAGGGTTAACGCTGACGAGCAAAAAATGGTCGTCACACCAAATTCTAAACTTTATAGCTAGGGATCCAGCAGCCTCACGGGGAAAATACGGTCACCAGTCACCAGATTTTAAACTTTCTAGGGCCCCCCCGCTGGTACTCTGCACAGGGACCCGACATTTCTCTCGGCGGCCCTGCGCACTTTCAGGACTCGTAAGCTTCGGTCACGATGGCGCTCAATCGCATGCAGTGCACAGACGACGTCAGTGCAAATGAATTGATTGAAAAGGCTACAATCATCGATTGAATTTGCTCAGCCGCAGACATGGACATGGGTCTATTTCCTAAAACTCAATCCAACCCAACCCATCATGATTCAGACCAAACCTATTAGGCCAGTGGTTCTCAACCAGTGGTCCGCAAGAGATGGTCTAGTGGTCCGCGGCGAAGTCTGAAAAAGGCGTAAATAAAACTTAAACATATATATTTTCGGTGTGAAAAATCTGAAAAGTTTGACTAGCACAAAAAGGTTATCGGCACATTTTTGTGTATTTTGTGCATTTTCAACGTGAAAAGTCTGACAAGGAAAAAGAATAAAAGGTCATCACCGCTTTTTAGGAGCAGATGACTGCTCAATTTATCAGGTGGTCCGCGAGAATTGTTGAACTTTAAAAGTGGTCCGCGAGGCAAAGAGGGCTGAGAACCACTTTGCTAGGTCAAAGTAATGGGGTTTGCTTGACTCAACCCAACCCACAGTAATACATTACAATTTCTTAAACCATGCAGTGGTTCCCAAACTTTTCGATCCGCGGTTCCTTAGCCAAGACAAGATTTTCCCAGGGCTCCCGTGTCAAATCATCATCATCATCATCATCATCATCATCATCATCATCATCATCATCATCATCATCATCATAATCATCATCATCACCATCAATCTTCAACGTTCCTCTTGCTTTTTTGCTTTGACAATTGCGCAATATTTTTATTTCCAGCAAAAACAAGTTTTTGAGTAGCGCGCAGTGATTTTTAAAAAAACACCCGGCATTTATAGGATAACACATTAGTCAAAGCTGAAACATCATAACAAAATTTGAAATGAAATCACATCACAGAACATGCAGTAATAGTTGTGGCGAAAATGAGTTTCGTTACATGGCCCAATGATAGTTCGTAGTCTAAACAAAATCAGCGCTATAAAACAATTTCATGAATGGCACTCAAAGCCTTCTGACCTTGGCCTCTGACGGCGCAACCAACTTCCAGTCCTCTATACGTTAGTAAATGTAGCTCAAATTTAAAATAGCGATGAATTTGTTTTTGCAAAACATGTCAGCAAGCTGTTGCCTTTACGTTAGAATTTCGATGACAATGAAGCCGGGGCATGATCAGTGGCGGCTCCACCGGAGGGCCAGGGGCCCGTGCCCCTATTGAGAGCCTGACCCCAGTGCCCCCAGTTGGGACCTATACTTAATGCTACATACATTTAGGAACAATGAATGGTTGGCCCCATGATTAGAAGTTGCCACCTTCAAACGCCCCCCACTTGCCAAATCCTAGAGTTGCCACTGTACATGATGTGATGTTTTGTCAATAAGACTTACTTATAACGACTTTAAGAAATGTCAAACCATTCATTTTAATAATAATTAGATCTTATTGCAATTTTTGCCAAAGCTTATTTTGTTATTTTGTTGGACATCAGTCTTCATTCAGTCTTCACTTGACTAGGGCTGTCCATTAATTATCAATCAATTTAGGGGTTTGAAAAAGTTTGACAGTTGTTGACAGGAGAGGGGGTCAAGATTTTGACGTCAACAATTTCACCTTTTACAAATAATCAAAAATAGGAAATTTCATGAAATACTACATGTACTTATTACAATGGAAAAATCATGGCAAAAAGCTCATCACCACCACATTTTGACATTCGATGAGAAAAAGGTTAAAAATTGTCATCACCGCCAAAAATAATAACCTTGTTATTGGGGCCTGTCATTGATCTTGGGGTTTGGACTGTTTGACAGGCAGGCATGGGGGTAAGTGAAAGGACAGTTGTTGACAAATCGAGGGAGATGGGGTCAAAAATGCATTGACCAAAAATTGTTGACATAATTAATGGACAGCCCCTATATGTAATGGTATACGGCAATACAATTTTCAAAAATCTTTGAAATCTCATATATACCCTGGACGGCAGCATTTCTGAGTTGCTCAGACCAACTGAAAATTTGCACAGCACCCAAAAAAGAGGGAACGTTGACCATCATCATCGCCATCATCATCATCATCGTCATCATCATCGCCATCATCATCGCCATCATCATCATCATCATCATCATCATCATCATCATCATCATATTTTCGTTTTTTGCCCTTCTTCATACTCTTGTCTCTAGTTGACGGTGTGTCCTCTTCATATTCACTCTCATCACGCATGTTACTGTTTAGCAAAACTCGATCGATTTCTTAAAAATCCACACGAGAAAAATATTTTAAAAACTTCGAAATTCATGCGGAATGAGAGGCTGAAGTAGCTCGCTCCACTTAAGGGGGTTGGACTGTTCAGGCAGGGGGCAGGCAGGCAGGCAGGCAGGCAGGACTGGGCAGGACTGGGCAGGACTGTTCTGTCACAAATCGTATTATGGCACTAAAAATGCATATGGTCCACAGATGGTTGATATAGATTACACTATATTACTAAAGGCTTAATCAGTATAGGTTATAGATATCAGCGAATTGAAACAAATTTATGATTGATTTCACGACTTCCCTGGAAGGAAGCCACGCCTCCCCTGGAAGGAAGCCACGCCTCCCCTGGAAGGAAGCCACGCCTCCCCTGGAAGGAAGCCACGCCTCCGCAGGGAGCCGCAGCTCACACTTTGGAGCCACTCTAAACCATGGCTTGTTTTCTGACCCAACCCAACCCTTCGCAAATATGGAAATTGTCTGACCCAATCCATCTGCTTAGCAGATGGATGATGAAAACGATAATGGTGACTTGGCTTATGTCCCTTAGATTGCTCTCCCGCCGTTTCTGACTGATCTTTCCAGCTTGACCTGGCTCTAATTCAATTTGGATTTGGTGCGCCATCGGATGATGCCCTGGGCTCCATAGAAGTTTATTGATTGATTGATTAGCCGTTAAGCCAATCGCGAACTGCTTTGGCGCCCTTCTTGCTACGACCGGAGGGCAAATGTAGCGCAACGGCAAAAGTAAAATAAATCTAAATCTTGGATTCATTTATAGGGCTCTGATTGATAGCGCACTATAGTCAAAAGAAAACCCCACGTATGCCATAGTAATTTCCACTGTGCGTCGGTGGACATATGAGTGACTGGGAATCGAACTCAGGCGGGCGGTGGGAAGAGCCGACGCTCTACCAACTGAGCCACCAAGACCCTTGTATTTGCGTGCGTCCGTGCGTGCGTGTACCTGTTGGCATAGGGCAGCTAAAGGCCGTCATTGACAATACTTGCAATTCGAGACACTTCTTGATTTGTGCGTGCATGCGTGTGTGTGTGTGTGTGTGTGCGTGGAAAGTGTGGAAAACGTCTCCCTATCCAAATCAGATTTTCTCCTCGTAATGGTGTTTTATGCCCCCTTCTGAATGTTTTCCTCATCCTCTACTGCGCCCCATCCAGTTGCCCCCTCCCCCGATCAATTCAATTTTCCAAATGGCGCATAGCCTTGCACGCGGAGTCGGTTGAGACGAGCGAAACGCAAAAAAGGACTTAGATACACGCGAATTAAGGGAGAGGGAAGATAGCAAAGGAGTGTCCGCCAATCCTTTCAAAAGACGAATGACAAAACTATTTATAGATGGTATTTTTGTCTCTCTGCTGTTTTGACTATCAACACTAGAGGGAAATGGTTCATAATATCATGTTCTGATTAACAATTGTCGATTGTATTGTGTCTCTGTTTGATTTAGTTGTTTCTCGCTTTGATATAGCCCCTATAATAAAGTTTATTTTCTGGACGTTGACACTCTGTGTGTTTGAACCGGCGGCCATGGTCAGGGCATCCAGAGTGCTAAATGCGCAGATAAGGACAGCAGAACAATTGAATCCAGACTGTGCTTGATGTTCAATTTGCCTCGAGTTGAGATTAAATTGATTCCAGGTGATGGGACGTCTGCCAACGGATTTAATTTTCCTAGCTCTTCCTGCGGCCTTTTCTGAGTGGGAGATGAGTGCCGTAGCTGGATTGGGACGGGTGGAAGGGCGGGGTGGGGTGGGGCTCGGGCCTTTTGTGGAGTGGTTTTGATGAATTCGTCGCTTTGGCTTCGGTGGGTGTCCTTTGTCTCGCGGATTTCAGAGGTGCGTACTTTTCAATCTGTTGCCAAGAATTATTGTCACGTGACTGCTGCTATATTGTTTCGTTTGAGCAGACGGAAATTAAAAGAGAAAAAGGGCAGAACTCTTAGCAGAGAATTAAGTTCTTCTTCTTCTTCACCTTCACCTTCACTTTCATCATCATCATCAACATCATCATCATCATCATCATCATCATCATCATCATCATCATCATCATCATCATCATCATCATCATCATCATCATCATCATCATCATCATCATCACCTTCTTCTTCTTCTTCTTTATTATTATAATAAAATTATTATTATATAATTATTATTAATATATATTAAATAATAATAGTAATTATTATTATTATTATTATTATTGAGCATTATTATTAATAATGACCTATTATTTTTATTATTATTATTATAAAAATATTATTATTATTATTATTAACATCGTATTATTATTATTATTATTGACAAAGCGCTTTTGACTTTTTATTTTTCCAATGCTACTTTTCCAAATAATGATCTTGTATAATAATTGCATTGTAATAATAATAATAATAATAATTGTACTTACCAAGAGAATTGCCCACCGCATTTCAGCCGTTATACGAGCTCAGTGCAAATTTACTTTTATAATTTCTTCCGATGAACTGAGTATACTGGAAAGGATGCTGACGTTAAGAAGTAAGTACGTGGCTTTAAATGATTTAGAGTTCTTATACGGAATGAAGTTACGGACTGAGGACAGAATAATCACTCTTATATCGCTGCACAGGTTGGAAATAAATTCGTTTGCACGGTCAGAAAAGCAGAGAGAGAGAGAGAGAGAGAGAGAGAGACAGAGAGAGAGAGACAGAGGGAGAGAGAGAGAGAGGGAGAGAGGGAGAGAGGGAGAGAGGGAGAGAGGGAGAGAGGGAGAGAGGTACAGAGAGAACGAGACAGAGAGAGATAAAGAGACAGAGAGACAGACATAGAGAGACAGATACAGACAAGGAGAGACAGAGATACACAAAGAGACAGAGAGAGAGAGAGAGAGAGAGAGAGAGAGAGAGAGAGAGAGAAAGAGAAAGAGAAAGAGAAAGAGAAAGATAGGCAGAGGCATAAAGAGGCAAAGGAGAGAGTAGATCTTTGTACAATTGTGATATATAACAGTGATTAAGTCGTGCTGCGCGCTCAAGAATTAATTCCTAAGACAAACTCGTCGTTGTCACAAGAAGAACACGAACACACACCCACACCCACCCACCCACCCACCCACCCACACACACACACACACACACACACACACACACACACACACACACACACATGTTCAGTTGTTGTGTTGGCTATCGTCAGCGGGAAACAGCTTACCACTCGACACTTGTAAGAAAGATTTATTGCGGCGATCAGTTTAGAGGAATTACTCGCTAATCAGGAGAAACCCAACTGCAGTGGAAAGCAACTCGGAACACAGCGACGGTCGCCATCGATCGACTCTGCTCTGGCCGCCGCGTCTAAACTAACAACGACACCGTAAGCCGAAGGACTTAGGCCCTATGTTCGGGGCGGCGCTTGTGTTGAAGATCCAAGAAACGCCGCCTTGGGGTGTTGTGTGCCGACGCCTCGGGAACAGATGCTCAGCCCCCCCCCGTAGAATTATTGTCACACGTGGCAAAGTAGGCCCTACTTCTCATGGTGCGGCGCTGATCTTTAGTTGCGAAAGAATGGACGCGTGTCAGGGGCGTAGCCAGGAATTTGATTGTGGGGGGGGGGGATAATGTGATTTGGGGAGATGGGTGTACATCTTAAAAACGTTGAAAATCTTTAAAAACACATTGGAAACTTTAAGATTGCCTGATTTTGGGAGGTGTATATAGGTCTACCGATATAGCCCCCCCCGTCGCTACGCCCCTGACGCGTGCAAGAGATTGGTCAGAGATGAAGTTATATGGAATGCTTCTGCAGCTCAATTTATCCAATTAAAATACGAGAATAGTCACAGATTCTTAGTCTGCTGCTGCTGCTTGTTAGGTAATAACATTTTTATCCATTCAGTTTCTGTGGTCAGTGTTGGTCCATGCGCTGACCAGTGTTCTCGTGGTTTGTGTAGTGGCGCGGTATCCCGTTACCTTCCCCCACACTGTTTAACTCACAGTTGAGTGCCAATCATCACCCGTTCGTTTCACTGCAATGTTCCACTCAACCGGTGGTTGAGCATCCCACTACGGCTACTTAGGCCTACGTCTCCCACCGCTAGATAAGGTGGGCGAGGCGGACTTCGTGCACTATCCGCGACGACGCGAGCCAAACACTTCAGTTTAGCGACTGTCGACGGGGACGTCCTGTCGTTTTAGACCGGTCCACTGCGGTGTATAGAGCAATGCAACGTTCACCCGTCAACCTCGGCTTCCCGGAATTCGAATAGCATAGGCCTACTTTTTGGGAGGCACTATGCAACATAGGTTGAGGGGGAACGGAGAAAAAGGAAGGCCGAGGAAAACATGGATAGAAAACTTAAAACAGGATGCAGAAGAAATGCAAATGAACTTCATCCAAATGACCAGGCAGCAAGAGACAGACAGAAATGGAAGGAACATGAGTTCCTGATCAGACCCATCGCCCAACCCAATAGGGAACAACGAGGCAAAGAAAGAAAGAAAGAAAGAAAGAAAGAAAGAAAGAAAGAAAGAAAGAAAGAAAGAAAGAAAGAAAGAAAGAAAGAAAGAAAGAAAGAAAGAAAGAAAGAAAGAAAGAAAGAAAGAAAGAAAGAAAGAAAGAAAGAAAGAAAGAAAGAAAGAAAGAAAGAAAGAAAGAAAGAAAGAGACCATTATTATCCACAACAGGAAGGCATTGGAAAACAACGGTTGTAAGAACATTGACGTCACGCATTTGTTAATTCTCCCCTCGCAGTGGGCGTTCACAGACAGTGGCGGTTCCAGGATTTCTTGGTGGGAGATGAAATGATTATTCATAGGAAGTTGGTGGGGAGATGAAAATAGAAAGAAAAATCAATAAACTTTACCTAAAAAGGCTGAAAAAGGGAATTTTATCTCTGATTTTACTAGACCGTCCGTGCAAAACAAAAAAAAAGTCATCAGCGTTTTACTAGACTTTTACCCAAAATCAGGTGAGAAAATAAGTAAGTCCGGAGGCTGTTTCTCCCCGTGAAAAAGCATTGCACAGCAAACAATGAATCAAACAAAAAATGTCGTTGACACTGGACAGTAAAATAGTCATCTTTACCTTGACTATCAAGTTTTATAAAAATCCTGCGAATGGGCGTTAACGTCATTTGAAGGAAAATGCGGCGATTGTAAATGAAATTAACTTTGGCAAAATCCTATTGCATTCAGGGTCGGCGCTAAAACGCGGTGTCCGCGGGTACGGACCCAAATGAAAACATGCAGGTTTTCAATCTCAAAACCTCGTTTAAATACGCAGAAAAATGTCTGATTCCATCTGGTCGCATTCTTTCTCCGCCGGCAATGTCCTGGATCATAATTTTCAGTTTAGTCTAGAATTTTATTCGAATTCTCCCCCCCTTAAAATGTCAACAAATTTCAAAACCCAGCGCCATCCCCACCGGCGTTTTGCTTGTCAACCTGGGTCTAGTAAAATTCGGGAAATATTGGAAGAAATTGTCCCCGTCATTTTTGACGGGTAAACACCTATTGATTTTCTTCCCGTGTATTTATAATAAATCTATGGAAATAGTGTCTTCGTTCAAGAAATTCTGAAACCGCATGCTGAGAATTTAAATATTATTCTCTAAGGTTACTTTAAAACTGGGACAACTTTAGCTGATGGGCAGTTGGAAAAAGTGTTAAACTAAACTTTATTTTTAACTTTTTGTAATAAAACGATTTTAACTATTAGTTAAAATTTCACAAAAAAGCTAAACTTTTAAAGTTAAGTTAAAATGAAAACATTTTGCAACTTTTCAATCTCAAAACCATTATTCGAGATTTAAATTTAACTGATGATCATAGTAAGTAGTCTCGGTCCATCTGGTCGCATTCTTTCTCCGCGCGCAATGTCTTCCAAATGATCATAATTTTCAGTTTAGTCTAGAATTTTATTTATAAAATCACGAAACCCTTCGAAATGTTCCTAAAAAGCGATTGATTTCTGGTGGTACAGAGTCATAGTGGGGATGAGTGGTTAGATGCATCCCCACCGGACACTTTTTGAAATAAATCAACCATTTTTTTCAGTAAATTCATCAATAAAATTTTATGGTGGAGGGAAATATTGGAAGAAATTGTCTTGTTTTTTGCTTGTCAAACAATTTTTTAACTTAGACAGAGCTTATTGATTTTCTTCCCGCATTGTTCCATCCCCACCAACTTAAGCAGTGAAATAAAAAAATTGCCAAAAAAGTAAGAAATCCTGGAACCGCCACTGGTTGAATTTAAATATTATTCTCTAAGGATTACTTTAAAACTTACATCACTTGAAGACTGCATGATTAGTGAACCAAGAACTTGACATGTATTAAGATTGACCGTCTCAACCTGGCACAATATAACGCATGGTGCTGTTTATACGCATTTCCGTGCGTTTTAAATAAGGATCATTTTGAAATGAAAGCGTTGGATTTTATTTTCAGTTCGCGCTTATGGGTACCGATCGAATCCTAACGAAGGTGTTTCGAATTTGGCACCAGTCTTCAACAACCTGCAAAGGTACGTCACCACATCAAAGGCAGCGAAACACAATCTAGATTTGTGTTCCATTTATTATATCTCAAAGGGGCCGTCCATTAATTACGTCAACAATTTTGGGCACTTTTTGACCCCCGCCCCATTGTCAACAACTAACAACTTTCAGTGACCCCTATAATTATGTCAAAAATGTCGACCCTCTCCCCCACTAAGATCAGTGGTGGTCTCCCTAAAAAGTTTAGAAGGCTATTATTTTTGCGGTGATGACCTTTTCTCCCTTTTTCGTTCATCAGGTGTCATAATGTGACGATGACCTTTTTTCTTGTAAGGTTTTTGCCGTTGAAATAAATATTATTCCATGAAATTTCCTATTTTTATCATTTGTAAAAAATGAAATTGTTGACGTGAACTTCTCTTGACCCCCTCCTCTGTCAACAACTGTCACATTTTTCCAACCCCTCCCCTATTTTGTTGACGTAATTAATGGACTGCCCCAAAGATGATTCTAACCAGCTATCTCACTGTGTCGTGTTGTGCAATAGTAAATAGTAAAATTCCAATGTAGTTGCATGATTTAAAGGAACAGCTGTGGAAAGAGAATCGGATTCTTTGTGTGGAATAGATTTTCGAAGACAAACAAGTTCAAAGGACAAACTGATAAAACGCCGGCGCCTGATGATTGCAAAATAAATGGCGTCGAGAGGAGAGACTGAAAGACTTGAAGATCACTTCAGTCTGAAATCAGTGAGAATAGGTGCTGCCGCTAGATGCTTTGGTGTCTCTTTCATTTTCTTGGCTCATTGGCCACTGCACGGTGTGATCGAATGCCAATATGAAGATTCCCGAAAAGAAGCAAGAGTCAGTTGAGGATTTTTCGAAGCGCAGAAATGCTGCGATTTCTTGAATACACGACAAAGATTTTGACTGAAGTCTATCGCCCTTGCATTGGCATGTCAGAACTTGTGAAGGAAAAACTCAGATAACAAAGTAAACGCAGAGAGAGAGACAGACAGACAAACAGAGACAGGCATACAGAGACAGACACTACAGAGACAGGGACAGAGACAGATAGACACGACAGAGACAGAGACAGAACAGAAAAAGAGAGGGGAGAGAAACAGACAGAGTGATAGAGGGTCAGAGAGAGGCAGAGGAAAAGGGAGAGAGAGGGACTGAGACACACACAGAAAGAGAGAGAGAGAGAGAGAGAAAATGAGATCAATTTGAAGTGCATTTGGCAGACAGTGCAAAGCCGCCAGTTAATCAGACATTACACTCAGCTAATGATGTCGCAGTCAAATGGCTGACTTCTTTCAGCTCATGAAGCATACGATAATAATAATAATAATAATAATAATAATAATAATAATAATAATAATAATAATGCTGCGTTGAAACTGACGTATGGCCCAATCGGTTACTCATCCTGTTTTTGTCGTATAGGCCTAGGCCTAATCAGCCTAAGATTCGGATTTAAAGCTCATGTCTTGGTATAGCTGCATGATGAATATGATTAAATCAGTCGTTACGCAGTTGATCGGGTGTGTTTTCCGAGGGTGAAAAGTGTGCGTCGGCCAAAATCACTTCCTGGGGTGAAATTAATTGGAAGGAAGAGAGAATGGACGAGCAAAGAGAAGAATGCTGGCCAGCGATTTGGCCAAAAGTCAAAAGCAATGGAAGCGCCATCAATATTATGGACGCTGTCTTAGTCCACGACGACCTTCGGCGCGTTAGAAGCCTTCTAGTGAAATTGAATCTATAAATCAGGCAGAAGCACTCTGCTGTTAATTAAACTTTAATTGCCGACGATAGATATGGATAAAATGCACTAACGTAAACATACGAAAAAAAGACACAGACCAGTGGTTTTAATTAGACTTTTGGACAGAAAAACTGAAAAAGCCGGATCTCCTTATTTTTTGCATCCGGGACCGCTGTTAGTCAACAGTTTTTTCCGACTTTTAAATTCATTTTCCGGGACGAACATTTAGACTAAAGTACAGTTAAACACTGACCAGTTTTCTTTCCCAGAGTTTCATGCAAAGTGCTTTTTGCATCCAATAAAAGATTTTCAATGAATTTTTAATTCATTTTAAACGTTCATTTAGACTGATGCCAGACGTTCCGGATCGGAGATCCGTGCAAGATCCGTGCTAAATTTACCACCCAAAACACATTACAATGAATGAGAAACTCACAGATAATGCCAGAAATTCCGGATCGGAACCAACAGATCACTTTGACTTTAACCCCTGAACACAGAATAAATCTGTAACTCAGATAACAGAAATGCGGTTTAACCAACACACTTTGACTTTAATAAAATCCCAAATCAAGTGTTTAACTGATTTATTTTTGATAATAACAGTGGTAGCAGTATCAGCAGCCGCAGTACTGTAATAATAAATAATAATTATTAACTTCTATAGTACCATTTCTAATACCCAAGGATATCAATCGATGGTATTTCAAATCCATCCGCAAAAGACCGGGTCATTCCAGAGATCAGTCAGAGGGAAACAGCAAGACAGACTATGGAGGAAATGCTAATTGGAAGAGATGTGTTTTAAGCCTAGCTCTGAAAATGCTCAGTTTATTGGAAGATCTGACAACCAGAGGGAGAGAGTTCTAGATTTTTGGCCCAGAAATAGAAAAAGCTTTCTTACCAATTTCAGCGTTTGTTCTAGGTACATAGTAGTGGTGGTGGTCGTGGTGGTGGTGGTGGTGTTGGTATTATTATTATTAGTAGTAGTAGTAGTAGTAGTAGTAGTAGTAGTAGTAGTAGTAGTAGTAGTCATAGATGTAATAAATGTTTTTTCGATTTTAACGTTTTTTATTTTGCCAACGTTTTTTATAATAAAAACGTTTGGCAAAATAAGGACACAGATTTTCTGAAACCAGCTACAACGAGCTAATTAATTAGCTTTCTGCTGTTTGGCTATAGAGTATAGTCGATTGCTTATTGGCAGGTCATGCAGCTTTACTTACTTACAACATAGAGTAAGCAATTTATACCAGTACTATGGGGTCGTCCATAAATGACGTAACGCGATTTTGGCACTTTTTGACCCCCTCCCCCTACGTAACGCGACGCCAGACCCCATAAAATATGACGTAACAAGGGGCCGACCCCTATTTTCGTCTTCCGAAAAGTTTTGACAAGCAAACAATGTCATCCTTGCATTCTTTCCTTTCGAAAAACCCTGACAAGCAAAAATGGCATTCTTTGTATTTTTTCCTCTCCAAAAACCCTGACGAACAAAAAAGGTAAAAAGTCATCACTTGAATTTTTTATTGCGTTACGTCACATTCATGGACCCCCTCCCCGGTCGTCACACTTCGTAACAAATGGCCGGATCCCCCTCCCCTTAACCGCGTTACATAATTTATGTTGCTATATTGTTGTTTATTTCATTTCACAGTCGTTTACCATAGTGTGACTTGATTGTTTATTCCCCGTGAGTGGGTAAGACACATGCTCTAATCTCGCTCAGATAAACATCGGTAACGTTTTTTATTCAACGTTTTTTAACGTTTATTATTTTTGCAAGGTTTTACGTTTTTAACGTTTTTTATTATTTCCCCAACGTTTTTTACATCTATGCTAGTAGCAGCAGCAGCAGCAGGCCTAGTAGTAGTAATAGTAGTAACGGTAATAGCAATAGTAGCAATAAAGTGGCGGCTCTAGGATTTGGCAAGTGGGGGGCCGTTGGGGCAACTTCTAATCATGGGGCCAACCATTTGTTGTTTAATGTATGTAGCATTAAGTATAGGTCCCAACTGGGGTCACTGGGGGAGCCAGACAGTCAATGGGGGGCACGGCCCCCTAGCCCCAGTGGAGCCGCCACTGAGCAATAGTAGAAGTAGTAGTAGTAGTAGTAGCAGCAGCAGCAGCAGCAGCAGCAGCAGCAGTAGTAGTAGTAGTAGTAATAATGATAATAATAATAATAATAATAATAATAATAATAGTAGTAGTAGTAGTAGTGCAGTGGTAGTAGTAGTAGTAGTAGTAGTAGGTAGTAGTAGTAGTAGTAGTAGTAGTAGTAGTAGTAGTAGTAGTAGTAGTAGTAGTAGTAGTAGTAGTAGACTTCTTTAGCGCCATTGTAGTAGTACATCTGCACCAGTCGATGGTCGCTTCAGTGAATAATCGTAGTCGTGAATCATTGTCCGTGGTGAATCGTTGTTATCCAAAGGTCAGTCCGTACTTCCAGATTCCAGGTTAAGGCGGATATGCAGTCAGGAATAGATGTGTTTTAAGTCTAGACCTGAAGGTAGTAAGACAATCAGTTTGGCGGACCTGTACCGGCAGAGAATTCCAAAGTCTGGGTCCGGTAACAGAAAAAGCACCTTTTCCAGTAGTAGTCCTGCTATAGGGTATGTAAAGAGTAGTAGCATCAGATGACCTCGTTGAGTGCTGGTTGTCTTGAGCAGTCAGTCAGCAGTCAGCAGTCAGCAGTCAGTAGTAGTAGTAGTAGTAGTAGTAGTAGTAGTAGTAGTAGTAGTAGTAGTAGTAGTAGTAGTAGTAGTAGTAGTAGTAGTAGTAGTAGTAGTAGTAGTAGTAGTAGTAGTAGTAGTAGTAGTAGGGCCTAGTCGCTTAATGCCTTAGTTTTTCCAATTTCCAGTGATTATTATAAATCAGACTATCAGTATATAATATTAGACTGCTAACACCATGCAGTCGATCACATCAGTAGAGGCCTACTAGTGAACGACGTCATTCGTTATTCGTTCGTTCGTTCACCTGTTGATTGGAATTCTGCGTGTTCTGTCTTGTTGCAGACGTGACTGGTGTGCCAGGTGGGGCGACTATTGCGTTCCGGATTCGAAAGTGAAGTTCGCCAACTGTTGCAGCGGACTCCGCTGTATCTGCGGGAACTTTTCTCTGGAATCCGGGGAAATGCCAGTGCAAGAAATCGTCTCTTTTCGGCCGATAAGCGGGTGGGGTGCAGTGTCACCGCAGAGACGACACGTGACTTGTACACCCCTCCATTAGCATTCTTTAGTACCTATCTATCTTTCAGCATAGATACTGTGTAGGCCTAGTTATTCCGGCTTTTTTCTTGTGTCGACGTCGGTAATAGTTACGATCTACTTACCTACAGAGAACATCATAAAACAACACGGTCCATTCCATAGTCCATTCTGATGCAAACAGTGCAATTATATTAAGTTATAGTAATAAAGTATCGTTTTTTCAACGAATAAACTCGATCAGTGGCGGTTCCAGGAATTTTTGGTGGGGGGATGAAATTTTTGGAAGTTGGTGGGGAGATGCAAAGTGAAGAAGAAAAACAGGAAGAAAGAGGAAAAGGTCATTATTAGTAGTGTTTCGCTCACTAAATGTTAAGAAACCATGCCAAAAAAGCCCGACAAGCAAGAAAAAGGCCATTTACAGAATTTTTCACTATTTTTTAAACTCACCGGAATATAGGTTGACGAGCAAAAAAGGTCATCCGGAACCCCGGTGGGGGGTGCATCCCCAGTCATCAACGTGGTGGAACCGCCACTGAACTCGATTAACGACCGAAAAACTGCTCCTCGTCCATTCATCAAGTTGAATAGCAAATAAAAATGTATTGATGTTGTTGCTGCTGTTGCTGGTTTCCTCTGCTGAGTTCAGATCTAAATGACTTTGACTGAAGATCGACCTCGACAAATTGGAGGATATAGACTCCGCCTGCCTTCCGGCAAATCAAACATCGGTCTCTTGACAGCTACAATCGCTTATATGATTATGAAAATAAATGCCCCGATGCAGTGGCGGCTCCAGGATTTGACAAGTGGGGGGTTGGGGGTCGTTGGGGTGGCAACTTCTAAGCATGGGGGCCAACCATTTGTTGATAGGTATGTAGTAGTAAGTACAGAGTCCCAACAGGGGCCATGGCACTTGAGGGCGGACATTCAATAGGGGGACACGGACCCTCCAGCCTCCCTTCATGTGGAGCCGCCACTGCCCCGATGCCTAGTTGAGTGAAGTTCGGCTTCTCTGATTTTTTCACTTTGGAGTCGTTGAATGAATGTAAGATTTTACAATCAACCTCGATTTTCGTTTCGAGCGCCTAAACTCACTCATCTATTGCAAAGAACATGCACTTCTCAAAGCGTTTGACGGAGTGATGCTCCCCTAACTTCAAAGACCCTCCTGAACATGGAACTGGCGAGACACAATGGCTCATGCAGGCGACTCTGCCCATACGCGACGGTGGACTCGATTTTTTGCTTTTCCCGCATACCTGGCTTTAGTCCAAGGCTTAAAAACTTAGGTTTTTAGAAACAAAATTTAGCTTTTTTGTTTTTAGATTTCCTAGGTTTTACTTCCTGGCATGTCAACACCCATAAACCTTCTCTATAATTCTTGTCACATATGCATATAGCTAAAAAGTTGAAAACATTAAAGATGGCTTTTCTGTTTTTTTGGTTAAGAAACTAAAAGAAAGCAAGACCACATTTTCCAATCCTGATTCAGTCCCGTTCGCGGATCGCACGAGATTGGCCACTCTCCGTGTCACCTAGCGGAAACACATAATTTAATAATTATTTTATTCTCATTTAGCACCAAATGCACTAATTCATAATAAAAGTTATGACATCTGAGTGCTTAATGCAGGCCTGTTAGGGGGAGATCCCCAACTGCAATATCCCCCACCAAAGATTTCAGCACTGATTATCCCACTGACATAAGAAACATATGCATTTTGTTGCAGTTGTTGACAGGGAAGGAGGTCAAGAGAAGTCGATGTCAGCAATTTCATTTCTTAACAAATTATCGAAAAAATAGGAAATTCATGGAATACTATTTATTATAACGGAATAAAGCGTGACAAGCAAAAAAAGGTCATCGCCACCATAGTTTGACACTTGATGATACTGATCTTAGGAGGGTCAAAGTTTTGACATAGGCCAATTTATAGGGAAGTCACTGAAAGTTTGACAGTTGTTGACAAGGGGAGGGGGTCAAAATTTGTCAAAAATTGTTGACGTAATTTATGGACAGCCCCTAGGTAAAGTGGTGAAACATCTAATAATGAGCTGTATGAATTATCTTCAAAGGGGTCGTCCATAAATTACGTAACGCGATTTTGGCACTTTTTGATCCCTACGTAACGCGACGCAACAAAACGCCCCATAAAATATGACGTAATAACGGGCCGACCCCCCCATTTTCGTCTTCCGAAAATTCTTGACAAGCAAAAAGGTCATCATTGTATTTTTCCTCTTCAAAATCCCTGATAAGCAAAAAAGGTAATCCTTGTATTTTTTCCTCTCCAAAATCCCTGACAAGAAAAAGGTCAAAGGTCATCACTTAAAAAATATTTTGCGTTACGTCACATTTACGGAACCCCCCCCCCGTCGTCACACTTCGTAACAAATGGCCGGACCCTCCCCCCCAACCGCGTGTCCGCGTTACGTAATTTATGGACGGCTCCAAAGCTAGACTTAACAAATATTGTTCGTGGTCACATTTGCGTTCAAGACACCAAAATACCAAAGATCATAACATTTTAAAATCAGTAACATTTTCCAGACTTGGAGTCGAGGCCACAACTGTCGAGGCCAAGGCGAGGCCAAGGACAGGAGGTCCGAGGCCAAGGCCAAGGCCAAGGCCAGGAGGTCCGAGGCCAAGGCCAAGGCCAAGGCCAGGAGGTCCGAGGCCAAGGCCAGGAGGTCCGAGGCCAAGGCCAAGGCCAAGGCCAGCAGGTCCGAGGCCAAGGCCAAGGCCAAGGCCAGCAGGTCCGAAGTCAAGGCCAAGGCCAGCAGATATTTGGCGTTTTTGGCCAAATTTTTGTAGGTACATTAAATTTTGCCAAATTTTTGACAAATTTTTTGCACATTTTACATTTATTTATTTATTTGTTACATTATTTCTTCATTTCGTTGGAGCCACGCCCCTGCCCCCAAATGACGCCCCCGTTAAACACGAAGTCATGAAATAATGCAGAAGTGTTAAACTCTACAGTTTAATCCACAGTTGGTTGTGTAGTTGGCAACTTGGAGGTTTAAGTTGAGGAGGGCCTACGAATATGAGAGTGCCCAAGGCCTACGAAGACCTTAAAACGGTCCTGCAGTGGCCACCTCAGTGGAAGGGATGTACATGGACAGTGGGGTAAAATCCCCCTTTCCCTGCAAATCGCGCGCTGATCAGGCCAACACTCGATTTGGGCAGATTAAACGTCAAAATATTGAAATTTTGGGGCCAAACAAGTGCTGGGCCCCTACCCGAATTATTGGGTGCCCTGGCTTCTTATGGATTGGCGTCCATGACAGTAAGGTCCAGTACCTACTACCAACCATGTTTTAAAAATAAAATTAAAATACCTTTTGATGTTTTGTAGCTGTTTGCCAGTCTCGTGTTTTTTCTATCCAGATGTTTCTTGAACCCACTTGAAGTTCCTCGAGTTTCACTTATTATTTCGCGACAATGCTTGCATTTCGCGGACCACTTTCTTTCATTTATTATTTTGAAATCGGTGAAAGCAAACTTCAAAATGCTAGGCTCATTTGTGGCCATATTGATATTCTTTGCTTTGCGTATTTTTACTTACAAACTTTAATAGCAATAGGCAGGCCTACAGCAGAGATTGCTGTCACTACGGCACCGTTTCTTTTCCAAGTGCGATCAGTCTACAACCTCCTTAGCCTAAGCAGATGCAGCCTCGCAGGTGTCTCTGTTATACTTTAGAGACAATAAACCCCGGCCCCCTGTGAAGCCGCCGCTGTCTAGAACTGCTCTAAAATAGACGCCATATATCCATTTAGGTTCAAGCCTTTTAATACTTTTATTAGCAAGAAACCCAATTATCTGGTCCAAATGCCTACTTCAATCCCTGAGGCAATGTTCGCTTCAAACAATGGCAGCCTTGTCAATGCAAGCAACATAATTACAAGCTATTAGACTTAGCAGGAATTCTCAGGGTCTACCGTTTGGATTGAACAGAGGACGTTTTGTTCAGATATTATTCGTCACTTCCAACATTTTGAATGCGCGATTTTCTTGTTTAATTCCATGGTGTGAGGGCTTGGCCTCGAGTACACAAGGCCGAGGACTTGTATCCCGAGGCCAAGGCCAAGGCCGAGGACTTGTACCCGAGGCCAAGGCCAAGGCCAAGGCCAGCAGGTCCGAGGCCAAGGCCAAGGCCGAGGACTTGTATCCCGAGGCCAAGGCCAAGGCCAAGGCCAGCGTCACTTGGCCTCGAGGCGCCTCGAGGCCAAGGCCACGGCCTCGAGGACTCCAAGTCTGACATTTTCGCAGTTGACCAGTGTTATTAGCCTGCATATTACAGCCATATGCGAGCAAAGCTGCTGCCATCTGTTGAATGAGGCAGGCAAAAAACGTCCGTCGAACAGGTACGTGAATGCTTTGTTTAATTATTTGCTGTTTTGAGTTAAACAAAGATCTTAGAAATTTGACAAATTAATTTGCATTTACTGTGAACACAAATTCATTCTGTTATGCTAGCTGACCGCTTTAATTTCGTGGTTTGCTTTATCGTAATAATATAGCACCGTTATTAAGCGTATTTAATCAATCAATCAATCAATCAATCAATCAATAAACTTCTATGGCGCCACTATCATAATGCCCAGGGCATCAGCCGATGGCGCACCAAATCCAAATAGAATTAGAGCCAGGTCAATCCGGAAGATCAGTCAGAACAGCGGGGGAGCAATCTAAGGGGGATAAGCCAAGTCAAACAGGTAAGTTTTAAGACCAGATCTAAAAGATGATAAATTTTTAGTTTTGCGAAGTGATATTGGTAATGAATTCCAAAGCTTAGGCCACACACTGAGAAACAACTAGTGCCAATGACAGTGCGAGAATAAGGAACAACAAATGAAAGTCCTGCCGAATACCTAGTTGACTGAATAGTAGGTCGAGGGATTAGTCGCATCTTAAGGTAATAGGGTTCATTATATAATATGGTTTTAAATACCAAAAGACAAATTTTATAATTAATTCGGTATTTGATAGGAAGCCAATGTAGGGACTGTCTAGCTGGAGTAATATGTTCAAATCTTGGAGTTTTGGATATTACTCTAACTAAGGAATTTTGTACTCTCTGGAGTTTCTGCATATTTGAATTTGTGATGCCGAAAAGCAGGAATTGCAATAATCGAGGCGACTAGATACCAATGCATTGGCTAACTGAATAAGAACAGGCTTAGGGAGGAGATGTCTGATGCGATAGATGTCCCGAATGTGATAATGAGAAATTTTGCAGACTGAATTTATGTGACTAGTAAAAGAGAGAGGGAAGAGTCAAATATCACACCAAGGTTGCGAGCAGAAGTACTTCTAGGGACAACAGTGGAATCTCCTAATACTACGGATTTCAGAGATTCAAATTTAGTCAATTGAGCTGGAGTACCTAATAGCAAGAACTCAGTTTTTGATGAATTCAAAAGAAGCTTATTTGAATCCATCCATGACTGAATATTAGTAAAGACAGTGGATAGAGTCTTAAGAGAAGAGTTTGAAGAAGATTGATCAAAAGAGATGAGAATTTGAGTATCATCAGCATAAAGATGATATGCCACTTGATGTTCATCAAGAATTGAACCCAAGGGGGTTGTATAGAGAGTAAATAACAGAGGACCAAGAACCGAGCCTTGAGGGACACCACAAGACAGATCAGTGGGAGTTGAGAGATTCTCATTTATTATCACTGATTGAGTGCGGGGATGTAAATATGAAGAAAACCAATGTAAAGCAATGTCAGAGATTCCAAACCAATGTTCAAGACGATGAAGAAGAATAGAATGATCAACAGTATCAAAGGCGGCAGATAGGTCAAGAAGTAAAAGAGCAGTAACTTTTCCAGCATCAATAGCCCGAACAATATAATCATGGACTGCCAACAGAGCCGTTTCGGTAGAGTGATATTTTCGGTAAGCAGACTGGAAAGGGAGGTAATGTGGACTAGAACACAAATGAGCATGCATTTGCTTAGCAACAATCCTTTCAAGAATTTTCGATAAGAAATTAAGATTAGATATAGGCCTATAGTTAGACAAGTCGTCAGGAGAGAGATGGCTTTTAAGTAGTGGGTGAACAACTGCATGAGCGAATGCAGAGGGGAAACACCCTTCAAGCAATGAGAGATTTATGAAGTTTGTTATTATTGGACCTAAAACATCAAAACAATCTCTGAGGATTTGAGTTGGTAGGACATCAAGGGTACATTGACTAATTGGTGATGTAAAGATTATCTGTCGAACTTCATTAAGGGTGGTAGCAGAGGCGTCATTTGGGGCTGGGGCTGGGGCCCTCAAGGAAATGAAAATATTAATCTATAATGTATTAATATGTGCAACAACAAAAAAAACAGGGCCGTGGCCCCCCCCAAGGAAATGAAAATATTAATTATTAATTTCGAATGCATTAATAACCTAAGAAGGGCCGACAAGCAAAAAAAAAAAAAAAAAAAAAAAAAAAAAAAAAAAAGGTCGTCAACTATTTTTTGGGTAATTGTAACGTAAAAAGAACTGAAAAAAAAAAAAAAAAAAAAAAAGGTCGTCGACCTTTTTTTGAAACTAAAACTAACTCAGTCAAAAAATTTCCAAAAAGTAAAAAAATGTGAAAAGAAAATTTTACAAAATTTCTCGCCCCCCCCAAGAAAAGTGTGAAATGACGCCACTGGGTGGTAGGTTTAAAGGAATTAAGAGGAGTTGGTGGGGATTTCGGAAAAGAGAAACCAGTTGAAGAAATGATCTGAAATTTTAGGCGAATGGAAGATATTTTATTGGAGAAAAATTGGCAGAAGACATCTGGGAGTGATGATAAAGAGAAGGAACCAGGTGTGACACTTGACTTTTCCCTATGAAGAATGCTATTTAGAGATTTCCAGAGTAGACGAGGATTTGAGGAATTTTGCGTGACAAGATTAGTTAAATAGTTGGATTTATTTAAAGAAATTAATTTACGGACAATTTTGCATTGGTCCCTAAATTTCTGCCTGTCACTCGGTAGGCGAGAAGACTTCCATCGTCGTTCCAATTGGCTTCGACATCGCCTAGCTTCAGCAATGTCAGAATTGAACCAAGGTTGAGGTGGTCGGGTTACAACCTTTTAGTTTTAAAAGGAATAAGTGTATCAAGAATATTAAGAAGAACTGAGGTAAATTGGGTTGCAAATTCAGAAGCAGTCTCTGCAGGATTAGTAAATAATTCAGAGGTAGAAATAGCAGTCTTAAAAGCTATTAAATCAAGTTTAGACCATGGTCGAAATTTTACAATTTTATATAAAGGTGGATATTTATGAGGAAAAGTAATCTTAGCAGACAAACCAATGTGATCAGATAAATAAGTTTCACAGGGAGAGATTTTGGATAAAATTGTTGAATTTGACCTGGTGATCAAGAGGTCCAGAAGGTGTCCCTTATCATGGGTAGGAAAGGAAACATGCTGATGAAGGTCAAAGGAAGTGAAAATATCATCCAAATTAGATGAAAGATTAATAAATTAATTAATAAATTATACATACGACGATCGCCGCTTAACCGTATGGTCACTGTGGGACATAGAAAGAGAAGGAAGAAAATCAGGCAAAATATGAAAACAGAACAGTTCTGTTGCTTTAAGCCACAGAAAGTAGAACTAAGCATAACTGGAGAGTCTACAGTCGCTGAGAGGGCGGAACCAAGCAGCCTGAAGCAGGACGACTTGGGCTTATACTTAATAACAAGAATAACTAATGCTTCGCTCATATCACGAATTAGGTAACAACAGGGCTAACTAGGAGTCAGGACCTACAATTGAAGTTGGAACCGAAAACCCAGAAACAAATAGTGTCAATGACTGTGAGCTCGGAAATTTCCTCCGAATTATTCCAAACATTTCCGGAAAAATAACGGTACTTTTCCGAAATAATTCCGGAAAAGTTTATTGTTATTATTATTATTATTATTACTGTTTATTATTATTATTTATTATTTATTTATTACTATTACTATTATTTATTATTATTTTATTATCATTGTTAATGTTAATAATAATAGCATTATTATTATTATTATTATTATTATTATTATTATTATTATTATTATTATTATTATTTATTTCAGAATGTTGTCTTTTGTACCGTAACCACAAATTCTTAAATTCTACAACTTTGGAATGCATTGTTAAAGAATTTATCGGTGTTCTCCCTCTTGGCGAGTAGTAACCCTAAACTACCATTTGATAATAAATAATATATATCCCATTGCTTCCTATCCTATATAAAATGCATCAGTAAGTCCACTTGTTCTAGTATAGCAGTAGTAGACTTCTTTAGCGCCATTGTAGTAGTTCATCAGCACCAGTCGATGGTCGCTTCAGTAAATAATCGTAGTCGTGATCTAGTAGATTCTATTGTCTATCAAAGTCAACGACCACTTTAAATTAAAGCGCTATAAAAATAAGTTGGCCTACCTTTAGTGTTGCTAAGGCCTGCGTGTAGATAATGCTATTTACGAACAGTTTTTAAATTATATTTTTATTATTATCTCTTAAAAATAAAAATAAAATTCAAAGAAAAAATGCGGATCGCTTTTTAAAGTATATTTTGTGTTGTTTTTAAAATTAATATTTCGACGTTTCATTTGATTTTGTTGTTTTTTTTTGGTGACCATTGACATTTGCATTATCACAACCGGGTTTAGAGTTAGAGAGGTTCGATACAACCTGACCTGTGCCCGATAATTATGTAATAAGCAATCCTTCCGTTTTCGATTGGAGAGTTTCAATTTCTTGTTATATTTTCACATATTACCTCCTGGTTTACAGTTTGGGGGCGGAAGATGGCAGAGTGGGTTACGTGCTGGAGCGTCAGGCTGACGGAGCGGGTTCAAGCCCCGTTAGTGCCCCTAGTGGCTTTCACACATGCAGTAATGCCTTCTAAGCCACTTTAAAAATCATGCTAAGTTTAAGTTTAACTCTCTATTACAATTAGTCTAACTACCGCTTTTCAAACCTATGTGCAAACCACTGAATACTCAACTAATCCTTGTCTGTCATGGTCCATTCTCTCTCATACTTTCTACAGTACTTTTTCGGTTGCTTCTCCAACTTATGAAATTCGGTTCCCTAGCATGTGTACATTGTGAAGTCTCTAGTGATAAAATTTTTAGAACTGGACTCCCTAGCATGTGTACATTGTGAAGTCTCTAGTGATAAAATTTTTAGAACTGGACTCAAAATCCATCTTTTTTATCTTACTTATCCACTGTAGATTGTCATGTGGTTGTCCAACCTGATATCCTGAATTGGACTTGTTTTTATATGCAAATAGGAGTTGGTATGCCATCAACTTGTGTTCCTATGTATTATGAATTGGCATTATAAATACTGACGGCTGGACTGGATTATGGGCTGTAGATCAGATATTTTGCACAATGCCTGTAAGTCATTCACAGCCCTGAAAATTTCAACTGGAATAGTCACCTTGAAACCTTGCCAATCATAACCATTAGAAATTGACCAGCGGTCTGCCCAAGTGAGGAATCATCCTATCCATGGCAGGCTTGGCAGCAGCTGCAGCATACATAGAAGCAAGAAGCCAGAAACCAATGGAACACTGACTTTGAAGTTGACTCTGCTGCTGAAAGTGTGTGACAGTGCAAATTTAGATATAATCATTAGTTTTAGATAGAAAAGGAACTACTTTTTTGTATTTGATCTTTGCCTCTGTGAGTCACTTGACGACTTGGGGTGGGCAAGATTTTGGCTGATGGGCCAGATGTTGTGCATCAAATACCTCATCTGACTATTAAATATTTCATAAAACTTTTGCATTCATTTAACAAATGGTTACTCATGTTTGGTTAAAGAATGCATTAGCTTTCATTTGAATGTTTCTATTTGGATCCATTCGCTTTACTTTTCTTGCTGACATTTTAAACCTTCATTCATATTTGTTCTGTATAGGGTGTGCAGTGCAGGATTGCACAATAGTCAGAATGTCATCTTATCCGGAAGATTTTTATTATACGGGATCTGAAAGAGTCTTTCGCACAAATCGAGATACCTTGAGTAGTACAGGGTACGATAGGTTTTCATCCTATTCACTGGCGGCTTCACCTCGATATGCGCATCATTTACCCTCCAGCTATTCCTCTGCTTCACGAATTGGTAACGGAGGTGGCGCGAATCTGCGACAAACGGAGAATATTTTATCCGCGAGGATTACGCCTTCACCTGTGATGAGGGACATGCAGTTTGACACTTATCAAAGTCTTCCGTCTCCGTATAAAATTAATTCTCGAGCATTTCAGCCTCCTTATTTCTATGTTAAGAATTCATGCGAAGATGCAGACCGACAGACTCATGGTAAAATAGGTTTCAATAGTAAAAGTAAAAGCCTGTATGACCTTTCGTCTACTTTTTCTGAAGAGCAAAACTATAGAAATAGTAGGCATGATCACTATGAAGATAAAGATGATCACGACGAGGACATTAAAGTTGGGATAGGAAGATGGAATGAAGACTACGTAAGAAGAAAACAACGGAATGGTGCCTTGGTGAGCATTGTTGTCATTGAAATCTTTATTTGCAAATGCATATAACTTAAGATAAACATCATTCTTAACTAGCAATTACAAATTCTGTTATTATTATATAACTGACAGAATAAAATGTTATGTTGCAAAGACAAATAAGAATTGAAAATAGAATAGACGACTGATTATTTGATATTTTGCTAGAGGTAGCTTTATTTATGAGATGTGACTGGGTCAGTTCAGCAAATCTCTTATGTAGGTGAAGTCAGGCAGATAATGCAGATAGTGCAAAACTCCATGCAATGGCATTTTCATTTATTAACTCAATTGACCAATTGGCCAAGGAAGATATTTGGAAGATGAAAGAGCTCGATGAGAAGAGATCTCAACATCGAGTGCAAGAAAAGACTCATCCAATGCTACATCTTCCCAGTGCTGAGGTATGGATGTGAAACCTGGACAATGAACAGGAAAATTATGAAAAAGATCATGGCCTTTGAATTATGGTGCTACAGAAGGATCCTGAGAATCAGCTGGATGGACAAAGTTACAAATGACAGAGTCCTAGAAAGAAGCAAAACAACAGCAACGTGGAAACAGGAAGAATGGGAAGAAAATGTCCTATGCTGGTCACATCATGAGAGGTTCGGCCGGAGACCTACCACTGATAATAATGGAAGGTAGAATTGTAGGAACAAGGAGAAGGGGCAACCGAGAAGAAGCTGGATGGACGACATCTTTGACTGGACATACTCAAAGAACTATGGAGCCCTAAAAAGGGCGGCAAAAGATAGAAAGAATTGGAGGAAAATTACTGTCAACCCTCTAACAGAGGATGACACCTGAGAAGAAGAACTCAATTGAAAACAGTCTGCTTGTAACATAAATTAAATTATTATGATTATCATTAAATTATAATATATATATATATTTTTTATGCCCTCGGTACTTAGTTCCCGAGGGACTTATTACAAAAAAGTGTCCGGAGACAGAAAAATATATACTCTTCAGCTCTCGTCTTGACCCGGATCAGAAGCAGAGAAAGTCCCTTGGAAGGCGATCGCATTAAAGCGTTGTAACGTCATGGAAATGCGTTGGAGCAAAAAACTTCCCTCCCTTGTGTCTCCTCTGAACAATATATATATATATATATATATATATATATATATATATATATATATATATATATATATATATATATATTAGGATGGTATTTTATCTGGAGGATTTTTTAATACCAAAATAGGTTCAATACTTGGTAGATAATGGCTGTAGTGTGGGGAGATGAAAATTCACAGTTGATTTTGTTATTTGTCAATGCCCCATTTTTACATCTGTTGTCTTGATTTGGTAATGTTATTCTGATGGTTGCTTAATTGGCTCTACAAACACATTTAGGTTATTTAATTTTGATTGCATGTGAACTGAGTGGGTTGTTCCACATTATCATGAAATGAAGCAGAAATGAAACTTAGCTACTGAGATCAGTAAATAGCTAGTGCATTGTAGTGATTAGTAAATCGCTACAGTAAAGTCAGTAAAGCACTGATTACTTTAGATTTATAATTGTGAACATAAGGGGCTGTCCATTAATTATGTCAACAATTTTTCGGCAATTTTTGACCCCCTTTGCCTGTCAACAACTGTCAAACTTTTTCAAACCCTCTCCCCCTAAATTGTTGATGTAATTAATGGACAGCCCCTAATGAGCTATGAAACTGTATGAGCCTCTACCTTATCACTTTCTTCTCTCCTCCCTCCCTCTCTTTTTGCATAAAAATGCATTGGATTTTCTTCCCTGAGGTTTGTGGGAAAGTCCACCTTTCGGGAAGAGGGCGAGTTCTATTCAACACTTTGTTGAAAAATTATTGGATTGTGGGAGGCTCGGAGTGCAATGTGGTCGACAAACGAGAGAATTTGTTGATTAAAATAATTTTAATTCTCGCTTAGCTCGAAACTTCAGAAAAACCAACAGGAAGCTCTAGAGTCAAAACCAAAGACTCTAAGTCTAACATAGATAGTCAGTAAGATACAGCCACCTACAACAGGATGTACAAAGAGGCCAGTGCACAAGGAATGCATTGAAACAAGATCTGACAGAGAGAATTGCAGTAGTTCAACCATTTTGTGTGATCATGGGTGGCAGGCAGGTTTTTGCCCGGAGGTGGAACAAGTATTAAGATGTTGGACTTTCCAGGAACAAGTCATTTGGTAACCAGAGATTAGATATGCACTTTTCTATCCAGTTAACGTGATTTATACAGACGGATGTCACTAAATTATTCAAGAGCTTCACAGTGAGTACGAGCTGCGTTGTTGACGTCTCTTTGCTTTGACACATTATGCATAATTAAATATGTTATGAGAAGATGTTTAACCCTTATAGTGTAACCAGGGGTGGGATGGGGATGGGGTAAATTTTTACCCTCAGACTTATTTTCTGCCTACAAATTTTTCTCTAAAGTAAGATGACAGGACAAGCTCAATTGAATTTTACTGAATTTGATTTTACTACAGTATGAATGATTTTATATCTCAGATGGTGCTGCCACCTAGTGGCGACCAGGACTGAAAGTTGCTTTTTTGCACTATTGGGATGTGGTAATTGCATTTTTCACATGCAGTTCAGCAATGCTTAGTATTTGCAGGACCTTCTGGATGACAAATAAATCATGCTCTTTTCTCATAAAATACTTATTTGTGTGTATTCTTTGTCATATTGAGTGTTTTAAAGTTTTTATTGAGTTTCAGTGAAAGTTCACCTTTTTCTTCAAAGCGTGCTTTTACAATTTGTAATCATTTGATTTGTTGGTTCTTTCAAATCGCACAACCATTCAAGAATGAACTGATGACTAAGTTTTGGCAAAGTACCTTTTTTTTGTTAAAAAAGGGGAAAATCCATTTTAGCATGGGTTTGAAATGTCTGCTACAGTTGCATGCATACTCACTAGCACAATTAGGCACTGGAAAAACTAGCAGTTATCCACATAATCAGTTACCATAGTTATTCTATGCTATACTGCTACTTTGTGTCTTTGTTAGATTTGTCTCATATTAGTATTGCTATTGAGGTGTACATATGTGCTTTCGTTGCTTAACACAGTGATTCTCAAACTGAGGTCCATGGTCCCATAGGGGACCGCCAAATGGTTTCAGGGGGACCATAATGAGATTACTTTCTCAAGATATCTCACCAACAACTGAGAATGCAAAGCACACTGATGACTCTAAGAGTGCTGATTCCATTTTAATTGAAATTCAACGACTAATATTTGCAATGTTTCTGATTAAACAATTGATTGACAAAAAAGTAGCCTATGTGTTAATTACAGTTAATTTAAAATTGAAACGTTATAAGGTTTGTGAGTCATCAAAAAATTTACTAAGGGACCACCACACAAGAAATCCTAAAAAGTTTGAGAACTGCTGGCTTAAAGTGACTGAAAGTTACATTTCTTAAGTAGACTACATTTAGTCCTAAAATTAATTACTTCTATTTCTGGTTCTGTTTTGGCAACACATATTGGTCTTCGATACTTCTCAGGTGACATACAAAATATTAGGACCAAAAATTCCATCAAAATCGGTAAGTTTCTTGGCTGTTTTTCCCCAGTTGCCAAAAAGTGTTTGCAGAAAATCAATGCCATTTGAGGGTTAATATTATTATTTTTTATATGTGTTTGCTTCAGATTATTGGGCCATGTGCTGGTCTCTTCAACCTTGGTAATACTGTAGGTATAAATTATATGATTATTTTTAAAATATAACTTAAAGCATTTTTAAAATATAGCAGTTTTGTTACAGTGGTTTTAACACAATCTTAGCAACCTCAAAAACCACTTAAAATCACATTATGATGATGATTATTATTATTATTATTATTATTATTATTATTATTATTATTATTATTATTATTATTATTATTATTATTAAGATTATTATTATTATTATTATTATCAAAGTTCCATTATTATGAAGTTCTCAAGATCGAAATTATTTTGGAGTGTTCCACGGAAGGTGACATTCATTGTAGGAGAAATTATTATTATTATTATTATTATTATTATTATTATTATTATTATTATTATTATTATTATTATTATTATTATTATTATTATAAGCTTATATTATTATTATATTATGTCTATTGTGGACTGTACTACCTAGTACTCAATTAGTTACTGGAACATTTTAAGTTCTATTTTGAGTCAGAATCTGCCTAAGTAGCCTATTTGTTTTCATTACTTTCTTTTCAGTAATTTATTAATTTCTAGCCCCGGGTGATTTGGTTTTTGCATTGTTTTATATTTTAACTATTTTAAATTTTTATAATCTAAATTGAGATGATCCGAATGCAATGACATGCATTTGATTCCTGAACTTCCAAAAGGAGTTTTTCACAATTATTTTTGATAGTATTGCAAATCATTTAGACAGTTGGGGAAAAGAAGCAACATATTTTGTATAAAATGAAAACTGTCTAATATCAGTGTTTTTGATTTCAGGATGTTTTCTAACCCACTGAAAAACATTAATTGCCATTGGCTGATTGGACATTGTGATAGTAACTTGTTCATTGGCATTTTCCAGAGGATCAGGAATCCAGAATTAAAGTTATAGTCATTTAATGAATCAACTTTAATTAGCAGAACTAATGAATGTCTTGTTTTTTTGCCCAGTGTTTTATGAACAGCATCTTGCAGTGTTTGGCCAGTGCTCGTCCTCTTGTCTCGTACTTTCTTAACGGAGGACATCAGAAGGATGTCACCAAAAGACACTCTAGTCTTGTCACAGGTATTGAAAATGTTGAAGAAAGCATGATGTGCTAGAGTGTTTGCGTTTGTACATGCATATAATGTGATAGTTTTAGCTTTGCAAAAAAACTGCACATGGCTGTGTACTGAATTTTGCCTTCATCCTTGTCTTGGTACTCACTATTCTCACTCCAAGATTTGGCTACATGATATATGACTTTTCTCTATATTATAGTTTGTTCTCCATATATATACATATATATATACATATATATAAAAATTCATTTGGGAGTTTCTTTGTTGATTTTGTTATTGGTTTGTATTTTTTATCCTATATGCCTGTCCTTACTTTTTCTTTCTAATATTGTTCTTTTTTGCAACAAATTCAGTGTATAAAGTTTGTTGTGTTATGTCCAGCATAATTCAGCTTCTTCTGTCTTTTTATTGTCTTCACTTCTGTTTGTTCCAATTTTCTCAATAGAATATGTTTACTGCTCTCTTACTGTCGGTACATTTAACTCTTTGGATCTATTTCAGTTCTTTCATTCAAAAGCTCCAATATGTTTCATCATCCTGTTCGCATTTCAGACATGTGCATTACATGGACCATACCAGTGTGAATGCCCCAAATTGAAGCTGATATTGCTGGATATAGGATACGAAATAAATGCTGGAAATGTTCTCCAAGGTGCTGTAATGACTGGGAAAGATAAAGGAATGGGATGATATGGCAGTGTAAGATTTGTTCTGTTAGAGCAGAATGATGAGTTTCTCTCTGGAGGGAAGTCAGGAAGTGCGCTCATCACATGTAGTGTTGTAAGAGCAGTTGCATATAGATAGTGAGTGTTTCTGCGTGATGGTTTGTGTAAGCATAACATCCAGAATGACGATTACAGAACATATATTACGTGATAATTTACGTCCAGAGTACCGAGGTTGTTGGTTTAGCTCTGTCTGTAATAAACTGTCCCTCAATGAAGTTGTTGAGCCACATGCCATGTTTGCATCCGGAATACCCGGTACCTAATGCATTTGCATTGTTTCGTTGTCTGTAGCATTTGCCGATGTTATGTACACGCTCAGGAACACCTACCGTGCATTTGCTCCCGACAATTTCCGCTATGAGATTGGACTGAGTGCCAAAGCATTTGCTGGATTCAGGTGACAATTCTTTTATAGAATTTCGTGTGCAATTTTTGCTATTACAGAGTCTGCAGCATAATCAAGAGTTGTGTTTTGGTAGTTGCAAGATATTAATGGATCTGTGTAATTCAAGTGTTTTTGTAATACGTGTAGAACTGTAGATCAGTGTATTTGACAATATTGTACTTTTGGGAATTTATGGAATGACATTTGATACGATCCAAGAAAAGAAGTTTTCTTTTACACCATTAACCCCTTAACTGGGTATTTAACTGTAACTCAATGTAAAGTGGTCATATATATACGACGCACCCAGGCAAGAGGTTAACTCAATGAACTATATTGTTATTTATATTTTGCTCTTTCTGTTTTGAATCGTCACTTTGTGAAGTGATTGAATCACATGTAGAGAGTGACACGGGGACAACATTTTATTCCCATCCCCAACCTGCACAACGTCATCAATAGTATTGTTATCATCAACTTGATAATATCGATACCGTCACCGCGGTATTACCGTGGTAAATGTCCCCGTTCCCGCTGTATTACCGCGTGACAAGAACCCATTACCGTGATAATACCTCACTTTTTGGCCAGGTTGTCCCCACTACCGCGGTAATTACCGCGGATTTCCTGCGGTAGTGGGGATTTCCCCACTACCGCGGGAAAAAACCCCCATTACCATGTCACTCTCTAATCACATGTGATCACGATCAATATATATATATATATATGTATATGTATGTATGAATGTATACATATATACATATATGCAAGGTGAGATTTGTAGGGGGGAAAGGGGGGATTTTTCCCTCACTGCCCAACTGCATCCCCCCTACTGCTACATCCCCTCACCACTACATCCCCCCACTGCTACACTTCCCCAACAACTACATCCCCCAGCTTGAAATATTCCCCTCCACTGCTCCAGGTCACAAATCACACCCTGCATATATGTGTATATATATATATACATACATGTATATATATACATATGTGTACCGGTATATATATACATGTATGTATGTATATGTATATATACATATATATGTATATATATATGTATATATGTGTGCATATTATAATGCTTAAGGGCTCTTATCAGATGAAATTTGATTGCCTTTGTGATTATCGTCTGTCCTGTTTTGTGTAACTGCATATTTTATTTATTTGCACAGTGGGACATGAGTAGCTTATAATTGTAAGTGTTTTTCGTGCATGAATGATGTATCCTGTGCTATTTTAACTAGTCAAAAAGGACTGGCAGCAGTGGCTGTTATTCACATTGTCCTGGTGCTCCGTTTGAATTTAAGCTGCATTTTGCACTCTGCATCCAGGTTTATGATCTGCCTGTGTTAGGCAGTGCATTAGGCCGATTTGTTCAAAGAAGAAATATACCTTGTATGATTTTATGTAAATCAGGCAATTTAGGCACATTTTATATGCATAATTCTCAAGTGCTGTGGACAATGTTTGCACATATATGTGCTATGTGCAGCATTACTTGCAAGTATTAATAGCAGTTATATATTGACTTGTGTTTCTCTTACTGTGTTCTTTAGCATTAAATGAACTTTTTAATTGTCTTTATTCTGCCAAAGGTTATATGCTAAGTCAGGGGTTTCTAAAGTATGACTTGGTTCATGAATTCATTTCTGCATTTGGAACTACATATTTGTATGAGAAGACATTTTCAAAGATGAAGTATGTTAACATTTTTGGCACCTATCCTGGCACCGCGCAGGATGTCAAGACATGACCCAGTACGTCTCCTGACACGGTGCCGTGAAAGAAAGATGGGCTTGTATAGTCACCCAGTACTGCAGGAAAACCCCCGAATAGTGTGCAGATGCTAGGTTGTCTTCCAGTGTACCTAATGCAAGCGGCGGCTCCAGGATTTGGCAAGTGGATGCTGTTGGGGAGGCAACTTCTAGGCATGAGGATCGCAATGATTTTTCATGAAGCTGTACTAGTCTACTTGCTTAGAATGAATTCACTGAAGAATATAGACAAGAACATATAGATAATATAATATATATATATATATATATATATATATATATATATATATATATATATATATATATATATATAATATATATATTTTGCAGAATATATATATAGAGAGAGAATATATAGAGAGTATATAGAAAAAATATATAGAATATATACATGAAATATATATAGAATATATAATAGAATATATAATTTAGTATATAATAGAATGCATACTGGACTATTTATATAGCAACGTAAGCACAACATAACCCAGTGGTTCTCAAGCTATTTAGGTTTTCTTCAGTGGCAGTCCATTAGAAAATTTTTGATGGCTCGTGGACATTCTAATATTTAAATTTAAAATTAACTACAATTAACTTATAAGCTATCAATTAGCACATAGGCTATCAATTAACGTATATGCTATCAATTAGCACATAGGCTATCAATTAGCACCTAGGCTATCAATTAACATATATGCTATCAATTAACATATAGGCTATCAATTAGCACTTAGGCTATCAATTAACATATAGGCTATCAATTAACATATAGGCTATCAATTAACATATAAGCTACCTGTTTATAGAATCAGCACTCTTAGGGCCATCTTTGCAACATTGGAATAGGACTGCGATTTAAATCCAAAAATCACTGCAGCACATTTCACGGTTTATGTTATCTCTTCAGTATTCGCCGACATTTCTATGTATTTTTCTAAGTTTTAAATCGTTTAAAATAATTTTTGAAAATAATTGGTTACTGTTTTGTTTATTCTCCTAAATATGCTTCTGTGTGATGACTGGGTGAAAGTTTAGTATGTTGAGTTATCTGTTTGTATTTTTCAGTCAGCATGATGCACAGGAATTCCTCAGTTACCTTCTGCAGCGTTTAAGTGAAGATTTGAACCGTGCTACCAGGAAATCAGAGACAAAGAATTCTGTGAACATTGATCAGTTGAGGTTAATTTGTGTGTTATTTTGGTATTCTATTGTTCTATGATCAGGCCAGTCAAGAGAAATTCTGCGCTCTTGGGCTGAGCAGTAGCAGACCCCTGAAATTTTTTAGAAAATTTATGAAATGTTTATAATGTCCTCAAAAATAAGTTGAGCTATTTTAAAAATTTTCCGAAAATGTACAAAACAAGTGTGAAAAGTGGCAATGACTTTTTTGCTTCTCAGATTTTTAAAGATGTTAAAGGTCACACAATGCCTGCCTTCGGCAGCCCCCCTCCTCCTCCTCCAGGGCCCCAGGTGCACCAACAGCATTCATTATAGTAAGTAATATTGCATGAGATAACTTTGTTGCAGAGGACCCGCCCGGGTCCCCTATAGATCGGCGGGCCCCAGGACATTTGCCTGTGGCCCATCTTGGTGGGCCTGTCTATGATTAGACGAAGAATTTAAATTATTTTGAATTTTTTTTAATTGCTTCTATTATTTGTTATGTGTCGAATGGTCATTTAAGGATTTTGTTATATTCGTCTGCAGTGATTTTGAAAAATCTGAGCAGCTATGGAAGGATTACTTGAATACTGAGAACAGCATCATTACAGGTAGAAATACTTTCTATGATCTGATTACTTTGGACATCTGCACCTAGGCTGACACTTGAATAACACGATTAAATGTAACTGATTTCTGACATACAGCATGCAATGAAGTACAATGGTTGCATATTCTGTGCCCAGTGTCCATAGGAGGAGGCTTATAACCAATGGACATGGAATAGTACATACACTGTATCATTATCACTGTCATTATCACTGTATCATTGTCACTGTCATTGTCACTGTCATTTCTCTTCTCTTAAGATATTTCACTTTCATTTGGGATGGGGAAAATAAAGGAGTGATAACAACATCCGAAAGTCATGGGTCCAATACCCACAGGAGCCCTAAGGTCGAGTAAGGCTTTGTAAATGTAAATGTAAATGTAATTAGCTATTTATATTGCGCCTAATCAATAAATGTTAGCAAGCGCATTACAATTAATGTCAATTATGTTAATTATTATATGCACAATTAAACAGGTGTGTCTTCAAATGTAATGCTGCTCCGTGGCGCTGGTGGAAGAGTCAAACAGGCACTCTATGACCTCACTGACCCATGACTGTCCGTAGTAGAGGCTGATCGTAGGCCTGGTCTACCAATGGCGGTTGATGTTGGCTGGAGCAGATCGGCCAGATAGGTCGGACAAAGGCCATTCTGTGCACAGAACATCAGCGTGCATGTTTGTGTTGTATCCGTGACTGGACTGGAAGCCAATGAAGTTCGCGGGCGCGCATTAACTGTGGTCTCGAGGTTTTAGGTCCAGCACCAGACGTGCAGCAGCATTTTGTACGCACTGCAGGTTGGCCAGTGTAGACTTTGGGAGGCCGGCAAGAACAGAATTACAAAGCCTGGACAGAACAAACGCAGAAACCAGTTGCGCAGCGACTTCTTTGCCAGCATTCTGGCGGATACTTTGGCTAACTGTCCAACATGTTGCTTCATGGTCAATTCATTGTCAAACAGTACTCCGAGATCTCTGACGACGGAAGAAGGGCGCAATGCCAATACAATCGGTGTTGGACAGCAAATTAGTGAGCCAAACCATGCAAGCTCAGTCTTTAAGCATTAAGTTGCAATCGTCGTGATGCATTCCTTGGACCTATGTGATGCAATTTTGGATGTGTCCACATTGTCGTATATCTGTTTATCATCAGCAAAAATATGATGGCGATCATGACGTGTGATCTTCTGTGTATGTGATGAAGGCAATCGGTCCCAAAGATGATATTCTAGAGACAAAGCTGGCGAGGAATCATTGAGGTAAATCTGCTGAGTGAGGTAAGAACGAAACCAGCCAAGGGGAACTTCGCTGACTGTTCTCCAGGACACGGAGCAGTATGTCAATCCACCGTGTATAACTGAGGTCAAGCAGTACAATTGTGACCTGATCATCTATGGCACAATGTGGACTTTAATTACCGCTTTTCTGTTGAATGAAATCGACATTAGATTGATGAACTGGTAAAAGGTGATTGATTTTTGTAAAAAAGCTCATTGGAAATTGGTCAGATTTCAATCTCCTGGATCCAACGTTGGCTTCTTCAGGCGGGAAGGACGATAATCTGCACAGGTCCCAGTGTCCAAAGAAGTGTTTCAGACTAAGCAGAGGAGCCACATCAGCAACCTCATCAGCCAGGTAGGGATCGGATCAAGCGAGGGCATTGCTTGTTTGGCAACTTTGATAACAGAGCTTTGATCTCATTTTGGTGTTACCGGATAGAAAGAGAAAGGCGGGGTTTGTCTTTTAACGATCTTCAGGTGCATTAGATGTCTGCTCAAATTGAATCTTCTCCGTAAAAAAAATGGCAAAGTCATTGACCTTAAAATAAGTCGGAGGCGGTTTGAAGCCTCAACTTTAGCCCAGATCGCTCATCCTCCGCAGCTTTGAATTTCCGCGTCCAGTACTGCTTGAATTTGTCTTGGAAAAGTTGCACTATCTTTGAGTTATTCAAGCCTCCAGTGTATCAGGCGTCAGAAGGCGCCTGTAATGTCTTTCAAGTTGACGTCTCTTGGCTTTAGCAGCACGACAATCTTCGTCGAACCATGGAGCAGAATGCCGTCTGGATGTCTGGACGGTTCGCCCAATCAGGTTTCATGGCAGTGTCATAAAGCGAAAGAGGCCGTTGACATCAGGTACAGGGGACTGGATGACCGATTCGACGAGCTGATGAAGATCAGAAGAGAAAGCATCGATGATGAGCGACGTTGAACGAGCGTGCCCATCCCCGGTCAGAACGCCGTAACGCAGCGGTGATCAGAGAATGATCTGAGAGAATCCCGGTGGATCGACAAGTTTAGGACATCAACATCCTGTCGGGTGATGATTACATCAAGTGTATGTCCCGGGCAGAATGTGTCGGTGAGTAGATCCTCTGTTTCAGGCTGTATATGTCGAAAGTGAAACAAATTTGGCCGACAGAGGATCGTCTGGCTGAGGTGTAGATTCAGGTCAAAGCATCAGTGGCGCCATGAACGTGATTCTCTCTAGCAGGTCGGCAATTTACTCACTAGAGGGCAGTGACAAAATGAGTACGGTAGTGGTGGTAATGCTGTACAGTCAAACAGGCGCTCTATGACCTCACTGACCCTGTGTTCATGGCATTGCATGCCTGGCTGAAGAACAATAGAAATGGAGATCAGCACTCATCACATTCACTGCACGATTCCCATACCAAACACACAGCTCCTCTGAGTTTCTACTCAAGACATTAAAAATAGGTTGCTATACATGCATTCCTTCAGTTCATCTTTTTACTATGCAATAATATATGACAAATTAGTGAACAGTTATATCACAATATGCATTATATTCTGATTATATGTGTGTGTGTATATATATATATGTATATATGTATGTATGTATATATCTGATGATATTCTAACTCCGCTTTAATCTTGATGAGACAAATGCATTATGTTCTGGTGACATGTATATAACTGTATATCTGTCAATACCATTGGATGATGCACAATGTCATTCATTTCCATTACATTATGGAATGGTGTGATTTTTGTAAAAAAAGCATTTCAGTCAAAAATTGCATTCTAATAATAAGTTGTTGTTTGATGGCCAGGCCCCCCATCTTTATGTGTTGGGAATTGAGCACTGTGCCCAGGGCCCTGCACGCATTTTAGGAGCTCTGCGCACTCCAACCTTTTTATGTTTTGACCTTTTTTGCTTATCAACTTCTGGACAATAAATTGATTGAAAGATCAAGCACCAAAATAAGTGATGACCTTTTTTGGCTTGAACTTTTTCGAACATAAGAAAAAAACAACTTTTTTCATCCCTGCCGGGGCCCCTCAAGGACCCTCATATATTGCAGGGCCCTAGGCATGTGCCAACCATGCCTGTGCCTTAAAACAGCCCTGGATCCAACCCATCCGGGGCCCCGCAGGCCGCCAGGTGCCAGGGGCCTCGCACTGGCAAAAGACGGGCCTGTTGATGGCAATGCTGAAGGATTGGAGACACAGAAAGCTATTTTCTAGTACTTTAAATTATGATACTATTTTTATATTTTGGTATAAGGGTATTAGAAGTTAAGAATAACACTTAGCTGCTGGAAGATTTTTAAGGTTCTTTGCACTTTAGATAATTTTTATATATTAAATGTTTTGGAGCGGATTTATTTGCTTATTTACTTTCCAGTTTGTAATATTATAGATTTGTTTATGGGACAACTGAGGAGCCAGTTGAAGTGCTGTGAGTGTGGGACAGTGTCAAGCACGTTCGACCCGTGTCTCGGTCTCTCTTTGCCAATCAAGAAGGCACAAAATGCAGATTTTTCTTTGTTTATGAATGAAACATTTCAACCTATGAATGTTGAATTGATCTGAATAGCTACTTTTAATGTTTGCTTTAATTAACATTCATTTGCTTTCCACAGCTTCCTTAATACTAAAATTGTATTTGAGTTTAATGTCTTTCAATTTCTTGAAATTAAGAAAACTTTTTATATATAATCTTATATATATATATTTATTTATTTATTTACATAAAATTTTTATACATGAACCAATTGTGTGGAAATGTAAAGCGCTCTTGACTTTAGTTTTTTTTGCTTTGATTACTGCGTTGTATAAATTGTCTGTCTAACTAACTAACTAACTAACTAATTGTTCTGTTTTTGTGCTACATTGAGTTATTAGAATTTCTCAAGAGCTTTTGAGGATTGTTTTCTAATCATTACAGAGTTACGGCTTCATTACAAATCTTTCAGAATGCTTTGAGTTGTACAGTCAAGAGGAAAAACTGGATGGACAGGACAGAACTGTAAGTTACTTGATTTTACTGACAATTATTTTATTTGGGGTCAATAAGTCATCTTAAATTTTAAATTGTTAAATGCAATCTGTCAGTTAGCAGATTGTTTCTTAAGGCAGAATTATCTGTCGTTAGAGCTTGACATTTCTGGTTCAGTAACAAATATCAAAGCATGTAGGCAGACATTCAATAAATAATGCAATGATTAAGCCTATACCATTGTTGATCAACTTAACAATCTTCAATTATTATGTAGAATCCTTTACTTTGGAACGCCCTCCCTGAGGAAATAACCAGGGAGACCACCCAAGTTCGGTTCACACACAAACGAAAAACGCACCTATTTGGAATCTCATACGAGATGTCTCTGTAAAGCGCTCTTGACTATGGCCTTTGCCAGGCAGATAGCGCTATATAAATTGTTGCATAATAATAATAATAAGGTAATAATAATAATAATCTGATTGAAATCTTTTAAATATAGCATTAGTGTTTATGAGGTTATTTTTATTTTGCTTCTGTCTGTGGTTTCTGAAGTTTGTCTTACCATGCCTGTATAGTGCTTTAATGCCGTTATATTACGCATTTGTTTGTCTTCACGATAAATTGTTTTTTATAACACAGGATCTTGATATTTGTCAGAGATACGAAGATTCCAACCTGTCTCTATTGCCTTATTTTTTTCTTTTTTAATTGCTAACTTGATTTCAGAATATTAAATTGTAATTTATTTGAACTTTTTGTATTTTTTAGTTATGTGAAAACTGCAAGAAAAAGCAGAAGACAATCAAACGGCTTTTGATGGAGAAATTTCCAAAAATCTTAGTTATACGTATCTTTGCTTTGGTCAAAGATGAAAGAATTATGAAGGACTGACTGTGTGACAAACTTTTAACGTCCATCTGGTTTTAGTTGTTTTGTTGTTAACATGTTCATCATGTAAAAGTGTAAAGCGTAATATCTTTAGACTTACAAAGGTTGTAGTGTATCTTCTTCACTGTGTGATTTTTGGCAGTGTGCAGCAGTAGACCAACTCCCAAAAAGACCATTCCATGGCATGATGCTATCAACATGGCCAACTTTAACATGCATTTATTTAAGCTCAGTTATGAGTAATTACCATTCCATTGTGCCATTAGCTCATCTACGGCGCTATAGTAAATTGTCTGACAATAATAATAATAATAATAATAATAATGGCATACGTTTAGTTTCCTCATTGTGTTGTCATTTGGGCTGGACTTGGAGATCTTCTGCAGATTGCTGAGTTTGCTGCATGATTGCATTATCAGAGGATTGTAATGGGCAAGATTTCATGTAAACCATTTGCTCTCTCTCTCTCTCTCTCTCTCTCTCTCTCTCTCTCTCTCTCTCTCTCTCTCTGTTCTTGTCATCTTCAGTTTTGTTCATCTGTGTTCTTCAACATTGTAATTACATTCTTAATTTCTTAATAGCCTTTTATTCTGTTGAAATTTATCTCAAAAACAGGAAGAGTTTTTGCCTGTTTTTCAGGGTCGAGGCTACGGCCCCGACCCAGAGGCAGATCTAGGGGAGGGCAGGGGTACACATGTCCCTGGGCGCCGAGGTGAGGGTGCGACAGAATTGGATATTTGGGTAAGTGGAATGCACAATAAAGTAGAAGAAACACTTGCGAGGACCTTTTTTTGCTCGTCAGCACTATATGAAGAGAGAGTTGAGGGGCGCCGAAAATGATGTGAGGACCTTTTTTGCTTGTCAGTTGTTAGGGGCGCCAACGTACACTTTGTCCCCGGGCGCCGAATACCCTAGATCCGCCTCTGGCCAGACCAAAGCATTCAGCAATTCATTCAGCTTATTGGTTTGCTCCTTTTCTCTGATAACTCTGCCCAACTTGATCCCATATCTAATCTGGACTTAATGGCTTGATCTATTCACAGCAGTCAGCATCATATGCTGTTATTATTATTATTACTTTTATTACGAACATTTCTAGAGTGCAAATAATCGCAAAGCTGCAAATGCGCTGATGTCAGTTGCAAACTGGATCAAACAAACAAGAATGTCTTCAGTTGTTTTCTAAAAGAGAACAGTGAATCAGAGGAACACAATGTTGCTGGCAGACTGTTCCAAACAACCGGGCCGGCAACGGCCAGGTTGCGGTCAACATAGCCATGTTCTCTGAGGTACTGAAAGCATTTGTTTGTTTCAGTCTTTTTTGATTGATTTTTATTAGCATTGTCTCTTAAAATTATGTTTGTCATCTGTTTGTTTTGGCACCATTCATCAGCACACCACATACCATCCCAGCCCTCCTGTGGTTCTTCTGGTGATAATGTCACTAAGATGAGGTCATCTTCATATCTCAGATTACCAATGGTCTTCCCGTCCAATCTGAATCCACCAGATTGAGATAATCTGACTGATATAGAGCTAATGTATTAGATTGGACTGCTTATTACTGATTTCCTTGAATGAGCTTCACCAGATTTGAAGAGATTCAGTAAAGGTCGGTTTGGTCATTCAAAGCTGACGACAAAAGTCCGATGTCCGATGACTTTGGAATTGGATCGGTTTTTATCATCTGCAAAAGGCAGGTTTAGTTACTAGCTTGTTTTAATTTCATTGCCTTGAATAATGTTATTTGTTTTTGTCACTTGATGGTAGTGCCGACTGCATCTTGAAAGCTAGTAAAGGCAATTGTAGACGCTCGAATGCCCCGAGACTTTGCTCTGAAAATTTTTAACTTGTTATGTGCCTAGCGCTTCAACTTTATCAACTCTGCCTAACCTTCAGCTATATTGCATTTGAACTCTTTCAACTCTCTTATGAAGTCGACCGTGACTTTAGACACTGTTGAATTTCACCGACTTTCAGCCCTGTTGCATCGGAATTAATTGAACTGTCTGAAATTTCTTATAATTATAATTATAAATTGAGACCAGGTATATGGTTATGCATGCAAGTATAGTTAAGTTTTTCTTTTCCTCTGCTTGTATGTATATCCAACAAGATGTTGTGAAAAAATAAATTTATTTGATTGTTTGATTGATTGATTGATTATTATAGAGTAGAGTTGCGGTTGTATTAAATTTTAAGTTGTGTTTGCCGTTTGTACAGTCGATGGTAGAGTGACTTACGAACTGTTTGCTGTCTGCAATCACACGGGCACTGTCTCGAGCGGCCATTACACAGCCACTACAAAAAGTCGCCAAACTGGACAGTGGTATATGTATGATGACGACAGGGTCTCCTTTATTCAAGATGCGGTGAGCATAGCCGCCGACGAAGCCTACATTCTTTTCTATGAATTTTGTCCAGCTCAGCAATCGGAATTTTAATGATTTTGATTGATCCAATCAGTCTGTGAACTCAGCTACCGTACTCTTTTGTTTTATGAAATTTTTATATTAATTTTTATTTAAACTGAGCCTTTAATGTTGCAACCATAATATGTTGATTGGAACTAGTTCTTAGAATCGTTTTGTCTTGTGATTTGAACGTGAAGTTTTTGGGGAAGGGAAATACCGGTCGGTGCAATCTAGGAGAGGTTGAATTTATTCTGCAATGGATAATCGTGGTTTTCATTCACTCTGAAATGTGAATTTTTTTTTAGATGTGAATAATTATCATTCCAGTTTCATCGCTGTGATAATGATGCTGTTTTAATGTGATTTAATTTCTTTCTTCTACTCTGATATTGAAATGTATTTGTAAGATATGAATGGTCTTATGTTTAAGTTTCGTAATATTTAGTTGTTTATAGTCAGTTGTTCGACTATAACTGTGATGCAGTGTTTTATGACATTAAAATACTGTGAATTTTCATATTTTTGCTCTAATTGTATATTTCTATCATAAAATGTTTATATTGTGTATTTGCATATTTTGCAATATTTTGACAAAACGTTTACTGGCAGACAGAGGATTTGAATAAAGAAAAGCAATAAATTATATTGTAATTTATTTATTTGGGCATGCATATATAGCCTTTGCATCATGTATGACTTTGTATGAGTTTGCATTACATAAAAATTGGCTTGAGTTACAGAAGCATTGAAATTGGAAACAATGCTTAAAGAAAGACTATGTGAAGAGAGAACAGCTCGGCTCCAAGTATTTTAAATTCACCGTTGTATGCTTGTAGAGCCTTTGAAGCTGAACTCTTTCAAAAATAGTGTTGCTGGATATTAAGTGGTTAACTGGTGCGTGGACAAAATGTCAGTGGACAAAATGTCTTGGGGACAAAATGTCAGCAGGCAAAATGTAACCCTAACTGTAAACCATGACATTTTGTCCGTGACATTTTCTCCACGGAAAAATGTCCGTGGACATTTTGTACGGCCACAGGTTAACTATGTGTATGAAATGACAAGAAATGCAGATGGGGTTTTGAAAACAATAGTATTTTAGTTGTGGATTATAATTTTAAAAAAGGGAAAACCATTCTATTTGGAGCTGCAGAATGAATGATAAAATCCTAATAAAATCAATAACACTTGGAAGATCCGAATGAATATGAGAACGACAGATGATGACATTAAGAGATTGACACAAGCGGATGACAGTAAGTATTGGACTGAACTCGACTGCCAAATGTGCAGACACATGACTCAAGAAGGAAGCGTTACCATGGGCAAATGCCCGGTAACTGACCACGATCGTTTATAAAGGACTCGGATTATGTTATGTAGATTATGGTTGCATGCATCGATGGTCGTGCTGCCTGGTTTGGTGTAAAACCATAAAAGATGCTTGAAAGCAAACTTCATTCTGGTCTTTCTTTAACCCCTTAACCGTGTATTTAACTGTAACTCAATGTAAGATGGACGGATATATCCGGGATCCCCAGTTAAGGGGTTAATTGGCAACAGCATGCAGAATCCAGAATTTGGCAACAGTTTTGATTGATGTTATTTTGTACGAATGCACTTGGTTATTTATGCCTAAGCACCGACATACAAAAATGGTGCTAGCACAATCTTATTTACAGGTACCGATTTTACTGCAGTTAAGCATGTTTCTATGCAAAATTGTTTGCTGGTATTAATAGTTGTTGCAATTTGGTAATAATGTGTGTGTGTGTATAATATATATATATATATATATATATATATATATATATATATATATATATATATATATATATATATATATATATATATATATATACAGATATATATATATAGAGAGAGAGAGAGAGAGAGAGATTTGTGTTGTTTTTTTGTTTTATTGGCACAAAGTCAGAAATCTTTCCATTCAATGCATATTTATTTACATTGATAACTTTCTAAATTGCCATTAGTGGAATTATTAAGGAACACGTAACCATTCCAGAACCCTGTAAAGTGATTCATTTTATTATGAATCCTGTTGACCAGAATATTTTATTATAAATTTTTTACAATAATGACTTTATTCTCAGTAAGATATTATTACCTAAGACAGTGACATGGCCAAGGGGAGTTTGGGGGTTAAAACCCCCCTTGGGTGCTGACGAAAAAAATTTTTTAATGTGTTTCCAGGCATTTTAAATTTTCGGACGTGGTTTTGAGGGTCAAAACCCCCTTGGGGATGCTGACCAAAATTTTTAAGCGCCATAGTCGTGACAACCTTTTTTTGGCTTGTCAGCATATTTTAGAAGGAAAGACAGGGATAGATACATAGGATGACCTGTTTTTTTTGCTTGCCAAAATTTTTCGAAAGTTGGTTGTGGTCAAAAGTCAACCAAAAACCCCCTTCCAGAAATCCTGACTACGCCACTGACCTAAGACGACTGCAGACAATTTGCCATTGGTACAAATGCTTCAGTACAAAATGAACAGTGTTCTTGTAAATTATTATGGTTACTTTGTGTTTTAAATAGATAAAATTGCAATATAATATATTTTGGAGTGTATATATTGAAAATTTGCATCTAAAAAATGTTTCAAGTGATTATGATTTCTTTAGTTGAATTTTTTTAAATATGCATAAATTAGCAATAATTTATTATGTATGTGAGAGCTTGCATCCCAGTGAAACGGCCATTATTGTAATTCTTTTGCTAGATTAATATGTTGCTAAAATGAGATTGATAAAGAGTTTTGTTTGCTTTGGCAATTAATTTGTTAATTAAGTTATCAGTTGGTTAGCTTAAAGGTAAAAGGTAAAGGTAAGTCCCGTACTTGATTTCGAGCGTTGGGTTCCAGCGCTTATCTCTGGCCTGGGCAATCAGCCACGTAGGTGGTATAATCCATTAATCTGGGGTAGGTTGCCATTACTTTCCCCAGACCCACGTTTTACCTTGCAGCTTAGTGCTGCTCCTCAGTTTACCACCGCCCTCTAGCCCTCTAGCGAGTAAGGCAGAGTCGACCTTAGGGCTCCTGCGGGAATTGAACCCACGACCTTCTGCTCCATTGTCCAGCATTGTTACCACTCTTCTACCTTCCCACTTACAAGTTGGTTAGCTTACAAGTGATTAAACCATGGTGCAACATTTCTTTTCCTATAATTTGATGGTTGTGCACGTCTGAAATGCTTGGTTCTATCTGTTTCTTTAGTTAATGATATTGCCTTTGGTCTGTTATACCATAGACATGGGCGTCTGCACATTAGGGCAAGACCAATATTTTCACAGTGAAATTTTAAAACCTTGCCAAAATAATAACTGTGACCATTTTGCCCCCCCCCCTGGAAAAGTTTTTGTGGGCGCCCATGACAATAGATTGGGTTTTAAAGACAGTAAAATTATCAAAACTTGGCTAATATATTGGTTTATTGTCATATTCTGCAATTTGCTTTCAACAGTTGATAGTGTATAGCCATGAATTTGTTTACATTACTTTTATATGGTTGTCTGCCACTCCACAGTTGATTCCGTATTAGGAATGTTTCAAAGATTTTGTGATGTCCATGGTAGGAGTTTAAATGTATCGTGCAGTTGCTCTTTAGAGACGATGTGCTTCTGAATTGTACTGCTACTGGTTGGACTTCTGCTGTCAATGTTTACTTCGATCTGAAAAAATAATTTCCTAAGTTTATATCGTTAAGTGTCTCCTTTTTCATAATTGTAGCAAGGAACCTATTGAAAGATATAGTGCCAATGATCGAATCGATAATGGCGACGACGACGATGATGACGATGATGATGATGATGATGATGATGATGATGATGATGATGATGATGATGATGATGATGATGATGATGTGGAACATTGCCTGCAAGCAGATAAATTGCAGCAACCCTCCAGCGTCATCCCCTTTTTCATTTTTCTCCTGCCTTCTCTTTAGCATCAACAAACTACAATATATTTAAAATGCACTAGCCCGAGCAGTAACCTTCTTCTCCTCCTCCTCCTTCTTTCCGAGGGCAGTGGCACCTCTGCATCGATGGTTGGCGCCCAAACAGTCTACCACCGTATGCGATGGCAGCCTCCTCGGCGTTGGAATCTGCCGGGCAGGGCAGCGGGGCGGGGAGGGGGCAGAGAGGGCGGGTTGGTCGTGAGACGATGCGAGGAATGCTGCAGGCCAGCACCATTCTGCTTCCTCTCTTTTGCCACCGAAAAGCGCCCGGAACGAGCTTGAGATATGGGTGGAAAGGAGAGGAAGAAGAAGAGGAGGAGAAGAGAGCGGCGCGGGTATGCGGTGGCAGCGGTGGGGGTGGAGATGGGGTGGCAAAAACAGAGGCGGATCTAGGGTATTCGGCGCCCGGGGACAAAGTGTACGTTGGCGCCCCTAACAACTGACATGCAAAAAAGGTCCTCACATCGTTTTTGGCGCCCCTCAACACTCTCTTCATATAGTGCTGACGAGCAAAAAAGGTCCTCGCAAGTGTTTCTTCTACTTTATTGTGCATTTCACTCACCCAACTATCCAATTTTGGCGTCCCCTCACCTCGGCGCCCGAGGACATGTGTACCCCCTGCCCTCCCCTAGATCCGCCTCTGGGCAAAAACCGTTTGGCCAGATGTCGCTGCCTCCACGAGGTTTTCAGTTTTGCACTCTATTCTTTTAAAGCAGTTTTCACATTTTTCAGCGGACATTCATGTAAATATGGGGAGTCTTGCAAAGCATGTTTATCATTCACTGACGTGGATGAAGTCGGCGGAGATAAATACTTTTTGACTCATTTCTGACCTGTGGCGGCTCCACAAGGGGGCCCGTGCCCACCTATTGAGTGCCTGGCTCTCCCAGTGGTCCCCTGTTGGGACCAGTGGCGTAGCCAGGATTTCCGGAAGGGGGTTGAAAAAAATTTCGTTGATAACTGCCAAGGGGGTTTCCACCCCTAAAATCGCCTCAAAAATTAAAAACTGCATGGGAATACATTTAAAAAATTTTCGCCGCCCAAGGCTCAGACTACCCCCTCCCCCAAATAAAAATTTCTTTGCGGATTTGCTCGGGTGCCCCTGCCCGAGGCTGGGGCACCCGATCGCCCCCTTCCCAGCGCCGCTCCTGTCACTATCCACATAGCCTAACAGGATCACATTGGAACCGAAGTATCCCAACCTAATTTTAAGGGTTAAATTTTTCTCACTAACATTGCAACCCCCATTTCTTATACCCACCGGCCGCCACTGGGATCAGTTACAGTGAAGTGGCGTGACGTCGCAATTGATATTTCTCGCTAAGTAAGCAAATTATAAGTAACCGAGCAGACTTATAAAATACGCATATCATACGCGTATTTTATTTTTTTATTCATACGCATTATTTTATTTTGTCATACGCGTATGATCGAGCTTTGATCGTATGGCACATCCACTTTCCCAGTCATTATTTTGTATGTTTCTATCAAATCCTCTCTCTCTCTCTCTCTCTCTCTCTCTCTCTCTCTCTCTCTCTCTCTCTCTTCTCTTCTCCTTTATAATGTTGTCAGTCCACAGTATTGAAGTCTTTTTCAAGGGGCATAGCCATTAATTTGATTTGGGAGGGTATAAATGTTTGGGGGTATAAACCTTAACTATAAACCATAATAAAACTACATATAACCACATATAACCACTTATAAATCACATTTTTAAAAACTTTTAAGGTAGGCTGATTTTGGGAGGTAGGGGCCTATATATGTTACAGTCAAAGTGTGAAATGAGGCAATGCCTGAAATTTTTAGGCAGTGGTTCTCACACAGGGCAGTCCCTACTGAACCACTTTAAACCTTGTTATATTATATTATATTATTATGTCGACATAATTAAGCCGTTTCACTCGGGCAATGTCAACATTTACTGAAATTGTTAGGCATTGTTTAACAATGCCTGAAATTTGCTCAGATTTTCTACACACTTTGCCTGAAATCTGTATCCGTGATGGAATAGCACTGTATATGGAGCTATGCATGCACCAATGTGTAACATAACAAAAATTCAATGAGTTGCAAATTAGGGGCCGTCCATATAGTACGTACGCACCGAGGGGAGGGGGCTTGAGATTTAGGTGATTTTGCGTACGGAAGCGTACGGGAGGGGGGTCACGACTGAATTTGTACGTACGCACTACGCACATTCAAATTTATAAATAGATAGAAGGCTGGTAGGCCTATATTCACACAAACATTTGATTTGAACAAAATTACTTTCTCACGGTCAAACAAATAAGGGTCCCGACTATTGTTCCCACGGTTATTTAAGTATTAAAAACATTAAATTTAATAGTAAACAAATGCTTTTTGGCTATGGCTAAAAATAATTTTAACCGTGGGGGTTTGCTAATTTGTACGTACGCATAGGGGTTAACCAAAATGTACGGTGTGCAACAGGGGGAGGGGGTTAAAAATAATGCTTTTTGCGTACGTACTATATGGATGGCCCCTTAAACAACGTTGCAAACAGTAATATAAAACAGTTATGAAACATTAATAACTGCCAAAAACTTTAAGTTCAAATGAAATAAAGGTACAAGCAGTAATAGAAAACAGTTCTACAACATTAATAACTTCAAAAAACTGTCTAAACTTCAAATGAAATAAAGGAACAAGTAGTAATATAAAACAGTTCTACAGCATTAACAACACACACACACACACACACACACACACACACACACATATATATATATATATATATATATATATATATATAAATATATATATAACGTGTCAAAGTGTGAAATCACAATGTCGACTTGCCCCAAAGAGGGGTCTAAGCTAGGGTTAGATTAGGTTTACCAAAAAGTGTAGAAAATAAGTAAAATAAGGTTAGGTTAACATTGCCCTAACTTCTGAACCCTAACCATAGAAGTGAACGCGCCTGCTGACGACCTCGCTAATTTTTTTTGCTCGTCAGGGTAAAAAAAGGAGGCGATGACCTTTTTTTTGCTCGTCAGCCCGAAATTTTAAAACTTTGGGGCCCCCGTGACAAAGATGCCCCCTGGGCCCATCTGGCAGAAGCCACGCTATGATGATGATGACTGATATATATAAATATATATATATATATATATATATATATATATATATATTTATATATATATATATATATATGTTACAGTCATGATGTGTGAAATCAGATGATGATGTTGACATTGCCTGAAATTTTAGGCAATGTCGACATATGCCGACATTTACCTGCTGCTATTCCATCACAGATAAAGAATTCAGGCAAAAAGTGTAGAAAATCTGAGCAAATTTCAGGCATTGTTAAACAATGTCTAAAAATTTCAGTCAATGTCGACATTGCCCGAGTGAAACGGCTTATGTCGACATTGCCTAAAAATTTTAGGCAATGTCAACACTGCCTGATTTCACACTTTGACTGTAACATATATACCGATATACCCTCCCCCCCGGTCGCTACGCCCCTGCTTTTTTCGTAGCTTAAATTATGGCACCCATTGACTATTTTCGTTGCGATTCTCTTTCTTTTTCTGTTGTGGTACCCCATAAAGAATATTCATTACCCTTATTAGATTTCCCAACATGCATTACAGGCCGGCCCTGCCGCTAATCATCTGGCAGAAGCCAACTATGATGATGATGATGATGATTATTATTATTATACATGATGAGGTCCTCATGATGATGATGATGATGATGATGATGATGATGATGATAATGATAATGATGATGATGATGATGATGATGATGATGATGATGATGATGATGATGATGATGATGATGATGATGATGATGATGATGATGATGATGATGATGATGATGATGATGATGATGATGATGATGGTGGTGGTGGTGGTGGTGGTGGTGAACCTATCGAGAGGTGTATACTCTCAGTGACTCAGTGGACTCATGTACTAAAGCGAATTGGTTCGAAAAGAGTTGCAACATTTTCCATCTACGGACATTGCATCGCATGAAAAGTCCACACAAAATGTATGTGATTAGCACGCTCACTATAGAGTCCGAGTGAAAGAGGAAGTAAGAGAGTTAGTAAGCTTTCAATTCTGTGGCAGACAGCTCCCCTGCAAGATGGCGTGATCCAGCAGCTTCAACAACGCGTCACGATGTGTTTAGCTGAGATGACCAGTTGGTTGACCTGTCACGTCGACTGCAGCTCAATGCTGGATAAGACGGAAGTGCTCTGGATGGCTGCTGAGAGACAGAAACACTGGATACCGTCGTCTTGCATCTACATCGATGGAACGGAAGTGCAACCGGTGTCGATCGTGCGGAATTTAGGTATATATCTTGACAGTACGTTATCAATGAAGTTTACAGACATGTGGCAAATGTAGTGGCAGGGTGCTTCAAAGCCCTGCGGCTGATCAGGAGTATCCGTCGATCAGTGTCTGCCAATGGTCTTAAAACACTGGTCTTTGCACTGGTGCTGTCCAAATTAGACTACGGCAATGCAACTCTCGCTGGACTACAGAAATACCTTATGATAATCGTCTCCAGTCCGTCCTGAACGCTGCTGCGCGAAAAATATGCCAGGCCTCATTAGGCGATCACCCTCCGCTGCTTTTCGCGATCTGCACTGGTTGTCTGTGCCAGAGCGGATCCATTTCAAGCTGGCAACTTTGACCTTCCGTTGCCTGAATGGAGCCGGTCCAGAATACCTTGCGTCCGAACTATCACGAGTGGCTGACCACGCAAGCCGGCAAAATTGAGATCGGCCGGATCCGCCTTACCCGGTGGTCCCGAAACTCATGCGCCTCCGAACCGTCGGGGATCGAGCATTTCCCGCTGCCGCGGCTCGATGGAATTGTCTACCGCCATCAATACGGCTCTCTACGACCTTGAATACTTTTAAAGAGAGACTTAAAACCTGGTTATATCGCACGAGTTATCTGTAACTTTGTAATGTGTTCACGCAGTTCGTTCGGACGAGTTACCACATAAATCAGTACGTTAATAATAATAATAATAATAATAATAATTAATGGTCAACGATCATTTCATGAATAAGTTTCGATTAACTGAGTATTATTTTCTTTAGTAGGCACAATTTCGACGTTTGCGAGTGACAACTGCTTAATATGGTTTACGTTTTCAAATTCTCCAATTATTTCTTCTTTAAGGCCTTGTTACAAAAAGCCTCTGTTTTAGACCAGTGGATGTCACTTCCTTTCGGCGTCTGTCTTTCTATGTTGTTGCTAAGGCTTTGTAGACTATGTTCAGGGTTTCAGCGACGTCTTTTTTCTGGACTCGTATATCAGACCACTTCCATATGTTGTCCGAAGTATCCCTCGGATGAGTCCTTTTCAACTCCTCCTTCTCCTCCTCCTTCACCGGAACTCCCCGCGGACGTTTCTCTCGTACGACGTCCAGTTGATCCTGACGTCATCGACCCCAACTCCCCTCCACACGATCCCGAAACTGGGCACGAAGCTGTCGTAGTAGAAGCCCCAATGCTTCCTGGGCCAGGCGAGTTCGACCAGGTACGACCCCTTGGGCATGAAGACGGCCCACTGCAGCCCGGCCCCTTCGACGCCGACGAAGACCCCGGTCGTCGACATGATCCGCAGCTGGTCTCGGACGGACACGGCGCCGAAATCCACGATCTGGATCTTCCGGAAACCCGCGTTGCCCACAAACTCAACCAACTCTTCCGGGTTCAGGATCCGTCTGTCCTGTCGCGACAGGATCGTCACGTACAGGTCACTCGCGTTAACACGAGCGTCGGACGACGATGACGTCAAACCGTAGAAGCGCAGCACGTGATCGATGACGTCACGCGGACGCGACAGCACCGGCTTGCTGCCGAAGATGGCGTGACGAAAGCAGGTGTTCGCCGGGAGATTGTAGAAGACGTCGTGCAACCTGTTTACGTAGAGCGTCCAGAGGAAGTCCTCGTAGGTATTCCGGTCCGAACACCTGTTTTTCGAATTCTGAGGAGTTCGATAGATCACGTGATTTCCGGAATCCGGATGCAGCCTGTTAGAGGCGGCGATTACGCTGTACAGCGGAAGAAACTCGTCCACGAAGAAGTGGTGGAAGTTTCCAGGACAGGTCGGCTGTATGAAGAACGCCGTGTTGCCGCTGTGGATTCTGGATTCTTCCGGAAGCGTCCGGTCGGTGAAGTGAAGGTCCCAATGGTTCCAAAGAGAGTTTACAGACCCGGCAACTCCTACGTTGACAGATCCCGGGGTTCTATGGTGTCTCCCATAAACGACGATCTTCTTCGTTTCGTTGAACAGTTCTCTATCTCTGTTCTGAAGTTTTGGAACGTCTAATGACTCTATGCAGACGTTGGCAAATACGTAGACTCCGGTCATCGATATATTTGAGTGCAATGGAAACCCAATTTCGTTATGAAAACCGTCGAACCTGCCTTGAAAAAAGGGTAAATATTGGGGATAAAAAAGTACTACAAGAATTACCGTACAACCGATCACAAAGCCTGCTTCAACAAGTCTGGTTTTCAACATTTTAAAGCCCGCTTTTTGGCTGTTAAATTAAGCATTCGTTTGTACAGACTTCTTTAAGTGTCCTAACTTCGCGGTGAACATTAATAATTATTTGTTCATCTCGCTCCACTCTGGTAATTTCCATGCAGTTCTGAGGAGGACTAATGGGAAGTGAAGACGAAATCTAAAACAATTAGACACGAAGAACAGTACAATAACCTTGCTTCGGAACAGTAAACTCATGGCACGCTAAAAATCAACGTTTGTTCATCGTAGACTACTGTAGACGGACTGCTTACTACTACTACTACTACTACTACTACTACTACTACTACTACTACTACTACTACTACTACTACTACTACTACTACTACTACTACTACTACTACTACTACTACTACTACTACTACTACTACTACTACTACTCCGGATTTACGCTTCTTCAGTAGATAAGCCCAGGCCAAGCCTGACAGGCAATTACATTATCGCAATTCCCAATGGTAGGCCTATACTGATATTGATTTCCTTTATAACGCGTCCTACTGACGACGAAATAATTGAAATAATCATGCAAAGCCAACGTATAATATATAGAACAAGCACAACAGAAAGAAATCAGAAAAACATACTCACTACTGGACTGAAACAACTACTACTACTACTACTACTACTACTCGACTACTCTTGCCCGTTTCTTGCCACCACGGACTGATCTACTACTGCTGACACTGCTGCTACCACTACCCTATGCTGCTGCACTCTTGCTACCACTGTAATGTAATGTAATTGCCACCTAATCAATCAATGCTAGCTGCTTACTGCTACTGCTCACTTATGTCAATACTGCTGCTGCTTAAACTGACCACTTCAACTTTACTGCTACTACTTTATGTTCCACTACTACTACCACCACTGCTTCTTGCCCCATGACTGTCTGCTGCTTTCTGCTGCTGCTGCTGCTGCTGCTGTTACTACCACACCACTACTACTAATCAGAACATCAGCGTTCTGTTTGCCACTTGGTTCAGTCTCGTTTCCAAACTTTGCTGCTTAAAATCTACTGTGTTTTAGTGTTTCACATCGCTCTGAATTGTGTTCGTTCTGTTTGTTGTCGGCAACTTATGTTAATTAACTGTTGTCTAATTCTGAACTTTGCTCTCGATCTATCTCAGCGCACTAGGTCTGTTTTGTCTCGTGTAAGCGCGAGCTGTCATCTTTCTCGTCTTCTTTTTCGGGGCAACGGACTCCTATGTCAATGGTGATTAGACAAGAGTCGCAAACTGTGTAATCTGGGATGCTTGGACATTTAGTTTGAGTTTTGAAGTCTGAGAATTATGAGGGTCAGCACAGTCATTTTCTCCAGAGGTGTTACACATCTATTGTCGCCAAATTTCATTTTAGAACCTCAGTTGCAAGGTATCTTATGAAGTCATTTTGTTTTGATAATCATAATCATGCGTGGCATTTTTCTAGGTTAACAAAATAAATTTTTGACAGAGTTTGGACTTCAAGCGCATCGAATGAGTCGTTGTTGATCTAGAGCACTAATATTTCATGGGCATTCTAATTAATTTTCGAGGACATTTCTGGATCACCGCTCTGCAGTTTTATCATTGCATTGCAGCGTTGAGAGGTGACCTTTAGCCTAAAAAGGTCATTCTATTGAGATGTGACCTTTAAAAAGCCCCTCGTCAATTTATTGCTGGCATATAATTGTGAAAGAAACAAATAACTGATAGCTGAAGATGCACAAAAGTCATTCTAATGTGAGATTAGGGACGATATAAACGATTCGAATGGCCTGTGTAAGTCTCATTATATATAAATTGCATTTGTATTTTAGCTGTATTTTTTAAAAGTAAACAGTGCAGCTTCGATCTCAGTTGGTGTTACCGGATAGAAAGAGAAAGGCGGGTTTTGTCTTTTAATGATCTCCACCTCAGGTGCATTAGATGTCTGCTCACGAATTCGAGCAATCTTCTCCGTAAAAAGGTTGCAAAGTCATTGACCTTGAAGTGTGATACAGAGGTCGGAGGCTGTTTGGCAAGCCGATCAACTTTAGCCCAGATCGCCCGACTGTTTCCTCCGCAGCTTTGAATTTCCCGCGTCCAGTACTGCTTGAACTTGTCTTTAAAAAGTTGTCGGACTATCCTTGAGTGTAGTCTCCAAGCCTCCAGTGTATCAGGCGTCAGAAGACGCCTGTAATGTCTTTCAAGCTGACGTCGCTTGGCTTTAGCAGCACGACAATCTTCGTCGAGCCATGGAGCAGAGTGACGTCTGGATGTCTGGACGGTTCGAAGTGGTGCATGCTTATCGATCAGGTTTCTCATGGCAGTGTCATAAAGCGAGAAGAGGCCGTTGACATCAGGTACAGGGGACTGGATGACCGATTCGACGAACTGATGAAGATCAGAAAAGAAAGCATCGATGTCGAATTGACGCCATGAGCGACGTTGAACGCAGCGTGCCCTTGTATGATTGTCCCGGTCAGAACGCCGTAACGCAGCAGTGATCAGAGAATGATCTGAGAGAATCCCGGGTGGATCGACGCATAAGTTTAGGACATCAACGTCCTGTCGGGTGATGATGACATCAAGTGTATGTCCCGCAGAATGTGTCGGTGAGTAGATCCTCTGTTTCAGGCTGCATATGTCGAGAAGTGGAACAAATTTGGCCGACAGAGGATCGTCTGGCGTATCGAGGTGTAGATTCAGGTCGCCGAGAAGCATCAGTAGCGCCATGAACGTGACTACTCTCTCTAGCAGGTCGGCGATATCGTTCAGAAAGCTATCAGTTGCTCGCTGAGAACCAGGTCTATACAATACGACGACGAGCAGGTTGAGTCCACCACCGTCAAGCTGGACGCAGAGGTGCTCGAAAGTCGGGTAGACAGGGGGTGTCAATTCTTCGTGCTTTATATGTCGCACGATAGAAGAGACACACCCCGCCGTGGTTTGTCACAATATACGTATCATCATGAGTAGGGCGCGCACATTCCATAAAGGAGTAGCCAGACAGAGCGCATGCTAATAAATCCGGACTGTCAGATGAGAAATGCCACGTCTCTACGATGGCGGCAAAGCACAGGTCCTGATCGACTATCCGTGACGATATCGACAAGAATTTGTTGGCGATGGAACGAGCGTTAAAAACTCCAAACTTCGAAAGCGTGACAGAGTTACTAATCCTCCGAATTAGCAACATTCGCCCACCCAAAACCCATCGACCCTCGACCGGTGTGACCCATCGAGTATCGATGACCAATCTGACCCGTTGACCAATATATGGTCATCATTGCAGGGTCATTTCTAGGATTATCAATTCTTGAGGTGTCAGGGCCCAGGAAGTGTTCATTATCCCCGCTACAGACAACATTAATCTTTCTGAACGCGTCTTGTCGGAATGTCCGACACTCAGACACCGTCGGTGTCGGACGTCAGCTGACCCTTGAGTCTTGATCCCTAGCAAATTACCTAGGCATATCTTTCGAAAGCCGTGGTTCTTCTCCCCGCTAATTAAGAGCACCCGCTGATATACTATAGCATATAGAGATTGACCAGACTGTTATCAAACTTTAAGCAACTCTACGCGTTTATGCTAAAATTTCAACGTTTATGTGGGGTTGTCCTGCTGTTGTTGGACACCCCTTGGCTGAAAAGTGAGGGTTTCCAGACATATTGTGCCAATATTTTGCGGATTTGCAGTTATTAGTTCCACAAAACATTGTAATTTGCCAATTGAACTTGGGTGGGCCAAACACAATGTGGCCCATTGGGCTTAAATATTGGGTGGGCCATGGCCCACCTGGCCCACCCTGTTGCGCCCCCATGACTACTACTACTACTACTACTACTACTACTACTACTACTACTACTACTACTACTACTACTACTACACTACTAGATTCGCTAGGAGGCGCTTTATCAGCTGCCTGCAGGCATTGTACCTGCCGAAGTTTATCATTTTTCTGTGAGTTTCTAGTTTGGTTTTCGTTGCGGACTGTTGTCCATACCTTTCCGCTATCGGTCGTGAATCGTCGATTGTGGCAGTAGCCGGTTATTTCTGCGGACTAGCCTGGATTACTATCGAACAACAGCCAGGGCCGGATTAAAGTCCGAGTGGACCGGGGGGCTGAGAAAAAAAGGCCGTCGCCTATGCTGATAATCTCTGACGAGCAAAAAAAGGTAACCGCCCTTTCAAATCGTGCTGACGAGCAAAAAAAGGTTATCTCGAAAATCGGTGGGCCTATTTTCATGGTGGACCTGGGGCTGCAGCCCACTCAGCCCCCGCCTTAATATGGCCCTGACAACAGCGACTGAAAGGCTGACTATACCTGTTGTCAGGTGCGCTGCCATTACTCCGACAGTCAGTCGTCTGTGGCGCCACTGGTCTCGTTAACTGCTGTCCGATTGATCTCGGATTGATCTAGGATTTATCGATTGTTGTGCTTTTAAGCGTTCGTCCGATCGGATACTTTTACCGGATTTACGCGTCTCTTTGATCCTCACGTTCGTCTCTCGATCGGAGCAACATGATCATGGGATATGTAATTTATACGCGTGCAGAACTGCTTAGACTTGATCTGTCGCCACAACGCGACTCTCAGCAAGTCTGCAGCGTCGGATCGATCATCTCTACTGCCTGCGTCCTTCTTATCGTAGGAGGGGCAGAGGTCGCAGGGCCGGAAAAAGATGTCCGAGGCCTATTCCAACGATAGTGACGCTACGACACTCTCGCGCTCCTACCTCGATTCCGCGGGAATTTCCACGACCCGCGCTGGTGTATCCAAAACTCCAGCGCCATGGTGTTCGTCCAGGAAAGCTGATCAGGACCGGGCTTCTAAACATTCGGTCTATCAATAACAAGACGGAGAATGTGCCCGACCTGTTTGAGGAACACTGCTTAAACCTTCTGATTTTGACCGAGACCTGGCACCAGCATGGTGACTGTTGCGATCAAGAGGCTCCGGACCATGGAGCTGAATGTCATCGAAGCAGCTCGTGATATACCACACGATTTGACAATGCTCACCTTGTCAACCATGGCGGCATTGCACTGGTCTCAAAGCCGGACATCAACGTTGCCAATGTTGAGACCAAGATGAAGCCAAAGACATTTTAACACTTATGTTGTCGTGTTGGCGGCGGTCTCGCACCGAGGCTACTGAAATCTGTCTACCGACCTGGATCGCAACGAGTCAGTGATCTATTTTTCAGAAAATTTTCCACACTTGGAGATGTCGCAACTTTCAACTGTGCGACGTTAGTGGCAGGAGACAGGAATATCCACCTTGAGCGACCAGACGATGCGGAGAGCCAGAGGTTCTTCCCGCTCATCGACGCCCACGGGTTCCGAAAAATTGTTCGTGAACCGACGCATGAGCATGGCGGTCTGCTCTATGTGGTTCTTACATCCGTTAATGAAACGTCCGAAGATGCTGTAGTGTCGGAGTCCGGTCTGTCCGACCATAAATTGGTGCACTGGACGATACCGACAGTAACTTCTTGCCCAGAATACAAGAAAGTTATTCGCAGGAGATGGAGTAGCCTGAATACTGAAGCATTCAATGCGAAAATCAAAGAATCTTCGCTTAATCAACCTGTGGACTCGAGTTGCTCAGTAACTGAACTTGCGGACCGTTACCACTCGGAGATCACTGGCATCCTGGATGAGCTGGTGCCGATGATTGAAATGTCTTTGCGGCCCCGCCCTCAACGGCCGCTCTACGGCGGTGAATGTCGACGGGCGCGCCGAGAAGCGAGACGCCTTGAGAGGACCTTTCGCCGGCTAAAGGGATCTGAACGAGAGTCTGCCGCACGAGAGGCCTGGCGCTCGTCACTCAAGGCGAGCAGCCGTCTTGTCAGGCACAAGGGCAGGCAGTTTTGGCGAAGTGCCCTAGACTCGGTCATACTTGATTTCAAACAGACATGGAGACACCTGGACGGGCTGCTAGGGAACCGGGATAGCGGCCCTAGCTCGCCTCCAGGCTTCACCGCCGATGATTTCCATCAATTTCTGGACAATAAAATCCATGACATCAGGGAAAAAGACGGTCGACGCTGGACCTCCAGAGTTCACCGGATACTCATTGTCCACCCTAGCACTGTTCAAGGCTCCTACTGTAACCGAGGTCATTTCGACAGCGATGTCCATGCCCAGCAAGCAATGTTCAACCGATCCACTCCCGACATGGCTTCTCAAAGTGTCGATCGAGACACTCGCCCCTTTCCTCACGGAGCTTCTGTCGTGGTCCCTCCGTAGCGGAGAATTCCCTTCGTCATGTGGAAGGCTGCTGAGGTCCGTCCGCAACTCAAACGGCAAGGCCTTGATCCTGCCGAAGTCAGGAACTACCGCCTAGTGTCAAATCTCCCCTTTCTCTCCAAGCTATTGGAGAGAGTGGTGAATGGCCAGTTGGTCGCGTACCTGACGTTGAATGGCCTGATGCCCAAAGACCAGTCGGCCTAGAGAAATGGTCATTCTACGGAGACGGCCGTCCTCCGTATCTTCAATGACATTGTCGATGCAATTGCAAACGGAAATATTTCCATACTCTGCCTCCTCGACTTGTCAGCCGCATTCGGCACGGTCGACCATGATATCCTCGTCTGTCGCCTCGAATGCTCGTATGGATTGAAAGGCACCGTCCTAGCCTGGCTCACAGACTACTTGGCCGGGAGGGTTCAATCGGTCAACTGGAATGGTCATACCGTATCATACGTCTGCGCCGCGCCGGGTCCACAGCGGAGTCCCACAGGGATCTGCTCCGAGGCGGAGTCACCTCATCAGTCATAAACCGTTTACGATCGATGATGTAGACATAGTACCGAAGTCCGTGTTGCGTCTGCTCGGGGTCCTCCTGGACGAGAACCTCACACTCGATCGTCTCGATGGACACGTGGACGGCGTGATTCGCTCCTTTTTTATCATTTGAGGAAGATCAGATCGGTTCGTCGCTACCTCCCGCTACCAGATGTCGTTAAGCTAGTCCGAGCTCTTATCCTGGTACGCGTGGATTACTGCAACAGTGTACTACTTGGTCTACCAGACAGACAACTTAACCGCCTCCAATCGGTCCTTAACATCTCAGCGCGGTTAATCTTTCGAGTCAGATGGAACGAACATGTCACTCCGCTACTTCGCGATCACCTCCACTGGCTACGGATCCATGAACAGATTGTTTACGAACGACGTGTGTTGTCTTATAAGGCCGTGCACGACCTGGACTGCCCAGAGTATATTTCGGAACTGGTGCGCAGAAATCTGTTATCTGACAGGCGAATGGAACTCAGATCCAGTCGCCGAATACAGCTATGTGCCCCCTCCATCCAAGACAGCTAAATTTGGGGACCGATCCGTCTCGAGGGGGAATCCCATACTTTGGAACGCCCTCCCCAAGGAAATTACCAGGGAGACGACACAAGATAGGTTTGCACAGAAACTTAAGACGCACCTGTTTAAAATCTCGTATCAGATGTCTTTGTAAAGCGCTCTTGACTATGGCCTTCGCCAGGCAGATAGCGCTACATAAATTGTCGTTTACTACTACTACTACTACTACTACTACTACTACTACTACTACTACTACTACTACTGCTGCTGCTGCTGCTGCTGCTACTACTACTACTACTACTACTACTACTACTACTACTACTACTACTACTACTACTACTACTACTACTACTACTACTACTACTACTACTACTACTACACTACTAAAGGGCAGACCTGACATTAATGGGATCAACAGGTGGGGGTGGCGAACACCGAAGGCGAAACAGGCTCCAGAGAAGGTTTTATCGGCAATACCCCAGAGGGTTAATTAAGGACGAAGAGTTGCTGTCGCCTCCGACGTTGTCACGGTAACTTAAACAACTGCATTGGTGTATGTCAGAATCTGGTATTAATAAAGAAAGGCCCCAGAGGAAGACACTCGGACGGTCAGAGGAAGGGAGGGGAGAGGGCGCCGGCAGGGGGCGGTAGAGTTTTGACAGTTAGAGGGCAGTAGAGCTTTTGACCGCTAGAGGGCAGTCAGGTTTTTGGCGGCGAGGAGAGTCGGTGTTTAGCGCGGGTGGCGAGCAGTCGAAAAAGGCTCGAAGAGTGTCTTCTAATCTACTGGCCGGACTATTCAAAAGGCGACATCAACATTATACGTTAAAGGCAACACAGCTTATACGTTAAATAAGAACGCTGTTACATTACATTACATAATTACATTACTACTACTACTACTACTACTACTACTACTGCTACTACTACTGCTACTACTGCTACTACTGCTACTGCTGCTGCTGCTGCTACTGCTGCTGCTGCTGCTGCTGCTGCTGCTGCTGCTGCTGCTGCTGCTGCACCACCTGCTGCTGCTGCACCTGCTGCTGCTGCTGCACCACCACTGCTGCTGCTGCTGCTGCTGCTGCTGCTGCTGCTGCTGCTGCTGCTGCTGCTGCCACTACTGCTGCTACTACTGCTGCTACTGCTACTGCTACTGCTACTACTACCACTACTAAAGGGCAGACCTGACATTAATGGGATCAACAGGTGGGGGTGGCGAACACCGAAGGCGAAACAGGCTCCAGAGAAGGTTTTATCGGCAATACCCCAGAGGGTTAATTAAGGACGAAGAGTTGCTGTCGCCTCCGACGTTGTCACGGTAACTTAAACAACTGCATTGGTGTATGTCAGAATCTGGTATTAATAAAGAAAGGCCCCAGAGGAAGACACTCGGACGGTCAGAGGAAGGGAGGGGAGAGGGCGCCGGCAGGGGGCGGTAGAGTTTTGACAGTTAGAGGGCGGTCGGGTTTTTGACCGCTAGAGGGCAGTAGAGCTTTTGACCGCTAGAGGGCAGTCAGGTTTTTGGCGGCGAGGAGAGTCGGTGTTTAGCGCGGGTGGCGAGCAGTCGAAAAAGGCTCGAAGAGTGTCTTCTAATCTACTGACTACTGGCCGGACTATTCAAAAGGCGACATCAACATTATACGTTAAAGGCAACACAGCTTATACGTTAAATAAGAACGCTGTTACATTACATTACATAATTACATTACTACTACTACTACTACTACTACTACTACTACTACTACTACTACTACTACTACTACTACTACTACTACTACTACTACTACTACTACTACTGCTACTGCTACTACTACTACTACTACTGCTGCTGCTGCTGCTGCCGCTGCTGCCGCTGTTGCTGCTGTTGCTGCTACTACTACTACCACTACCACTACTACTAATCATAGGTTCTGCGCCACTTACAACCTTGTTTCCAAACTTTGCTGCTTAAAATCTACTGTGTTTTAGTGTTTCACATCGCTCTGAATTGTGTTCGTTCTGTTTGTTGTCGGCATCTTATGCAGTGTTGCATACACTCCCCTCTGCCATGGGGGGGATTACGGACAGTTTGGGGGAGTGAGAAATTGTCATCGAATTACACACAGAAATGCCTGCTTTAACCTTAACTGTACGGTTTTAAATTACTATCTTAACAAAATAGTAGATGGAGATTAAGACGCAAAATACTACATATAATGAACGTGCATGTACTGTACAGTACAGTCTTTGCGCAGTTTGTGATAAAATTACAATTACCGTAAGACTTAGGATTAGTTCAAGTGTTGTATCTTGCATGATTTGCTAAACAGAAACGAATTTGATGTGGGCTTGTGGCATTTTGGAGACTGGTGCAGAACCTTCCGTAAACTGTTGAGGGCAGAAATTAAATAGGCCTTTCCAGAAGACCAGACACACACAAACATGCAGTGAGGTGTAGACATACATTCAGTCGCATTGATACAGGCATCGGCCCAACCTCCGACCTTTCCGGCAACGTCTTTCCGTGCCTGACATTTTCAAAACCTCTTAATTGGTTTTCCTATCTCTCCAGCTTATGCTCTGCATGGTATGTAATGAGTACGTTTCAAAAGCTTCTATTCTTCTCTGTATTTTTCTCTTCAGAGTCCAACTTTCACATCCATATGATGCTGTACTCCATGCAACACTCTCGATTATCCTCTTCTTTGTTCTCATGCTGATATTATTGTCTTTCCAAATGTTCTTCATTTTTCTGATGGCAACCCTTCCTTTTGTCAATCTGGCCTTTATTTCTTCCTCTAGGGAGCAGTCTTCTGATATAATCGTGCAAGATATAAACTTTTCCACTTGTTCCATTACCTTCTGATCTACTCTGATGGAAACTTTGTCTCCGATATATATATATATATATATATATATATATATATATAGCTAAATCCTTATAATGTCACATCTACTAATCTACTAAAATACCTGAATACTATGGTTCATCCATGTGAAACCGGTTTCTATTTTTCACAGAAGTTCAACTTCTATATCTGCTATTTAACAAGAAATTAACAATAAATTTTGATTCTTAAGTTATAGAATTTTTGGGGGGGAATTTTGTGATTTTGGGGGGGGAGAATTTCCCCCCCTATCCGGCCTGTATGCAACACTGATCTTATGTTAATTAACTGTTGTCTAATTCTGAACTTTGCTCTTGATCTATCTCAGCGCACTAGCTAGGTCTGTTTTGTCTCGTGTAAGCGCGAGCTGTCATCTTTCTCGTCTTCTTTTTCGGGGCAACGGACTCCTATGTCAATGGTGATTGGACAAGAATCGCAAACAGTGATCTGTGTAATCTGGGATGCTTAGACATTTAGTTTGAGTCTTGAAGTCTGAGAATTATGGGGGTCAGCACATTCATTTTCTCCAGAGGTGTTAAAAATCTGTTGTCGTCAAATTTCATTCTAGCACCTCAGTTGCATCTTTGATGATCTGGGGGAGGGGGTATTTTTCAGTTACGTCTTTTGCAAGGTATCTTTTGAAGTCATTTTGTTTTGATTATGCGTGGTATTTTTCAAGGTTTAACAAAATAAATTTTTGACAGAGTTTGGACTTCAAGCGCATCGAATGAGTCGTTGTTGATCTAGAGCACTAATATTTCATGGGCATTCTAATTAATTTTCGAGGACATTTCCGTATCACCGCTCTGCAGTTTTATCATTGCATTGCAGCGTTGAGAGGTGACCTTTAAAAAGGTCATTCTATTGATATGTGACCTTTAAAAAGCCCCTCGTCAATTTATTGCCGGCATATTGTGAAAGAAACAAATAACTGATAGCTGAAGATGCACAAAAGTCATTCTAATGTGAGATTAGGGACGATATAAACGATTCGAATGGCCTGTGTAAGTCTCATTATATATAAATTGTATGTGTATTTTAGCTGTATTTTTTAAAAGTAAACAGTGCAAACCAGCAACTCCTCGAGCGAGACGCGTACTTGGCTATTTCTATCCAACGGGAACGGTCACCAACGTTGTTCTGCTTAAAGAGAATCTGTTTAAATTGTCTCTTGAACCACGGTGTACGGAATAGTTCAGTGTGAGAGAAGATAACGGAAGACCCGTTGAACAGCGGTTATGTAGATATTTACAAATCTCAGATTTGAAGAAATTCTCCGACAAAACCCATATTTTCTTGTGTTAAGTTGTAAATATCTTCAGTGCTTTAAACAAAAAGATTTAAAGTTAAAGCAGTATGCGGCGTGCTGATCACCGCTGCTCTTCAATTTAAGAACAACGTTGTCAGGCCAGTGGCGTAACGTGGGGGGCACTTTGTTGACTGCCCCCCGGGCCCCGGGCGGGGGGGCCCCCAAAGAGGGGTCTAAGCTAGGGTTAGGTTAGGGTTAACCCTAACTTCTTAACTTCTTAACGCTAAAAACCCTAGAAATGAACGTACTGACGACCTTTTTTTTTGCTCGTCAGGATAAAAAAGGAGGTGATGACTTTTTTTTTTGCTCGTCGACACGACGAAACTTTGGGGCCCCCATGGCAAAGATGCCCCCGGGCCCCCAAAAGTCACGCTACGCCACTGTGTCAGGCTATGCCAAATTTCGTTCAATTGAAATTAACGTGAGAGAAGGGAAGCATTCGTGCCCAATGGTGCTGCGCACAAAATAATTTCTTTCCAATCCAATAATAATAATAATAAATAATAATAATAATAATAATAATAATAATAATAATAATAATAATAATAATAATAATAATAATAACGTTAATAGCCTAGCTTTCCCAGATAACGTTTGAATCCGTTTATTACTTAACTGCTGTCTCTTAATCCAAGCTGATCCATTTGACCATAATCGTTGAACTAAACAACAATTTTCTTTCGCCGTCTGCTTGAACAATTATTTGCGTTGGTGCTCTCTTTTGCTGCTATAGCGTGCTAACGTAACGCGAATGGTTTCAAAATACAACAGTGGTTCTCACGGAGGGCAAACCCTTCTGAACCACCCTAAACATTGTTATGGTTACGAGTGTGAATGCTCATGTAAAGAACCAGCGAGCGTATGGCACACCTACTATGCCAGGCATTGTATTGTAGGCCTATGTTTGCCGCTTGGATAGTACGTCGATGTAAGAAACAGGTGGATCCTCTGGTGTTTGTTTCATTGTGTCGATGATTTTAGAGCTCCATTGATCTGTTTTTAAATCGACCCTCGTCACTGAACCGCCATGCCATAGAAGGCTTCGATCGATTCCAAGCAGACATTAGACAAGCAGACATCTTTTAGGAAACAACTGAAGACATTCTTGTTTGATTGGTCCGGTTCGCAACTGACATGAGCGCATTGCTGCTTTGCGAATATTTGCGCTATAGAAATGTTCGTAATAATACTAATAATAATAGAAGACAGAAGGTTGGCATTAGGAGCAGTGGCGGCTCCACCGAGGGGCCAGGGGGCCCGTGCCCCCTATTGAGAGCCTGCCCCCCCCCCAGTGGCCCCCCCAGTTGGGACCCTATACTTAATGCTACATACATTAAACAACAAATGGTTGGCCCCCCCATGATTAGAAGTTGCCCTCCCAACGGCCCCCCCACTTGCCAAATCCTAGAGCCGCCACTGATTAGGAGTGGCCATTCAGAATGGGCAAGAGTTATTAATGGAGTGCCTCAGGGCTCAGTGCTGGGGTCATTGTTTTTTCTAATATATAAAAATGATATCGATGAAGGATTACTATTCAAAATTTCAAAGTTTACCGATGATACAAAGATATACAGAAATATAGACTCGGAAGATGATGCTAAAATTTTAAAGGGAGATCTAAGGAAATTGTTTCAGTGGTCTGTGGACAGGCAGATGCTTTTCAATATTAATAAATGTTCTGTAATGCATGTTGGAGGGGGTACTTGAGGGACGTGGTGGGGGTACCCAGAATGAACCAGAAATAAAGGCAGTTTTCAGTGTTGTAAAGTATTTAAATACTTTAGTGTTTAAATACTATTTAAATACTTTGTCCAGTATTTAAGAAAGTATTGAAATACCCATTCAAAATTAAGTATTTAAATACTATTTAAATACCATAGAGTATTCGGATGTATTTAAGAAATTTAAATACTTTTGATTTATTGCATTATTCATTTTTACATTTCTTTACTGATGGTTTAGACAGTGGAACATTAGGCCTAAGTAGGCTATGAGTAGGCATACATTGACATTGTTAGAAATAATTTTAACTAACATTTCTTTACACAAAAATACGGTTGTGGCGAATCATGTGTCAAATACATTATCAAGTATTTTAAAAAGTATTTAAAACTTATTTGCCAGTATTTAAATACTTACCCTGGTATTTGGGTATTTAAATACTATTTAAATACTACCTGAGAACCAAGTATTTATTTATGAAAGTATTTCAATACTCCAGTGAAGTATTTATTACAAGACTGTCAATTTTACAAACTTTTACTACAATGTACAAATACTTAAGAAATGTTTGTAATAAATTAGAAATGGTCAAAGAAAAATTTCACTTTCTGGCTTGTGCACAATCTGTGACAGAAGTACATTGCAGTTTATAATTGTTCAATATATTATAGAGCATAAACTTTTGTCCTCAGATAAGGTAGGCCTACTGTAGGCTGGTTGGGGGTACTTCGCTCTCTTATACTTGTTTCAGGGGTACGTAATCACAAAAAGGTTAAGAATCACTGGCTTAGGGTTTAATCGGGTTAACTACAGCATAGGTTTTATATGAACAACACCGGAATATCAATAACTGTGCGTTTTACTCTGACAAATTCGCCTCGCAGAGGCTAAACGCCTACCTGTTCTGTCGTTTGCTACTATGATTCATTATTTATGGAAATCAATTTATGCTCGTTTGTACTCCAGCTGACAAAGGGAGTCCAGACAATTCACGGCCAGTTACATGTAAATGAGAAAGCCTGACACAAAGAGCAGCCTCTCCCCATCCAGCTGGCCGTAGACAATTTCAGAGTATTCTTCAAATCTATGCTTTCTCCAAGATTTTGTGCTCCCAGGACCCCTCCCCCCGTGGCTACCGCGGAAGCTTTCTCAATTAAACATTAAACGATATAATCTTTTAAGATTTTGCCTAGAACGTTAGTAAATACTGGAAAACCGACAATAGGTAAAGCCACATATAGCCTTTGAGAAATCAAACAATGAAAGCAATGTCTGAGTTATCAGAATAAAAACAGTGGGGGTGTAAGCATTCCACCCCAAAATTGTCTAACTCTAGCAGCGATTAAACGGATAATAACGAAACTTTTCGAGTCGGTTTGGAGGCCGTCTTAGAAAATTTGGGGCGAGGAGAGCATAGGCCCTCCCAAGTTTCTCCGGCTATTCGAAGGTTAACCGTGAGAACTAGTTATCTAAGGATATAGACACAGCACGTATTCCCGTTTGAATTGTTGGATACACCATATACATGTAAAGCCTAGCCGTCCAACTAGCAATCCTATCTGATAGTCTGCAATCATCGTAAGCCTGGGCCTATAATCTACACATAATCCCTTCATCTCAAAGGGTTTATATGTTCGAAATGAAAGGATTAAGACAGATTCTGAATATGTCATGGACAGCGAAGAGAGCTGGCAAATGGTATTAGAGACAGGAGAGGTTACCGGAGAATTTTTGGAGTTCATCAAAAGAACAAAACTGTCGTATTTTGGTCACATCATGAGGAAAACAGGCACCTGTTTGGAAAAGGAAATGATGCAAGGCACAACTGATGGAAAAAGAAAACCAGGCAAACCCAGTAGTAGAAGGACTGAAAGCATCATGCAATGGACTGGAAAGACAATGGAATGGAGACGCAAATGACAGACAGCAGAAAACAGTGGAGCAAGCTCATTAACGACGCGGTCTATCCTCGAAACGAGGATGGCCGTAGACAAGACAAGACAAGACGAGACAAGACAAGACAAGACGAGACAAGACAAGACAAGACAATGTCTACATAAGAATGTGTACAGAGTAAATGGAGAGATCGACTGTATCGCATTATCCGACTGCATGCACCGAGTGAATCAGTTCCAGTGTTTAATCTAGTTTCTGGACTCCGGAGGGAAACTGACAAAGCCGGGGAAAATCAGTTAGGAGGCTGCTGTTAGTTGATGCAGCATGCCAAAATTTCCGGGGGCGAATTTGAAATTTCAGGATGGGAAAGGGCAATTTCCTGCAGAACAACTCCGGAAAACAATGACGGACTTGCTCCATGACCTTTTCAATAAAATATACAAAGCCCAGATTAAACCCTGATCAGTTCATCTAAGCAAATGTTACGCAAATCTAGTCTAACGCAGCACAGATGGTCATGTGAAAATGTCATTACAGTATCTGTTATCACAGTCCAAAGTATGATGCTAATAAAAATTATAGAATAATAGCAACCAACCGAGTAGTTTCATTTCCGGCTATGCCCGCTAATCAGGACCGGCCTTAAGCCTGGACAAACCGGGCATGTGCCCAGGTCCCAGTAATGGAAGTCATCAAGAAGACTCCTCTAAGGACCCTAAACATCAGCCACAATATACAACAAGCCCAAATTAAGGCGGACATTGACGGGTGGTTTAGAATTTAAAAAATAATACTGGCAGCTATACAGCGTTCCCCATACTACATGAATTAATATTCTATGTAGAACTCATGCTAATTATATTTTATATTTAAGTCTCTTGTCTACAGCTTGTCGCACTTCCGCGTTCTGCGTGGCGACGGGCCGGGAGAGATGGTGGTTATGTCTATCTTGCCCGGGGCCCCGCAGAACGTAAGGCCGGCCCTGCCGCTAATCATCTGGCAGAAAGCAACTATGATGATGATGATGATGATGATGATGGTGAACCTATCGAGAGGTGACTCGGTGACTCTCAGTGACTCGGTGGACTCATGTACTAAAGCGAATTGGTTCGAAAAGAGTTGCAACATTTTCCATCAACGGACCTTGCCTGCAGCATAAGTAATAGAAAACAGGTAAGTTGAAAACAAGGCATTTAAATATATTTCGTATGTATTAGAAACAAGTTGTGATCGTTTCAGTATCTTCGCGGGTCATTTCACAGTCCCTGGCGGGCCGGATCTGGCCCGCGGGACGCCAGTTGAATATCCCTGCCTTACGCATATTCGTAACTGATTGACGCCCTCTTCTGTTTGATATTGATAAGTTGGGTAGAATATTTCTATTGAATTCAATCGGTTTATTGGCATTCATCAGGTCAAAATCAGTGCTGCTACAATACAGTGGAGAAGATGGCAGATCGGTAACATGCTAGGCAGGTACGCTGACAGAACCGGTTCAGTCCAGCGCGAGCCCCTAAGGTCGACTCAGCCTTCATTCGCTAGAGGGCGGTGGTAACTGAGTAGCAGATGTGGCTGCGATGGTAAACGCACGTCTAGAGAAAGCAATGGCAAACTACTCTAGATTAATGGCTTTAGCCACTGGCGTCGCTGCTTTGCCTGACACCGGAGATCAGCGCCGGGCCCGAAGCTCGAAATTGACTATGGGCGAACCTTTATCTTTAATGAATAATATTATTAGGTAATTCAGAAGCTAAGATTTGTCCCTCAGTAGCCCGAGTAGTTGTGTATTCAGTGTTTTATCCAGACTCCAGGTCTTGGGGGGGGGGAGATTGAGGCTTTCGGGGATAAAACCGACTTGGTTGGAGAGGAAAAGACATAGTTCAATGCAAAATTTGTGTAAGTGCTGGTATTTGGGGAGGGGAATTTTTAGTTTTTTTGGGGGGAGGGGCAGTGGCGTATTTAGGGGTACGCTACTGAGCCATAGCGTACCCCTTTGGTGGTCTTTGGTTCTTTTTTCTTTCTTGTCACCACGTTTTAGAAGGGCGATAACCTTTCTTTGCTTGTCACCACGGTTATTTTTCGAACTTCTTCAATTTCAGCACACCCCTTTGAGCCTTTCTAAATACGCCCATGGCGGGGGTGAAATCTCCCCTCCTAACAGGCCTGTATAAAACACTGTGTGTATTATCGATGGATCACAGAACTGGTGGCAGAATTTCAGGTGACGTAAAGGCATTGGAAGTAATTTAGAAGATAACATGACACTGAAAAACAGGAACTAGTCCGCCTCAGTGGCGTAGCCAATGGGGGGTTAACCCCCTGGCTGGCGAAAACAAAATATTTTTGATGACTAATCTATGCATGACGACCTTTTTCTGCTTGTCAGCGCATGGGAGGAAAAAGAGAGATGAGGTGACGACGTTTTTTGCTTCTCAGGAAAAAATAAAGGAGATAACCTTTTTTTGCTTGTCAGGATTTTTCCGAAGTGTGAAATAAGGAAGATAGCTGAACTACGTAGAAGGAAGAAGAAACTAAAAACGCTCTCGCATTTTGCGCTTTATTCTCCTCAACTTGCTTTTATTTGAGCTAATTGGGGTTCCAACCTTGTGGTAAAGCGGAATTTCTCTTATGTATAATTTGAAAACGACGCTAAATAAAGGTTTCTTGTAGAACAAACGAGAATAGTCGAATTTTAGCATGCGAGGGTTGTTTAAGGTTTTATTTATTTTTAATTTTCATTTCTGTCTTCATACGGAAAATATTCTACCGATTACTACGCAACCAAACAATTTGTTTATTGTTCAGTAAAAACAGTTTGCAGTCAAACCAACATATCTAAGATCTGCGTAGGTCTATCTTAGTCCTGAACATCAAGGGCCGCTGTAACAGAAAACAAAACTGATTCTCGTACAATTAGGCCCCTACAGTTCACAAGCTTATGTATAGCATTGATAAATGAAGTTCAACAAACCCTATACCAAAGTTTCAATAAAAGTGTAAGATAATACAAACTATAAGGGGACTTTCAGCCATTTAGTTCTTCTCGAAAACAATGTGTGTGCGAGAGATAATTTCGGTCTATTATTTAAGCCTATCGCTTGGTGAATTGCCGGTTTGTCTATAAAGCCTTCCCACTGTCCAGGTTAATTCAGGGTTGGAGTTGCCGGGGGGGGGGCGGTTGAGGGGGGGTTTGAACCCCCAGCTAACTTTGCAACCCTCCCAAAAATAAATCGCATATCTGGTACATGCAGTTTCTGTGACTTCTGTCATGCATTGAATTTCAGTCCTCAACCCCCCCCCCCCAGCTCAAATCTTACAACTCCAACACTGGGTTCTTTTGATAACCAAACGCGAAGATATCTGAAACGCCTTTCATTTTACACGAGGACCAGTAACTGCGAACGACGTTCTTCATCAGTCATCGAGTCCCATCCGTGCACATGTTGCTTTGACCGATCTGCAGAAGTAGATCGCCTCCTCCGGCGTTGGCTGCTGCTGCTGCTGCTGGCCAGCGCCGTAGCTCCTCTTGCCGAACAGGAGGTTGTTCATGTTCGGATGGAACGCCCGCTTGCCGAAGAACAGTCCGGTGGTGTCCGGCAGCTGGTCATCGAGAGGAGGGGCAGCGGTGGACGACCGAATGACCAGCGAAACGCCAAGAGTCAAGACCATCAGCAGAGACAGCAGCGGAACACAGCGACTCATTATGCAGAACGTCTGAATAGCAGAATAACAAAAAGTCATAGCAGGGGCGGATCCAGAAATTCAGTTGGGGGGTCACTTCGTATTTCAATGCCATTATGCATTGCCCCAATCCTTCCTTTAATAATAATAATAATAATAATAATAATAATAATAATAATAATAATAATAATAATAATATTATTATTATTATTATTATTATTATTATTATTATTATGTGATTTAAAGTGGTTTAGGAGGCTAAGTAAGCCTGTGTGAAAACCGCATATCGGTATATATACCCCTTAAAATCAGATTACCTTAAAATTTTAATGTGTTTTAAGATTTTCAAAGTTTTTAAGATTTATATCCCTCCCCCATCACATTATACCCCCAAATCAAATTCCTGGCTACGCCCCTGGCTACTATGTTCCTGTACACCAGCCGCCCCTGGGTCATCAGCGTAACTCTACAGCACCGCCATTATGAAATAACTCTGCATAGGATAACGATACATCATTTGATTTTTACAATAACTCTTTACTAACGCACTGCGTCCAATGAACCCCTTAACCGTGTATTTAACTGTAACTCAATGTAAAATGGACGGATATATCCGGATCCCCAGTTAAGGGTTAAGCTTAATTCTTTGCCAGTCTTCTTCACAATAGGATGCGTACGGATTCAGTGGCGGCGCCAGTCATACGCAAAGCGGGGTCTAGGCCCTGGCATTCTTGGACATGGCCATTGAGGCCCTATCAGACAATCGGTGAAATAGACTTAGGGGCTGTTCATTAATTACGTCAACAATTTTTGACAATAATTTGTGAGTCCTCCTTATCAACAACTGTCGAACTTTCGGTGACCCCTAGAATTATGTCAAAAACTTTGAACCCCCTACAAGGGGCCGCCCATTAATGATGTCCAAACATTTTAGGCAATTTTTACCCACCCCTTGTCAACAACTGTCAAACTTTCAGTGACCCCTCCTAATGAAATTATTTCAAACACTTTGAACCCCTCCCCTACAAGCCAAAAAAATATTTACGATTCTATTTTAAGCTAAAATATAATCGTGGAAATTAATTTTTTATCTATGAAATTTATTGTAAAAGTTAAATTTTGACGTCAATTTATCTTGAACCCTTCCCCCTCCCAGAATATATGTCACAGTGGCAGAATACATAATTTAGGAAGAAGTGATGAGTCATTTTGAGACTATCACAACAAGACATTATTCATACGCAAGGAAACATAGGCCCAGTGCTGTTAAAAATGTTTTTCACTTGTATCTGAGATACCGATACAGATACTGTACTTGTAAAGAAATGCATCAAAGATACTGATACTTGATACAGAATATCAAATGTATCAAGATACAAATACAAATAAAAAAGTATCTTGATAAAAGATACTTTTTAAGATGATTTATTCAGACGCTAGTTTTGATTTTAAAAAATATCCAAGCAGGGCGTAGCCATGAATTTGATTGAGGGTATAAATTTGGGGTATGTTGTTATATATATTATATATAAATTATATATATTACATATATTTTATATTTTATAAGTTATATTTGGCTCACATACTGATTGTAGGACTATTTCCTTTGTCTGTAATGATTGTTATCGAGCGATACCAAATGCTTTAGGGGTCGTCCATAAATTACGTAACGCGATTTTGGCACTTTTTGACTCCCTCCCCTACGTAACGCGACGTCTTCCGAAAAGTCTTGACAAGCAAAAAAGGTCATCCTTGTATTTTTTCCTCTCCAAATTTCCCCGACAAGCAAAAAAGGTCAAAGGTCACCACTTAAATTTTTTGCGTTCTGTCGTATTTACGGAACCCCTCCCCCCGTCGTCACACTTCGCAACAAATGGCCGGACTCCCCCTAACCTAACCGCGTTACGTAATTAATGGACGACCCCTTACTCACCGTAAGTGTACTGACTTTTCACTTCACTTTTTTACTGACTGGCCGTCTTTTTCAATCGCGCAATGGGATCCGGAAGTCGTCGCGACGTGAAATGGAATTCTGATTTGGTGTCAAAGCCCTTAAATAAGCGAAAAGCAGAATGCGCCCTATGGGGGCGTTTGCCACCGTTCCCATGATGATGATTAGCCCCAGACACTCGACTCCTTCCATCGCTTCCACTTCAGAGCCACTGGAAGAGATGAACCCGCCACGACCGTGCTCGTCGTCATCGCTGTTCTAACAATCTCTCAAAATCCGTCATCAACTTTACACCCTGTCATCTTCGTTTGCCACTCGGCGATAAAAACAGGGACGATTGGGGGTGGGGGTGGGTGGGGGGCAATCAGAGCGACCACAGCGGGGTGACGGATTCTGCGGTCGACGTGGAGTGTCACGCCATCTGTCGATTGGCACTCCTGCGGTCACGCGAGAATCGACAACGAGAAGGATGGATCAAGTTTTCAAACAGTCGACAACGTCTCTCTCTTATTTCGGCAGCAGCCACACGCGAATCCAGAGGAACTGACTGCGTCCAACAATCATCAGTTCCAGTCAAACGACCTCTGTTCGCAATATGGAAAATTGCATGTCACTCCGAAGTGCCATTCTCAAATTAAGTGACGACACGAGAGATGAAAAATGCCCGACACATTCGTAGGTGATAAGGCTATAAGTATACACTTGTATGGGATAACTCTCCTGCAGTTGTACGAGTGTAGACAGGAGAAAGACAATGCAGACCGATTGACAGTGTTGGGAAAACTCATGCAATAAACGATTTAACTCCAACTCTGAACTCATGCTCATTGCTCAATGAAATGAGTTAAAGCTCACACTCAAATCATTGTGTTTTGAACGAGTTAAATCAAATTCTTTATTTAGGCCTATATAATTTAACTCGATTCATTTTTTATGAAACAGTCAGAGCCTCGGAGGTTCACAATATTGGTTGCTTGCTTTTTTGATTTGCTATTTTTCAAATTTATTTCGAAATTGAGTAATACAGTGACGTAACTGTATACATTTTGGTATGACTAAGCATACTATTAAAGCATTCATTCTGGCAATGAAACGTATCAACAAGCGGATATAGTCGTTCAAAATTCTATATCAGTCGGCTTGAATTTAGGGAGTTCCAATGCTGAACAAATGTCACCTAATTTTTCCTTCAACTCCAACATTCGGCAAACAGCATCAAAAATTGAATTGCACGATGGAGTTGACAGCCTTATCATCATCATCATCATCATCATCATCATCATCATCATCATCATCATCATCATCATCATCATCATCATCATCATCATCATCATCATCATCATCACACTCAAAAAAATAATCCCTCAAAAGTTGAGAGAAGTAATTCCCTAAACTAAAGTTTACGGAATTTTCCCTAACACTTGAGAGAAATTTCCGTAAGCGTTAGGAAATAATCCCTCAAATGTTGAAGGAAGTAATTCCCTAAACTAAAGTTTACGGAATTTTCTCTAACACTTGAGAGAATATTCCCTAAGCGCTAGGAAATATTTACTCTTATGCTGATAGAATGTTTTCCCTCGTCTGTAGTTTGAGGGAATATTCGGCAGCAAATGAGTGATTAATTAATTAATTACTCCACTGTCGGAAGACGAACGTCTGTCATCGGCAACCGCAGAATGGTGCAGTATCACCAGCCTGCAAACGCCGAATATAGAGAAGCAACATCAGCAATCACAATGGGACAATCCACTGATCGAGAAAGAATTCTCCAGCTTGTTCTCAAGCCAGACAAGTCACATCGACAGAGCTAGATTGAACGCAGTGACATCACAGCACTCAGGTGACTGGCTCCTTGCGCTGCCTATCAGCAACTGTGGCCTCAGACTCGACAACGAATCAGTGCGTGTAGCAGCTGGTCTACGACTCGGAACGACACTGTGCATGCCGCACAGCTGTCCCTGCGGTACTCTAGTCGAACAAGATGGGCACCATGGTCTCTCCTGTCGGCTGGGACCTGGTCGAATCGCCCGCCACGCCGCCCTGAACGATATTTTATATCGTTCGCTGATAAAACCGGTTTCCCGTCGTCAAAGGAACCTTCAGGTCTTTCAAGATCCGACGGAAAACGACCGGATGGCTGCACTCTCATCCCATGGAGGACAGGAAAATGCGTTATCTGGGACGTTACGGTCGCAGACACTTTCGCCGCTTCCTACTGTCATCGGACAGCATCAACTGCGGTGCTGCAGCCGAACGTGCAGCCGAAAGGAAAACGGCCAAATACATTCAACTATCTGGGTCGTACCGCTTCATCCCTCTGGCTCTGGAGACGATGGGGCCAATCAACGAAGAAGGTCTCCGCTTCTTAAAGGAAATCGGCGGTCTTCTTAAGCGACAATCCGGTGACGAAAGAGAAACATCCTTTCTGCTACAGCGAATATCAGTGTCACTCCAGAGATTTAACGCTGTCGCCTTCCGCGGAACTTTCAATACATAATAATAATAATAGTAATAATAATAATAATAATAATAATAATTGAATAATAATAATAATAATAATAATAGGACAACAGGCATACAAAGAGAGAGAGAGAGAGACAGACAGACAGACAGACAGACACGCAGATAGGACAACAGACAGACAGAGAGACAGACACAAACACTGAAAGACGACGACTTTTGAACGGAGAAATTTGTTCACTAGTGGACAGGAAAGTCATAAAAACCGCACGTAGGCCCCTGTATACAAGTGATTAATTATTATTATTATTATTATTATTATTATTATTATTATTATTATTAAAAGGGAAGGATTGCTTGTCGGTCTTTCTATCTGACAACTTTACAACTCTGCGAAAAAAAATTGTTTTTTACTCGGGTCGGGGCCCTTTGCAGGTCGGGGGCCCTTGGCATTTGGCCAGGTTGTCCATATGGCTGCTACGCCACTGGTCTCAGCATAATTCCCTCAACACCTAAAAATTCACTCTGAAAATGAAAGAAATGTATGCAACACTGCTCCATCCAAATCTAAATTCACTGCAGACAATTCATTCAATACCAACCCGGTTTATTTATTGAGTCACTTAACCAGGCATCAAGTCCAGCTGGACAACAAACAATTAAAATAAATGCCAAAACATTTCTCTTTAATATTCTGTATGGGGTCGTCCATAAATTACGTAACTCGATTTTTGGCACTTTTTAACCCCCTCCCCTGCGTAACGCGACGTAACAAAACGTCAGACCTCCTAAAATATTACGTAACAATTGGTCGACCCCCCATTTTCGTCTTCCGAAAAGTCTTGACAAGCAAAACAGGTCATCCTTGCATTTTTTGCTCTCGAAAAACCCTGGCAAGCAAAAAAGGTCATCCATGTATTTTTTCCTCTCCAAATCCCTGACAAAAAAGGGTCAAAGGTCGTCACTAAAATTTTTGTTTGCATTACGTCACATCTGCGGACACCCCCTTGTCACACTTCGTAACAAATGGCCGGACTCACCTAACCGCGTTACGTAATTTATGGACGACCCCTAAAGCAAAATTACAACTTAAATAATAAAAAAATTAAAAGACCATCAAAGCGTGGCATCACTATTCACTAAGGGAGTTTGGGGGCGCAGGCCACACCGGATGATACCAATTTCAATATTACTAAACATTTGGTGTTTGGAAATTAAATAGGTTATCCCCTTAACTGGGGATCCCGGATATATCCGTCCATTTTACATTGAGTTACAGTTAAATACACGGTTAAGGGGTTAAGCGATTCTATTCGTACGTATGAGTTGTTGCAGGCCCCTGGTGTATTTGGGGGCGGGTGGCGGGAGAGGTGGGTGAAATCATGGCTCTATAGTATTGGGTGACACCAACCCTTGTAAGCCTCTGCATCAATGTACTAACTACATCACTCTTAACAGTCGTTCATAATCATTTCAGTTATTATTGTTATTATTATCATTATTATTACTATTATTGACAATTTATGAGGCGCCGTAACATAGCTATCAGCCAAAACCAAAAGCGCTGTACAGTCAACAGTCAAATATAAGAAGATCTGGTGAACAAGTGCGTTTTTAGGTTTTTGGAAAACGTCTTGGGATAAGTAATCCCAGTCAGCGTATCAGGGAGCACATTCCACAGAAGTGGGTGTCCACGAGTCATTGAACACTCACCTAACTTTGTTGGTTTGCAGCTCTAAAGCAAGTTAATTTTAAAAATGTAACCCGGCATCAATTTATCTGCTAAATCCTTTCCATGTCTAACTAAGTTTTGACGGTTGAGTAAAAAGCATGAATTGAATCAACGGAACCACTTGGAGCGTCAGAAGGTCGACAAGAACTGCTTCGGCAGCATTCAGAGTCTGAACCTGCATTAAGTTGGTCTTTCGAAATGAGAAAATAGCCGCTGCTAGAACGGGGAGAATCTCAAGAGTGTTGTAAGCAAGAATGCGGTCCCAGAGCAGGAGGACCTGTTCGCTAGCTAGGTAGCCGGAAAATGCTCGAATCAGCCATTTGAAAGCAATTCTCAGAGGCTGAACATCAATTGCCTTCAGATGCACGAAAAGCTGAGGCTCGTGAGTTTGGAGAAGTGCTTCAAACTGAAGGCACAACGACACGATGCCCTGCGGATGAGACGAAAGAGTGTGAAGACGAAAAAAGTAACGTATGTACATCTCGCGAAATACATAATACAGCACAACTGGATCATTGTAGATATAGCATAATGGAGCAACATACATCGAAAACCCATGGAAGGGGATAATTCCATTGGGCGGATAGTAGACCATGAACTCTTCCGAACCAAATTTCCCACGAATGAAAGAACGGGCTGGCGATGCGCTGCTCTGCACAAAATGCTTCAGCACAGCAGTGTCGCGTGAAAATGGCAAAAGAATTTGATAAATGTAGTCTTCAAATACAAAATACTGGTCATCATTAGCAGTTGTGAGTTTGACATCTTTATACACCAGGTTGTCAACAAGAAGGTCATGTTTGAAGACACAGGTTTTCAGCTGTTCATAGTAGAGAATGTCGATGTTCTCCACTTCAATGCCGAGAATCTGACACCAGATGGCAGATCGATGGCTTATGGGACAGCCTTTCTTTGCAAACTCCTGGGCAAGAGCAATTTGTTGAACCTGTATAATACTGCAGGCAAGCTTTGATCTCTCACTTTCGAACAGTTCCGGTGGAATTTCCACTGCATCGTCAACTCCGGTCTGTGATTGGTTGATAGACATCTCTGAAAATTGGATCTGTAGCTCCCATATGTCCTTGACCTTAAGCGGAACCTGAATTATTCCCCAGTAGCAGGAAAATACAGAATTATCTGAACAGTTTATTTGGTTTGTATTTTTCAGACTCGCAATTACATCAAGAAAATCCTTGGCTGCATATACAGGTCGAAACTTGCTGAGATCTGGCTCATTGGCTCCAAGTTCAGTCCATTTAGAAAGCATCTCCTTTTGGTCTTTGTCTGGTCTCTTTCTTCCCAGTGGGACACTTAATTCAGTGCACATGCTGTTCATACTTTTCAGAATTCTTTTTTCCCAGTTCATCTGCGCTCTGCGTATATAGGAAATCGGTTCTTTCGTGTGATCCAAGCTAACAGCAGGGTGCGGCTTTGGTGTGTACGTCTGAAGGAATTTATAGACCGCATTTTGGATGCGCTTGTCCAGGCCACATTTCGAAAGAATTTGAGTAGCGCCGACTCGTATGTCCGTCGTTTTGACGCTGGACTTCGTCACCTCCGCCTCCGCGAGCTTTCTAACGTGAAATCCGAGCATTGACTTCTCGATACTGGCAACAACCTCAGGAACCAATTCGTCGAGTATGCCGTCATTTAATACAACGCCATTGGCGTTAACTGCCATTCTCTTCGCAGTGACGCCCTCGAAGTTCACCAATTATAACGTCTTCGCTAAAGTTTGCCGTTTAAAACTGCAGAACAAAAATGACAGATAAAGGTTCAATTTCTTACGCGATTTGCTAAATTTCTTTTAATAATTCTAAAGAATTTCGCAAATTTTTCGGCGTCATTAGATACGGAAGTTCCCGTGGAATGTGCGATTTTTAAAAAGTTTTACAGCGCAATGATTTCAGTGGGTCTTAGGATATTGCAAGTTCGAGTTATATTTTGTTATCAATGCAATACACAAATAAATTTGCCTCAAACTTCGTGTCGTGATTTCACTTTTTTGAGTTTAATCCATCCAATTCAACCATTAGCGTCTAAATTCTATTCTATTCTACTTGATAAATGTGTAGCGCTATAGAAGGCCAAGGCCAAAGGCAAGAGCGTTTTACAAAAGGCAGTCATACGATAATATCATATGACTGCCTTTTCTAACGTGAGGGGGGTATATCGGTATATATACCCCTCCAAAATCAGTCTACCTTAAAGTTTTTTATGTGATCTACATGTGGTTATATGTAGTTTATACGGTTTATGTGGTTTATAGTTAGGATTTATACCCACCCAAAATATTTATACCCTCCCAAATCAAATTCCTGGCTACGCCCCTGGTCACTGAAACTGGAAGTGCGTTCCAAAGGAGAAGATTGCCCCGAGTCACGCATCTTTCTCCAAGCTTCACGGTCTTGGACGGAGGGGGAACGTAGAGGTGAGATCGTTTGCTAGAACGAAGCTGTTTGCGACAGTCTGTCATCACCGGCCTAGTTGCGTATCAACGCCGAAAGATATTCCGGACAGAAATAATAATATAATAATAATAATAATAATAATAATAATAATAATAATAATAATAATAATAAATAATATAATATAACAAGGTTTAAAGTGGTTCAGCAGGGACTGCCCTGTGTGAGAACCACTGTAAAGAAAGGGTCATACAAGGCTCGGAAGGTCAGCGAGCAGCGTTTAAAAACGATACGCTCCGGGGGATCTTGAGCCAATGGAGCTTATCCCTCAATAACGGGGTAACATGGTCATGCCACCCGGCAGCGAAAATCATCCGGGCGGCGGCGTTAGGACCGATTGCAGTCGGCCCAGCTGATAGTCGGGAAGGCCGAGGAGGAGGCTATTACAATAAATAATTATATTCACGATAATTTACTCTTTTAATGAACATGAAATGGGTAGCATTTGAAAGTGCATCGTAACTTAGACCAGAGCGTCTTACAGACTCCCTGCTTAAACTAACAATACAGGAATGGCAGATGTGAACGTACGTACTAGCCTATAACTACGAATGTGCAAGTATAAGGCATATTCAGTTAATCCTCGAGTCAAGCAGCAATGGGTCAGTAACTTGAACTAAGACCTCGTTTCGATTGGAAAACGACGATTGACGAAGGATTAATATTATGGTGAAGGATGGGCATCAGGATCTGCCAAAGAGGTGTGTACGGAGTTGTAGGTGAGCAAATTCAGATTCAGAACATTAATTTACATTGAGTACTGTATATGAGTATTATTTTCGAGGGACTTCTCGTAGTTAAGTAGTTGCGTGATAAAACTTCACTGTAAAGTAGTACCGGTAAATATGGTCACACAGATTCATGAATGTTCTTTAAAATTTAAACTTGCATAGGTATTAGGTTGATAGAAAATTCAAATTTAAAATAGTGTAAAAGTCTCGTCAATTTCTTCAGTACTCTTGTGAATGAGGGCGCTTTTTATCATCCTCAACCTCGTACTGTTCTGTTATGTGTTCCTTTGACCAACCGCTTTTGTGTACGAATTTTGATAGTTATTGCGTGTGACTACTTTGTCAGGAGTTTATTATAGCGGCTCTTCTTGATAGACATCTATACATAGGCGTAAACTTCTATAAGACCTCCAGGCTCGAGCCCCTCTGCCCACTTTTTGAGAGGCCACCATACAGTGGCGGCTCTAGGATTTGGCAAGTGGGGGGCCGTTGGGGGGCAACTTCTAATCATGGGGGCCAACCATTAGTTGTTTAATGTATGTAGCATTAAGTATAGGGTCCCAACTGGGGAGGCCACTGGGGGGCTCTCTCAATTCCCCTGGCCCCCGGTGGAGCCGCCACTGCCACCATAGGGAAGGGGAAGGTATGGGGTTGAGACCAGAGACGTCGTTTCACTGTTTTTCAGGGGGGGGGGCAAAACACTTCGACCTGACAAGTTACAAGTTTGCGAAAAAGTTGACGACCTTTTTTTTGCTTGTCAGCCTTTTGTAACGGTTAGTTACTTTTTAGAATACCCCACATCATACTACGTCGTCATCATCAGGCGCTCCTTTAGGACATGTAAAAAACTAAATACTAAATAACACAAGAAAATTTTTTTTCCTCAAAATCAGGGGGGGCAAATGCCCCCCTGCCCCCTAATGACGTCCCTGGTTGAGACCCCCACTTTTTCATTCAAGTTTACACCATTTACGTACCATTATTTACTGTCCATAAGCGCTAAGATGCCAAAGCACATATACTTATCTGCATTGACATTTTGTTAGTTTGTTACTTAGTAGATTATGGCAAAGCTACGTGACTTTGAGTGTTCCATCTGCATGCTTCTGATGATTGAGCCGGTGACCTTACCTTGTAAGCACGAACTGTGCTACAAATGTTGCACATCACTTGTCTCAAGCAGCAGTAAGTGCTGCCCCTTCTGTCGTGCTCGTTTTGCCGTTGGGCCACGAAAGGCAATGAGGATGAATCAACTTATCAACAAGAAAAAGTGGCTGCTCATTCAGAGGTTGTTTCCAAAGCAAGTCAGGAGCATAATGGAAGGAAGGGAGTCTGTCTCTGATGATGAGGACGGTAGGATTTTGCCTAATTTTCCTCTGCTTATGTGAGGATATGCAAATTATTTGAGACCCATTCCTTATCTTCTGTTATATTATCTAATTTAGAATTCTCTGTGCATATTTTATGAAGGTTTGGTTATATATTAACAATCTGTATATTAATTTTGTGCTTAAATTTATAAGAAGTTTTGTACTTTCACACATACACACACACACACACATGTCACACACACACATGTCACACACACACACACACACACACACACACACACACACACACACACACACACACACACACACACACACACACACACACACACACACATGTATATATATATATACATACATACATGTATGCATGAATACATACATATGTATGTATATGTGTATTATATATGTGTGTACATGTATTGGTACATAATAATAAGAGGATCTTCTATTTTGTAACATTGATCAGAGGCGGATTTACCACGGTACCAGGTGGTGCATCGGTAAAATACAAATTTAGGGGCCTCCTTTTCTAAAAATAAATTTTAAAGACTTTTAATTATTAGTTTCTTTAAAGTAATTTATTTTCGAGATATACATGAATGTTGTATCGTTAGACGTTAGTAGTGTTTGGACATGGATTAGTAATAATTTAGTATTGAAATGCAATTTAATGAATGCTCCATGAGTCTATGTTAAGAAAGCCTATATCTCATATACCCCGTTTTTTAATGGTATGGCTCATAATGGCTGGACTCTGACCGAGTGACCGCGGTTGCACCGACCAAAATAGACGTCGAGACGCTTCTTACATCGTTATGCAGATTAGAGGTACTGTATGACTCAACCTGAGTGCCTGTACAGTGTGTCTCGAAATTCTTACCATGGTACCACCAGTCAAGAAGCGCGAGAAATGGGAGGGGTATGTGTATTTGTATGCCTCCGTTTTGGAATGGCAATGCATAGTTGCATACAGACTAACGCCATCACTCATTTGTCTTACAAAATGAGTTACACCGTAAAACGATTACAAATCTTAGTTATACTTAGTGCTTTTTCTAGAAAAAGGTACCGAACTCATCTTAGTGTATGATTAAATTCATCAGAAATAAGTTCAAATAACACTTAAATAAATTAAATTAATTTATACGTCATAACACGTGGATTATAGCGCATTAATATCTATCAAATCATAGGCTGTCATCCTTAGCCATACTGAACATTGAAAATGAACTCGTGAAGACAATCGACTTTGCACAGCTAGTGGAGGTTTTGCTAAACAAAAGGTGATGTTGAGACAATTTATACTAATTACCAGTTACGAGTTACCAGTACACTACTAATATTATAAACAGACGACAGGTCGACTAAATAACTGCAACTGCAAATTCAATGCAAGTTTATTTGAGTTGAAGTTAATGGCATTTAATTGTTTCATTTTTCAATGACGTTTGTTTTATTTTTTACTTCTTTAAGCAGTGTTTATTCTAGCCACTTTGACATTGTTTGAATGTTTCGATTTTTGACATCTCAAAAGTCTTGACGAGGAAAAAACCCCGAAAAACAATAAAACTCATCTGCCCGTTTACCCTTCTTAAACGCTAACAAGCTTCATTAATTTTTCCTTCTTCAAACAAATAAAAATCCTTGTCGCCACACTTTTTTTTTGGAGGGGAAATTCCATCTCCATGCAACAACATATATAAAAAAATTTGGGGAGGGGAAATTTTTTTTTTGGGGAATCCCAAAAAAGGGCCTAGAATAAACACCGTCTTTAAGACCACGATGGCGCTGGGCACTGGCCTCCAAATATAAATCCGCCTCTGACATTGATATCTACAGAGACGTCATTTCACTGTTTTTCAGCGGGGGGGGCAAGACACTTTCCACCTCACAAGTTTGCGAAAAAGAACCTTTTTTGCTTGTCAGTATTTTTAAGACATTTAAAAACTAATTACTGCAAACATTGGCATAAGAATCAGGGGCAACGGCCCCTGCCCCTCAAAATGATGTCCCTGGATATCTACCTTGGTACTAAATGAAGATAGGAATTTTAGGCAAAAACATTTTTTCCATTTGGGGCAACGGCCCCCTGCCCCCTCAAATGATGTCCCTGGATATCTACCTTGGTACTAAATGAAGATAGGAATTTTAGGCATGTGAATGGTTTGATATTTTAGTTTTTGCTAATATTGCCATGACTTTTGCTTCAGAGGAGCCTGCACCCCAGGTAATCTCAGAGGCAGGATCCATGGGGAAAGAATTCTTGAAAGAGGTTCAAAAGGTACCAATTACCAGAGATGTAGCAAGTGCACAATACTTCAAATACAAGTACAAGTACCAAGTACTACATCTCTGCCAACTAATATTACACGTTTGGCAAATTGTTCATCTTGTAGGAGTTGGCAGAAAGATGCTTTAGGCATACTATATATTATAGCCATTGATTGTACACAAGCTGTTGCTATGAGCAGTGATGGATAACCTAGTTTCAATTCTAAATGATTAGCTGGTTAATTAGCAAACTATATAATTCTAATTAACTACGCTACATATTTCTACTAATTCTAATTAAAGTTTGGCTAATAATCTAGTTGAAAATAACAGTTAATTATCCAATTAGCTCATTCTTACTTGCTTAATATGTACATGGCAGCGGATCAGGACAACTGGGTACCGCCGATTGGGCCCCAGACAACTGGGCCCGGCATTTGGGTAACGGGCATTTGGGACATTTGGGTAACGGGACATCTGGGCCCTGGACATCTCCACCCCATACAATAGGGAAAGAGAGAATGGAGCTTCTGGTTGTGCTATCAAAATCAGAATAGGCAACGACTATTCTTTTATACCGGTTTTATGCTTAAAAATCATAAATGCCTGTGAGTTCAAAGAATTTTACTCAATCTGTAGCCGATGACAGGACTTGAAAAAGAAGACTTCCCACAGTTATTCACTACTACAGGGATACAGCGAAGCCTCAGTTCTTCTTAAGTCCATATAAGCCCCTATAGTAACTATACTTTGCATTTACGATCAAAGAAATAGCACTTCCCATTAAGAATTTGTACTCAATTTGTAGCCTATGACAGGGCTTAAAGAAGACCGCCCGAAGTTATACAACGAACCCTCAGTTATTATTAAGTCCAGTTTGATGGTGCGGGGCCGAGATGTCCAGTACCCAGATGTCCCGTTACCCAAATGTCCCGTTACCCAAATGCCGGGCCCAGTTGTCCGGGGCCCAATCGGCGGTACTCAGTTGTCGCGTACCGACATGGCAGTACTGTGGGTTGATACTTTATAGGTACAGACAGAGCATTCAAGAGCTGAGCAGGAAGAAGAGGCTGCTAGCCTTGCTTTAATTCAGAAACTTACAGCAATGGAAGTATGTCTGCCCTCTGATTATAATGTTTCTGCTTTCAAATCAGATTGCAGGGTGGTAGTAATAGTGACGTGACATTATTGGCTGAACTGTGTTCACAATCTATTGTGGATGAGTCACCACATTATTCTTAACTGTAGAGTAGTAGTAGTAGTAGTAGTAGTAGTAGCAGCAGCAGCAGCAGCAGCAGCAGTAGTAGTAGTAGTAGTAATCAGAGCTGAAAGTCTGTGAAAAAAGGTGCAGGAACTCTCTTGGTGCAACCCTAACCCTAACAAACTATGGGTAGCCATCATTTACATTTCTATAGCGCTTTTTAAACCTTAGCTTAATAGTTTTGCAACAAGTACACGGTGCTTTTACAATATTGGAACAAATATTGAAAAATTATGGGGAAAAATTTTCATGGTCCAAAAAGGTGCTGGAACTCAGTTCTGGCGCGTTCCGGCGGACTTTCATCACTGGTAATAATAATAATAATAATAATAATAATAATAATAAAATTCCCAGAACAATGTGGAAATGACATAGAGCAACCATTTTGACTCTTTATAAAATCACCAGTAGACCGCAGTCTCTACAAACGACGAGTGCAGAAGCAATTGCAAAACGCCAGCTAAACTTCAAGAATATATTATGCATTATGTGTTCATGTGTAGAACATGCATATTGTGCATGTAAAGTTGCTAAATTGGAAACATAAATTTGCCAGAGATGCAACAGTAAGAGATCTTTCGTATTTTCAACTTTGTTTAATTATGAAGGCATTTTCTTAACCCTTTCACTACTAGACCTTTCGGACCAAGGGTTTCCTATACCTAGCCTTTTTACATAAACCTTAAGCCTAAGGGCCACGTGCATCAATAATGCTTGACAGTCCAGACATGACATTGATATTTAGACATACTGATAGACGGTTCTGTGTTGTAATTTCACTTTACCTATGCCAGGAAGGGTTGCCACAGTAATGAAAGGGTCAATCACTTAAGTTTACTGCAATGTTTTTTGATGATCTGCATTAATTTAGTAATTACTATTTCAGTTTCACTTCCTTTCAGTTAAAGCATTCACACCTGTTCATTAGATTCCATTATATGACAGTTTTCAATTTAGTGTTGAGAATGAGCAAATCGTAAGATTCATGTATTTGTTTAAGTTTTGAAATGTTATTTAGATCTCTAAGATTGAATCAAAACGACTCGGGCAGATTCGGGAAGAAGAGTTAGCAAGTCTTCAGCTCATACTCAGCATTACAGAGGAGGACAGACGTGCTTTGCACAAACAGCAGATCCAGGAGCATGAGGACGAAATATACGCCCAACAACTGGCTTCTGGGCTGATTGAAACCAGTCCTGATATGGTAGCTAACCAGAGAACAGATGCCATTCTTGTTAGTTTAGACTGTGAAAGCAGTTCTGTAGCATTCAACTCAATATTCTTCTTTATTTGTCTATGGCTCAATATTAATTTAAGCATGTACAGTGGCATAGCCAGGGAGGTTGGGGTTAAAAGCCCCCTTGGCTGTTCTCAGTGTAGCCAAAGGAGGGAGTTTTGGGGGTTAAAACCCCCTCATTGGCTGTTTGTATTGCATAGATAGTATGGGCTTAAAAAATCCTGTATGTCTGTTGCCTGGCTTCTGATTGGTTGGCTGTGTGAGCGTTCTGATTGGTTGCGTTCGAGCGTTCTGATTGTTTGGCTGTGTGAGCGTTCTGATTGGTTGGCTGTGTGAGCGTTCTGATTGGTTACCTTCAAGCGTTCTGATTGGTTGGCTGAGTGAGCGTTCTGATTGGTCATTCTGGAATTGGAATTGGATTGGTCGTTGCCTCGGCGACGCCGGGCTCATATACCTTCGCCTCATCATGCTATAATTTGCTTAGCCTTCGAGAGTTCTAGTACCTATATAATTTGCTTATTGAAGCAAAAAAAAATAAACAACCTTTTCTTGTCGGGATTTTCTGAAGTTGGGATTCATCCACATAACCTCCCTTCGGAAAATCTTGGCTACGTAGCCACTGAGCATGTATATTGTTAATCTTCAAGGCAGTGATTGTCGACTCTCTAGAGGTCTGGTGGACAGGGCACCAAATCACAGTTGATCAGGAATTATTATGCAGCCAGGAAGACAAGCCATAGATACACAAAGGTTCACGGGGGGTGGGGTCGAATTGCATGACAGATGGGCATTTGTCACTTTTGTACCAGTTACTAATTTTAGCAACCAATGTAGTAGCCCCAATATTTGATGGGCGTGTCCTACCCCTAGCCTGGTTTTCAATAATTGGTGATGCTAGCTAGCACTTTGGAATTAGAAAGAAAACTTTAAATGGCTGCATTTGGGATGTAATACTGCAGAAATACACCAGATTTAATGCATTTTTACCCTGAAGTTGTGAAAATATTTACAGTGGAACATATGAAGGCATACTTACGCCACTGTTCCCAGATAAAATTTCTCTTTGGTTTTGCTCAAGTCTCATGACTTGCTTAGAACCGAATGGGGGCATGCCCTTTGTTCTCCCTTTGTGGCTATGCCAATGCTAATTGGAATAGGAACCATCAAGGATCCTTCAGAGTGACATTCCCAGTTCTGACCTGGGGAGCTTCACTTGGCTTCATGACGGGCCTTGGGCAGAGCCACAGCCGGAGATGTTTTGAGTTATATTAGAACTGGACAATGAGCACTGCTGAGTAATTTATTATATTTAATTGTCATTTATTACTGAGTGGCCAAAAGCTGAAATGCAACTAAGTAGATGGAATCTGTTAACAGATCTCCCAACCCCTCCCCCTCCAAAAAAGTAAATATTTGTGCATATCCCATAACTGGTCCCAGTTGGAAAGGAGAGCTATCTCATGGTTATACTAATGCTAATTAGAAATGCTATACCTGATGTTGGTTGGTCTGTCAGTTTATTGGTTGATTTCAAGTTTTACAAATTTACTTGCATTTTAATCGTATAAAACTGATACATACCGGTATATATTTATGCGATGTTTGTAGTGTCAAAATTGCATTCACAATAGCAATATGCTAAACGCAACTGGATCCGTGCGTGATTCCTATTCTGGCAAATCGATTGCTTCTTCTGCAACAAATTCTCTTGCGAAGTCAAATACATCGACTGCAAGTGCAGGAACAGAGGCAAAAAGTCGCCCAATTGCTCTCCCTCCGGATGGCTCGTCGAAAGCGCCTCTTTCAGGTTCGTTTGCCACTGGGAAAAATTGTGTTTTATTCCACTTGCTTTTGAACTGTTATGTGAGAATATGGTTTTGCCTGCCATGTCTGTTGCTACAGTAGAACTTCATTATAACAGACTCGGTTATAATGCATACATGATTGCAACGTACTGCAACAGCAGCAACAACAACATACGGTCCCTTGTGATACGCTGCCATATTGGATGGCATTGGATATAATAGACCTCAGATGTAATATACTAAATTTATTGACCCATTAAGTGCATTATAATGAAGTTCTGCTGTATTAACTTTCATTGGTTTAGCTGCAATTTGGAATTGCCTTTCTTACTGGGCAAATATATAATTTATTGGCGTTTTCAAGCAATAAGTAAGTTAATAACTGTAACATGACATGGTTTTCTCTTATTATTGTATGTACATAAAATCGATTCCTATGTATAATATGCACCCACACTTTGCACCAATTGTTGAGGAAAAATTGCGTCTTATACGCGAGATAATATGGTAAATGTATCCATGCAAATGAGGGAAATTTTGAACATGCTATTCAAATTTTGGACTTTTCTACTTGACTTTGGCTATGTGATCTGTGTTTAGAAACTATTCTCCTTCTAGGTTATGGTATTTAAATTTTTATATCTCACTAATGGTACAGTATATTTCAGTGAGACAGTATACCATTGTTTAAAGTAGACATTTCCGCATGTACCGGTACATAAAATGCTAATTAAATCGGTGAAGGTTCGAGGTAGTTAATGCAATATGTTTGGAGGACCTCTTTTCCAGACATAGTATGTATATATTATATCCCATTTCATAGTCACATCAATTCCAGTTTCTCTGATGACCTTTATTAGTTTTTTCCTGTTGCTACTAAGGGGATAAGTGGTATGCTAAATTGATGTAATAGTAAATATTGTTTCTTATCCAATTGCCTCCTTTTTCTATCTCTCAGGCATGCAGATTGCATCTAATGGCTATTCATTTCTTGATGTTATCAATCAACCTCATATTACAGAGCAGAGTCCATATTTTCTTCCCACCAATTCAAAATCTGTTAGCAGAGATGTAGTACTTGGTACTTGTACTTGTACTCGAGTTGTACTGGGTTTTGTACTTGTACTTGTACTTGTACTGGAGGCCAGGTACTTGTACTTGTACTTGTACTGGAGTTTTAGGAATGCAAGTACTTGTACTTGTACTTGTACTCGGAGGCCAGGTACTTGTACTTGTACTTGTACTTGAAGCATTGTGTACTTGCTACATCTCTGGCTATATGTACTTCAATGGTACCAGTAATGCTGTTCCTTTAGGCTAATGACAAGCACATCCTCACAGATGGCCAAGTACCTGGAACTCAACAATATTTATGATGAAGCCACTGATACCATCGTATTTTGGAACAGTGAGGTTAATAGAAAGGAGTTCAGCAGGCTGTATAATGCAGCCATTAGAGACCTTAGTGTGCCTGCTTCTGGCGCGCCAATTAAACGCGTATTTAGCCAAGCTGGCTTGATCGCGAGACCGCATAGGGTTAATATGACCGATGCAAGACTATCATCTCTATTTTTTTAGTGCAACTGTGATGATATTTAGATGCTAATAGTGTCAATTTTATTCGTGGCGGACAAACTGTCCGAGGACAAAATTCACGGACAAAATGTCATGTAGAAAATGTCTTGGGGACAAAATGTCAGCGGAAAAAATGTCAATGTCAAAAATGTGGTACTAGTACTTGGAGGCCAGGTACTTGTACTTGTACTTGTACTTACTTGTACTTGTACTGGAGGCCAGGTAAGGCCAGGTACTTGTACTTGTACTTGTACGGAGGCCAGGTACTTGTACTTTTACAAGTACTTGTACTTGTACTCCATTGTACTTGTGTACTTGAGAAGCATTGTGTGCTACATCTCTGTCTGTTAGAATCGGTAAATAGTTGTCTCTAGCTAAGTGTGTGCCTACTGTACATTTTTTTGTCTTGGTTGTGGTTAGGAATTGTGTCTACTGCTTATGAATTTCTCTTATTTTATTACGGTAGATCTCGTTTTTACAGTACACACTGATAATTTTATTTCAGATGTTCATTACAATTTTCAAAACAAACATTTAACAGTAACTAGTTGTTGATAATAAAGCCAAAGCATCGGATAGATAGACTTTGTGTTTTGTATTAAATATGAGTTGTGATTGGTTCTTCTGTTAACTTAGATTTTACCCATCCATCGCATGCAAAACTCAAGCTTACACGTTCAATTGAGCCAAGTTCTGGTGTCATAGCTGCGTCACACTCTTCAACTGCAGCAACAGTTTCTAAACCAGTTGATGCAACTACTAGCACAGATGATGATGATGATGATGATGATGATGATGATGATGATGATGATGGTGTGGTTATCATAGAAGAATGCAACTTCTTCTTTGGAATGAAGAATAAATGTTCTGGTTCTTCTACATCATCCTCAACACGTGATACTCTTTGCAGTACCAGTCGTACATCTGGAACTAGTTGCCCAACAAACATCGTTCGAAGTTCTCTCCACGGCCTTACTGCCAGTCTCACTGCTGCATCGAAGATCTCCTCTTCCATCAACATTGCTCCAAAGCTCAATGACCATATCAGAGTTGCATCTGTCGTTGCAAATGCTCCGTCTTCTTCAACTAACCCTGCCTGTAATTCACAGGTCAGTGCCAGCGCTGGGAAAAGTGAGCCCCTGCGTAACCCTGTAGCAGCATCAACGTCAGATACTAGGAAGAGGCAGAATACCAGTATGACCCTTTGGGATAGCTCTGAAGATCAGTGGTCATTGCCGCCTCCAAACAAGGGAGTTTAAAGTGTGCACAGGGATTTGGTTCTCTACTATTTGCTGATGCACTATTCTCCACACAATGTTTTGAAGTTTCGATTTTTTCGCTTTTTTTCATTTTGAAGTTTCACTTGCAGTTATGTTTTTCAGATAAAATGTTTAGATACCGGGTAATAGCACTAGCAATAATTGTGTGCATTTATTTTCAATTTCGAATATATATCATTATTTGAATATTAATTTTTGTATTTATTGAGAATTTCAATCCTTGTATTTAATATTTAATTATTGTATTTGTTGAAAATTTCAGTCCTTGTATTGACCCAGTGCAATTCATTCCACTATTTGGAACTGTGGCATTGCATTACAAAATATTGTATTTTACTGTTGCCTCTTTGCCTTGCATGCATTTACCCAGAACTGTTGTTCTAATCGTTAAAATATCCTTTATAAAATATAATTTTGGTTCAGATTCTTTCCTTGCTATTGGGGCTGTCCATTAATTACATCAACAATTTAGGGGTGTGAAAAAGTTTGACAGTTGATGACAGGGGGAGGTGGGTCAAGAAGTTGACATCAACAATTTCACTTTTTACAAATAATAAAAAATAGGAAATTTCATGGAATACTAGTTATTACAATGGAAAAAAGCATGACAAAAAGGTCATCACCACCACATTTTGACACTCTATGAGCAAAAAGGGGAAAATGGTCATCACCACAAAAATTGGGACCTGCCATTGGTCTTGGGGTGGTCAATTGACATAATTATAGGGGGTCACTGAAAGTTGACAGTTGCTGATAAGGGGGAGGGGTCAAAAATTGTTGACATAATTAATGGACAGCCCCATTATGGTCAGTCTTGTATATTTTTAATTACTCCAGCTTTTAATGACATATACCGGTAGGTTGTTGACAGTGCAGGGTTGACAGTGCAGAATTTGGTGATAAAACAGTCTATTTAAACAGCAAGTACTATTGGTATCTGTAACTGTACTATCTGTGAAGTTAAAACATTAACTATAAATATATTATGAAATCAATCTACATTGTTTGACAGATAGCATTTTTATGTAAGTAATGCAGCTATTAAGGTTCGTATTCTAAATTCTTTAATGTAATAATGTCAAAATATTTAAGCTGATGCTACTAGATGTTTGCTTGATTGGAATAGATTCTTCACTCATAGTGTTTTCTATTAAAAATGTGCTATCATGGTGTCGTGTATTTCTCATTTTGTGTACGTGTCATTGTCTAGCCATGGGAGAAAAACATGGGAAATATAGGAGAACTACAACATGTGATCTGATAGTGAGACTGAAGACAAATTTATCAGATAGTGTCAGAGATAGTCATAGTTGAGGAGAAGGAATATACATGTAGGTAGCATTGATATGAAATACACAGTACTGTACTGACAAATTTCTATTACCTATACTGTCCCCATCGTATTCCTGGACCAATCTCACATTACCCAATTTCATAGCAATAAAATATTAAATAATTTACTCTGCTTCATCACTAGGGTTGTAACTTTTCCGGAAAAATTGGATGCTGGGAAAGTTTCCAGAATTTTTACAGATAAATTCTTCTGGAAACTTTCCAGCATACATATTGCAGGCTTCTGGAAGTTGCAGTCTTTTAGGTAATATTAATAATTAATCAAAGCAACAAACAGCAACAAACTGCACTCCATTATTTTTATTGCACTCCACATGCACACAGGTTAGCACTAAAATGCCTTTCAAAAGTGGACATTGTTCTAATGTATAGTTTGACAGGTTCTTTAATTACCGCTAGAATAAGCAGTAACTCACACGAGTGTGGAATTAACGATATCGTGTCACTGTCAATCAGATAAATGATAATTAAATCACAATATTTACATAATCATAAGTTATTACTCATGTCTCATTGTCTAGCTACTCTCCCATCTTCTTGTGCAATCTCATCACATGACATTTCAAGGTCGCCTGCATCAAACTGCCCAGAATCTCTTAATTCCATCACTACAGTATGTGAAATTGTCAGAATTAATTAATGTCACTGTTTTACCACACACATGCACACACAAATTTTGCCCCACAATGTCAATAATGTGATTTTCAAGTGGTTTAGTGGTGTTACTCTAACATTTAATAACTCAGGTCTCCTAGAAAGACCTAGATAAAATAAGAATTCATTTGTTTTAACTGTTACTGCCTTTTCATTTCAATTCTTCCATTTGTCCACAATCCTTGCACTAAAAATATCTTCCTTAGTCCCTTCCTCTTCTTGGAGAATTTGCATTTGTGGCCTCCTATGCTGCAAAGTTAGCATGTGTGGTAAAACAGTGATATAAAGAATCACTCCTATGGCACAACTGTTGTCAACCCACAATAATTTATTTTGTCATTTTTCATACAGTAGCTTAAATTATGGAATCTATTGACCATCTTTGTTGCTTGTCTTTGAACTTTTTCCAAAAACTTTATACTGTACAGTATATATTTTCTAAAAAAATATATTCCATGCCTACACACAGTATTCCAGATGAGGCCGTAGTACCAGCATACCTTTCTGCCCTGAGTACTTAACGGCTTTGGTCTGTAAGCCCAAGTCGTCTGATCGGCGCTCGCAGCTTCGATCAAGCAGCCATTCTCAATTGGTGGTTCCACCCCCATCTACGACAGCAAAATTTGGGGATCGGTCTGTTTCGAGGGGCAACCCTTTGCTTTGGAACTCACTGCCGGTGGACGTGACTAGGGTGACATCTCCTGAACTGTTCACTAGGAACCTTAAAACACATTTAATTAACATCTCCTATTAGGGACACTTGTACAGCGCTCTTGACTTTAGCCTTCACTATGCGTATTGCGCTATATGAAATTGTCAGAATTAATAATAATTAATAATAATGTCATATATAGTTTTACAATTATTATCTCTACCGGGTATATCTTGACTCACTATTGTTCTTTTTTATCATTCATAACATCCTGTTGTCCTTTTCTGATGCCTTTGTACCTATACATGGCCAAGATGGATTCATACTCCAATGTACGATCGCCCAGGTCTTTTTCTTCCTCTGCTGTGGTTAGTACTTCCCTCCCCGCTCCCAAACATATTCAGTACCATGATAGGTTTTCCAACATGCATTGCAGAACAGTTGTCTACTGTATATTAGAAAGCATCTGTCAGTCCACAGACCAATTTCCTCAGATACTCCTGTAGAAAGTTATCATCTTCAAGAGAGACTTTGTATCATTTGCAAACTTGGAAATTTTTTATTAGTAACCCTTTGTCAAAATCATTTACATACAGTTGAACTTCGTTATAATATACTTAACAGGTCTGTAAAATTTATTAGGTTATATCTGAGGTATATTAGATACAATACCATTCAATACAGTAACACATCACACACACTGACCATTAACCATTAACGAGTTACCACATTAATCAGTACGTTGTAATAATAACTAATGACCACAAATGCCTATATTTAATCAGATGCTACTAAGATCAAATATTTAAAATTGCCCTAATAACTTTGTTATAGAAAAATTAAATAACTGTCTCTGCTTCAGGTCTATCCATGGGCACCCACAGAAATTTTCCCAGGAGGGGGCAAAACACAATGGTCATGGTTACGCCACAAAAATTATTCCAGGAGGGGAAAAACACATTTTAACACAATGGTCAAGGTTAATATTTTTGCATGGCTTTCAAATTTCAATCTGAAATATTGGTATTTGCATTTTCTAGAGGGGGGGGGCAAGTGCCCCTCTTGCCCTAAAGTGTGGGTGCCCCTGGGTCTATCTTTGACTAAATCAGCAAGACTAATAAAAGAGTTGAGTTTCAATCATACCCTTTGTCGCTGTTTTACCAAATATGAGACCATAAAATCAATGTTCGACTTGCCAGAAGATTGGGGGAAGGGGAGGGGGGGATTAAATCCCACTGGCTGAGAACAACATCAAGCGGACTCTAAATTTTGGTCCTTAATTACAAACTCCCCATTTGAATCCACCTACTGCCTTTTTAAAAATCAACCACTGAATAACATCTACAAGAGAAATTTCATGCAAATTTTACTTGTAACAGATAATAAAGATAAAAAGTTAACAATTATTTTAAAATCTCAAATATTTTATTAAGAATCCTCTTTGCTTAGCACTCATGCAGGGTTTTAATAGTCCTTATTCCAAAACAGCCAACCAAAACAACATCTAATGTTTGTTTCCAGGTACAATACAGTATCAAAAGTTTTTGTTCATTGTCATCATTATATGACAGTGAATCAAATAATGTATATTTATCAATAACAATGCCAATTTATCCACAACAACAACAGAAAACATAGTTTTAAAATTGTCAGAACAAACATCTGCCTCCAGAGTATAACAAAAGATGGCCAAAAATTTAATAAAAGCAACAACTATTTAAAAACCATGTTAAAACTCAGAGTAAATACAGTACTTAATAACATGACCACACATTGCATAAAAGTATGTATACTGTGAAAACAAAACAGTTAGAATGGTGCAGTAGTTTGTGTAATTTTCAGACCAAAATCCAAGTGGAACAACATTAAAACATTTCTACTTGAATTACTAACAGATGGAATCCCTTTTACTCTCACATATGCTTCATACTTATAAATACTTGCAAAGTTTAAGTCAGAGTGCAAGAATGTTTGAAAAGAGAAAACTTGTTAAACAGACAAATCAGCACATCTCTCTTTTAAAATGCAATGCAATTACATTACATTACCATCACTATTATTACAATTTTTATTCAATATTATAGTATAACAAGAACAGCTTCTCAATCTGCACACAAATATAGCAAGCATCTTTAAGCAGCTGACATTCTATTTTGACAAACTTAAGTCAAGAAAAACTTGAATCATTTAGGAAGTTGAGGATCAGCTTTGTTAAATTCTTTGGTCTTCGCCAGATCTTTTCATTAATCTTCTCATCCAATTGCTTTAAAATGTTCTCAAAGCTATCCATGCCCATGTAATCTATTGCTCCCTTTTCCCATTCATACTGCCTATTTGGATCGCCCAGCTTTGCATCCTCTGCGGGCTGCTCATGAGAAATCTGGACATCTTTCTGTGGCACATCCTTAGCATTAGTAGAAGTCATGTCTGTTCGATCAGCTGCCTGTAACAGCAAAATCAACCTTGTGTGGTTATCACCATAAACCACTACATTTCAATGAAGCAAACAACTTAGACATCATTGAAATTCCAATCCAGTCAGAGATTAATTGCCACACAATGATGGATATCCACAGGTAAATACTAATCTATAGTAGTAAAATTGTTATTATAAAACTCTGTTCTAAAAAGCAAATGCATAAAATGAGACTTGAGTATTATAATTATTCATTTATATAACAAGACGTATTGTTAACTGGTGCTATATTTCAGGTATATAGAAAGCAACGTTTAGTATTTTTATTGCTCTGTCCTTATCAAAATATGGCCCCCTCCCAAAAATAAGTGAAAACTTTTCAGTGGTATTATGTGAAATAAACAGATTAGTTCAAAAATTTTAAAGATCTGATTACTAAGTTTTAAGGAGTAAAATCCATAAAACATTCCTTAATATAAGTTCACAAGATCAACTATAACACGTAAATTTTGATATATTTACCAAAGTTTTTGGTACCACTATAAAGAAAATTTTAAAAATAATTGCATACTCTATAAATTTTCAGTTAGCATATTTCCACCTAAACCTATATGAAATTTAAAACAGAAATTCCAAAATGTATCAAAATTACTATTAACACCACACCCTGCTGTTATAAAATTCTTTATAAATGACTAGAAACACCATAGAGGAGCTGAAAGATAAAATTCATATTCAAAATCACTGGAGCTGAGGCTTCACTATGGGATATGTTACTGGGATATATCCCCTGAGAACCAGTAGTTACCCGGACAATATCCACATGTATGATAAGCTGGCATTACAAAACAAGTGCTCCATATCCGTAAAATATTTGTCTGGGACAAAAATCACACCAGGATAAATTCAGACGGATGCGTTTGCACATTCAAACAGATAATTCAGCCGGATATCTTTGCCATTCAACCAATCAGTATCCAGGTCAGTAGGTCATTGCCCGATTGAATGCTGTATCTTGCATTAACTCGAATGGTTACGCAACATTAAAATGTGCTTGCAAAATAATAACTTTCCAAAACAGCATCCATGGTCTCACCCAAAATTTCTATGCTTGCAACACTTCTTTCCAACAGAAACCACAGCTTTTAAAATGCACATAAACACCAAAATTGCAATAATACGGTCATCCACCATCTTAGCAATAGGCATCGATACTTTCCACTTTCCATCCTAGGGTCCATTCGTCTACTGTCCGGGGACAACGTAATGGACTCGTAAGGGGATATATCTCCCCACAACATGTCTCCTAATGGAGTCGTACTTTTAGACAGTAAAAATGCTCTCTCAATGCACTCATTCATCATCAAACAATAACCAGACCTTTACATTCAGCTGAAACAATGGCTGAACTTTTTCACGAAAAATTCTCCACCAATATCTGATGAACTGTCCACCATCTGAACTCTCAGCAGAAGTATCTTCATCATTCGTCTGAGGGACACTTTCGGAGCCGACGCACCATGGCTTCTGGGAACCAATAAAGTGCACAACACGAACCTCTTTGCCAAATCTGTTTCACAAAGATACATAATTAGCTGCTAAATGCAGCAGAATTTAAAACTTAATGACTTTTTTTAAAAACTTCACTGCTTGCAACTGTTTAAGAGTGGCAAAGATCTTTGCAGACACCGGTAACTTAGCACAGATGTTCAAAAGGAAATTGAAAAGCAGAGTAAGTGTACTGAGGAGGATAGAGTAATCAACATTGAAAATGATACAATTATAATTGCCATCCAATGTTGATAATTTTGTTTTTAATTTTGTTGATAATTGCAACACAGCCAATACCTTATACTGCTTGGTAACAGTATTAAGGAGTAAGGAGGATAAACTAATCAACACTGAAACTGATACAATCATAAGTGCCATCCAATGTACAGATAATTGCAACACAGTGATTTCTACATGATTCAAATATAAAAATAATAAGCTAGTTTGCAGCTAGCCAAGACCTTATACTGCTTGGTAAGAGTATTGCATGGTCATTGTTTTGCAAACCAATGCCAACACTAAATTGAACCCAAAATGATGTAATCCATACATGCGAAAATATTCATTAGGAAAGTTATTGAACCCTATAATGATGACCTGCTTAACTATCAGTGCACCAAGGATCCTCTCTATATGCTGTCAAAATCTATTTGTGTTAGCAAAGTATTATATGCCAAAAGAAATAGAACCAGACTTGGCCGGCTTAATTATTACAGCTCTTGTTTCAATGCAGAACCAACCATAAGAACAAATTCTGTCTCAGTCAAACTATGCAAAACATAAACTCCAACATCAAAACCACATCACAAAGTATTTTATGTTAGAGAATATGTCACCTTCTACAATTTTGCCTGAAATTAAGCAGCATTATTCCCAAAATGAATTGAAAGTAAATGAATGTCTTAAATGAAATTTGATGGTATATAAGGCGTTCAAAACAGGGAAAGCATGGCATTCTCTAATTTTTACCTTAACTCTTACGAGGCGGATGTCAACAGAAGTCGACATCAATGTCATAGCATTGAAACAAATTCTGCCTCAAAAGAGTTAAAGTGTGACTTAGTGAGAGTGTAAAACAAGTAAACAGGTCAAGCACTAAAATTTTCAAAATCTTTCCCAGAAATTTTACTGCAACATTTCTCAGCCTTTACACCAAGATTTAATTAACTATTTATCCAACTATTATTATTACTTGCTACTCAGTAAATAGAAGCTCATTACACAGCTCAAACTGACTATAATTCCAATGGTCGGTCAGCAGAGCACACACTAAAGCACACCAAATTAATTATACTAACTACTGCAATGGGTTATCATTCACCAAATAATCTGAGTTACAGTGCGTTGTAATGTGTCATTAAGTCTCCTCACTGTTTCAGAGCAGGCAAATAGCTGTAGAATGTCTGAGTGACAACATTGTAGACAAAAGGTAAATGCTTTTGGATGTCTTTCGTCGCCCAGTCACTGAAGAAAGAATTGAGAAGCCCTTGGTCGCCGCCTTTGTGCAAAATAATATTATAATGTAAATACTTAAAATAGAAATAATATTATGCTAAATATATGTAAAATAATATTATGCTAAATATATGTAAATATGTTTGCCAGAAACAAATTCATAAACGTATAATGTGTACAAACAAACTAAAGACTGTGTGTGTGTGTGCACATATAAAATTATGCATATAAACATACACAAAATGTCAAAATGTACAATATAGTATATATGAATTGCAGGGTTTACACCACATCCATTTTCAAAAATTAAATATAAGTCCTATTAATAAATATTAATATTTGTAATTAATAATGAAAATGAATTTATTACATCTGCTTAAACACAATTAACCCATTAACTGGGCGCCCCGAGTAACGCTCGTCCATTTTACATTGAGTTACAAATAGTTGCCCAGTTAAGGGGTTAAGCACAAGCTTCACAATAGGGCGTGCCACATGTTATACAGCATTAACCGCTTGGTAGCAGGTTATGCTTGCACTTCTTGAAGGTTTAAATGCAACTGGATTTAGATATAATATAATCTGTAAAATGTGTTAATTTGATTAAATTCTGGTTGATAACTTATAATAAGAGAATGCAATTTACCATCAAAACTGCCCTGTGAATTCATTAAACAAAGGAGATCATTGTATGTTTTTTCTGATGGTTGAAATACAAATACACCAGAATTAAAGCAGTCTGGCCAACCAACATCTGGAGCAGCCGACAATTCTGCTCGTTCAAACAGATCATCAATGTTCCGTAAAACCTAAAGAAGAAGAGCGGAACAACGCCACTCTAAACACCTCTAGATCAGATGTCACAGCAGGCAACTAAATGGCTTCATTTTTCCTATTAAATTAACTTTCCTTACTATTCAATTACAAATTCAAGCAGCAGAAAAATGATTGCCTAAAAATCCACTAAAGCCCATAATAAGCTGGAGGACATGTAGAAAACTAAAAATCGTGGTGGTGAATGGCATGATGCACTTTTATAGCACTAGTACAAATGCAATAATGTATTAATTAATCAAATGTTAATGAAATCTGTCTGCATGATCAGGCCAATGCCATAGATATCTGTCTGAGTGGATAACAGTATGACAGGCTAGGGAGCAAAAATCAACAAAAAGAAATGTGCTTCTAATCCTGATATAGATTATTTACCAGGGTGTCTGCATCCAAAAAGACACATTTGTTAAACTGTGTTAGCCTCCAACAATTGATTTTTGTTAATGTGACGCCCAACTCCGGCCGAGACAACAATTCAAGATGAGATGCATCGTTCGTGTCTAGCAAATCAACCTCTTTCACCAAATCAAATACAGTTTTCAGTCGTTCACTGAAATAAAATTTCCCTATTTCAATAAAGGTGGCATTGCTTAATCCTGCTCCTAGAAAATAAATCACTTCACTAGGGTATCAATTCCAAGCTCTCTCTCTGTCTCTCTGTCTCTCTCTCTGTCTCTGTCTCTCTCTCTCTCAAGTAACACAAACTACAGATAAACACAGTTTTCCAGAAATGAAGTATAACTATTGCCTATCCCATAGTAATGCACGGATCTAACAAGGGTTATTCTTCATTACAAGAAAAATGATACACAGCACAACCAATGTTAAAATGAAATATTAGTTGACACAAAATATTTTACTCCAAATTATGGAAACTAAAAACTAAATTGACTGAAACAACATTCATAAAAATAATCATGATCGAGGAAAACAATCTAATAGTATACAAAAATATCTCTTACAAAGCACCTAACCTTGTTCAAAATTTTAATAAAATATCCAAAACATCATATTTTTCATCAGCAAGACACAAAATGATGCCATGTTTCATATCCCAGGCAATAGAGGCTCAGCTCAGGCTCAGCTCTTCAGAAGCTATTCCACTGTTGCCTTATCTATGTAGAGTCAAAATATAGAGGCTCATAAGCATGCAGCCTGGCACTTAATATTGACATGAAGATCTTTTCTCTAAAGTAGCAAGAACCTTCTGCCAAGAATAGAACTAGAATATAGCATACTATGACAATTTCTTAAAAGTTTGAGAGTACAGAAACAAATATGATACAAAGGTCTTTAGGCCAGAGAAAGGAAAATACAAGTTTGCCTACCTGGCTACAGATGATTAGAGCCGATAAAACAAAAGGAGATAAAAGAAAATCAAAGATATTAATAACACTCAATGAATAGCTTCCATTTACGAAATTTCATAAAACTTACATAGTGTACACATGACTCACCTCATCGCCGATGAAACCATAGATGTGGTTAGAACAGCAAGGCTGCGCTGTGTGTGAACCACTCTAAGTGAATTACCAAGAACCAGAGCACCAATGGCATACTCGTCATTTGTTGCTAGTGTCACATAGGCTTCCATATTGCTGTAAGCAATATCATTCGGTCACAAATATGATAATAAAATAATAATATAACAAAATTCATGTACAGCATATTTTAAAAATTAAATCTTCAATTGATTCAACTGGTTAAATTCCTAGTTTTGCAACCAGGTTTGATCTATAGAGAAGTCAAAGACTTGTACAGCTTGACCCTTATGTATTTCTGCAATTTTTTGGCTCATCACATATAACTCTTGGGCTGATTATATCTATAAGAATTAAATCTCCAGTGACAGCCATATTTGTTATCTTAATAACTGTTTTCTCTGTCCAAAACAAATTTAGCCTCAAGTTTACGAACTAGAGGTGTGATGGCCTGCCAAGGTGTTCCAAGTGGCATGTAAGATCCTCTTCCTGAAAACTTATTACCCGGTACACCGGTATCTGCTGTCATTGACATATCTCATGCATATCTCATCCACACTATGCACAAGTCTGCTGAGTGCACAACTGTACTCTACAGCTGCATTCTACACAATTTCTTTGCATATTCACAGTATGAATGTTGGATGTAGATATACTAATAGCAACAGAATATGAATGTGTGAATGGAGATTGATTATTGGTTGTGCGGAGAGTTTTGGAGAGTCAAGTGGAGTTCCTATTCACAACTTCTGGTGGATGAGCACACTGACTAAAATGAGGCAATAACATACGTAGCATCAGCTCTTGTGGAAATGTGTTGACTTCCCTACTTCTCTGCATAGTGACACGGGCATGCCACAGTACGAAGAGCAAAAGTGCATCTTAGGTGCCTAAATTATTTCCTAATGCAATTTGCATTTCCACTCACTTGTACACTTATGCACGTTCCAGTCGAGAATTAATGTAGATTGGTGCAATTTTATATGTAAATGATGCATATGTGGTTGGAAAATAATTCAAATAGAATTGGAGGCACAAACATTGGACAATAATGGATTACCAGTAGTGATTGAAATGGATGAGTGATTGTAAACATCACTGAGGTCAGTGGTGATATAGCCACTGGGTGTTTGGCGGCATTGAACACAGCACCGATAAATCCTTTCTCATTGAGGTTCCTGACTGCACAGCTGCTATACTGGTGCCTTCGACTTAAAGATACACCCTCCTGGGTACACATATCATGTGTGATGGTTGGATGGCCTATGAAAACATTGACTAGATTGCCAATGTCACATACATACATGACACTGTGGATAATGATGTTCATACTGAAAACGCGTGGATGCGAGCAAAGCTCAAACTTCGTCAATCTGGAATGTCCTGTGAACATTTCCTTCAAATCTTCATGAATTTGTACTCCACAACAAGTTTTGCAACCAAGATATGCTTGTGACCTTGAAGATCATCTCAGAGAACTATCCCATTTGAAATATGGCCAATTGACTTGATTACTGTTTGCTTAATAATTCTGACTAAATAACTGTTCCTTTATGAAAAATTTCTTTGGCAACATTTCTTCTCGTACGCTGTACCCCATGCTTGGAATGCCCTTCCACCAGCGCTAAGGGACATAAAGTCACCTGTCGCTTTTCGCAAACAGTTGAAGACACATCTGTTTAATTGTGCTTATAATAATTGACATTAATTGTAATGCGCTTGCTAACATTAATTGATTAAACGCAATATAAGTAGCTAATTAAATTAAATTTCTGATGTAATAATTGTTGTCGGTAAACTTTGTTGTCTCATTCAGGTTAAGTACTAATTTCAGTACTTTTTACCATTTCAAGAATAAAGCTATCAGCATCCTCTTCTCATCAAGTTAACACAATTGGTCATTAGCAGAGCTCTCTGTTACCTAGTGCCAAAGAAATTCACAAGATATTCTAACAATAACTATCCTTAGAAGCTGAATGTGATAAGATATTTTATGAAAGTTTCTTGCACATATATTTCATCGGAAATATTACTCTACTATAGTTAATGGTGCAACTATAGCCATGAATATGATGTGCCCCATTAAGTTTGCAGATGATCGCATGGCATTCTTGTGAGCAAGAGCACAGATCCTTCAATATTATTATGGTGCTATATCAGTCATCTAACTAACTAACAAATATGGTAGAGGCTAAATGTGAAATACTATATATAATACACATTTACATCAACAATATTAAGTGGTACGTGTCTTCGTATGTGTAGAAAAATAGCGCTATGCAATATACACATCTTACATTCATCATCATGTTCTATGTCCTGGGATAGGTTCAGGGCTCCATTGTTTCCATTCCTCTCTGCGTCTTGCTTCTTTGATTTCTGCATAGGGGCTGTCCATTAATTACATCAACAATTTAGGGGGGGGTTTGAAAAAGTTTGACAGTTGTTGACAGGGGGATGGGTCAAGAGAAGTTGACGTCGACAATTTCACTTTTACAAATAATAAAAAAATAGGAAATTTCATGGAATACTATTTATTACAATGGAAAAAAGCACGGCAAAAAAGGTCATCACATTTTGACACGCTATGAGCAAAAAAGGGAAAAATGGTCATCACCACAAAAATTAATAACCTTGTTATTGGGACAGGGTAGAGGGGTAGAGGGGTAAGAGAAGTTGACGTCAACAATTTCATTTTTACAAATAATCAAAAAAATAGGAAATTTCATAGAATACTATTTATTACAATGGAAAAAAGCATGGCAAAAAAGGTCATCACCACCACATTTTGACACTCTATGAGCAAAACAGAGAAAAAATGGTCATCACCACAAAAATTAATAACCTTGTTATTGGGACCTGTCATTGATCTTGGGGGGAAGGTCAAAAGTTTTTGACGTAATTGTGGAAGGTTAAGTGAAAGTTGACAGTTGCTGACAAGGGGGAGGGTGTCAAAAAATGCTCAATTATTGTTGATATAATTAATGGACAGCCCCATAGGTCTTGTGACGCTGTGTATCTATTTTCATCATCCAGTCCAGTAGCGTCTTCCTTGGTCTTTTTTTGTCTTTCTTTCTTATATACTTCCCTCAATTACTGTTCTTAATAATGATTCTCCCCTAAGTACGTGTCCAATCCAGTTCCAGTCTTTTTTCTGGTTAACGATCTTTACATTACATTTCAGAATGCAGTTGTTCGTGGTTCATATGATAGGAAATCGAGATGCTAAAGGCAACCTACAAAATCCACAAGATTGTTATCTTAAACCACATACTCACCAATAGATCGTCTAATTTTAACTCAATTACTGTTTTAAAAGGAGAAAACAAGCAATTTCTAATTTTTACACTGCGATAAATGGCCTTCATTCGACCGCCTAAGGTCAACCAATCAATTGCCTGACATTCGTCATGTGACCGCAGACTACCGACGCCATAGATTTTAACTATATTCAGAAAATAAAATCTACGAATCTATACCGACGATGATGGTGAACGGTGAGTGGTAAGGTTATGGATGTGAGCTCGGAAATTTCCGAAAATTTTCTCCGGAATTATTCCGGAAATTTTCGGAACAATAGCGGCACTTTTCCTGAATAATTTCGAAAAGTTGATTATTATTGTTATTATTTATTATTATTACTACTATTACTGTTTATTATTATTTATTACTATTACTACTATTTATTATTTATTATTATCATCATTACTATTTATTGCTATTCATTTGTTGGGCATTTGTTAACAACTGTCAGGATTTTAGCGCTATATAATGTTTTATGGACATGCACGCGGCGCTTCCGGTTGCATTTTCACGGAAATTTACGGAATAATTATTGGCATTCTATTTTTCCAGAAAAGTTACAACCCTAGGTAAGGCTGTGAGCTCGGAAATTTCCTTCGGAATTATTCCAGAAATTCCCGGAAAAGTAGCGATAAAGTTGATTATTTTTATTATTATCATTATTATTAATGTGTATTATTATTTATTACTATTTCTACTATCTATTATTAGTTTTTATTTTCATTATTACTATTTACTACTATTCATTTGTTGGGCATTTGTTAACAACTGTCAGGATTGTAGCGCTATATAATGTTTTATGGAATGCGCGCGTCGCTTTCGGTTGCATTTTTCCGGAAATTTCCGGAATAATTTCGGGCATTCTACTTTTCCGGAAAAGTTACAACCCTAGCTACAGCATACAACCGTACTAACCCAAAGCGCTATATAAATTTACTAGATTTTATTTACTTAGTATGGTGTACATTAGCTATAGTCAAAGGTGGGAGGTCATTAATGCTAGTGAATCCTCCATACCGCTTCTAAAGGAATGCTTCCGCCGTCTCAGTTTTCACATTATAGGCACTTCTATAAATCTGTCATCATTGAACATACATGCATCCAATGAAGTCTACTCTAAAGCATCCTTACAATTTGAACTTAGACTTCGTCTGTGTTCAGGGTCTAGTTGGATGCCATCTTTGATCTGGTAGTCTTAATGTCCACTGGAAAAGGGTGCGGTGAAACTGGGAGCTAGGTGCAGTGGCGGCTCCACCACTGGGGCGTGCCCCTATTGAGTGCCTGGCCCCCAGACTTAATGCTACATACATTAAACAAATGGTTGGCCCCCATGATTAGAAGTTGCCACCCCAACGCCCCCCCCCCATTCGCCAAATCCTAGAGCCGCCACTGGCTAGGTGGGTAATGACATGGACCATATGGTGGGTGCTTTTAAGTGCTAACCAATAAACCACATCCGCTGTATTTATAGCCATGGTAGAATAACATTTGAATGCCGTTGGGTTACAAGACCGACAACCACCTAAAAATCAAGTGTTGATCCAACGTCTGAAAGGTTTCACTGGTCAACAAATTTTATGCAAGTTTTTGTTTCCTCTACAAATTTTGGTGAAACTAATAGGTTTTGACTTGCTGAACACAAATATGTAATTAGAATTTCTGTATCACGTAAGGTTTTTAAGAAATCGACAATTTAGCATTTAGTATTGTAACGTCTTCTGCAACATAATCCTACAGGAGGATCTAGGCAATAATGACAAGACATGAGAAAATTAGAAATATTTTGCTGTAGATTTTCGTTTGTAGTCACTGTCCTGTGCTTCACGTATCAGTGACCAACAGTAGTCTCCGAGCATAGACGGACTCCACTTTCCCTGGTAGCGTTTCTCGATGCTGGCAATGTCTTTGTGAAATCTTTCACCATGTTCATCACTGACGGCGCCGAGATTGTCCGGAAAGAAGTCCAAGTGAGAATGAAGGAAGTGTATCTTCAGTGACATGTTGCATTTCATTGCCTTGTAAGCTTGTAGCAGATTTCCAACTTGTTCAACATCGTTTGGCGCCTTGTAGTTGCCCAGAAAGTTAGCAACAACATCCCTGAAGGCTGTCCAGGCAACATGCTCGGCACCCTGCAGAAGGCCCTCAAAGTGACTGTCCTTGAACATCTCTCGAATCTGTGGGCCAACAAAAACGCCTTCTTTTATTTTAGCATCACTGGTGCGTGGAAACCTCTGTCGTAAGTATGTAAAGGCTTCACTTTCTTTGTTCATTGCTTTGACAAAGTTTTTCATTAACCCAAGTTTAATGTGCAAAGGTGGGAGATAAATGTTCTTCGGATCAACGAGAGGATCATGTTTAACGTTCTTCTGTCCTGGAACCAAGTCCCTGCGAGGTGGCCAGACCTTTCTCACATAATGTGAATCTCTAGCTCGGCTGTCCCACTCGCAAAGAAAGCAGCAGTACTTGGTGTAGCCTAGCTGCAGACCGAGTAGAATTGCAACAACTTTCAGATCTCCACATATATTCCAGTTGTATCTCGAGTATTCTATGTGTTTCAATAGCAGTGCATGTTCTCATATGTTTCCTTCATGTAATCAGCATGTCCAATGGGTACTGAAGGGTATGAATTGCCATTGTGCAGCAAAACAGCCTTTAAACTTAACAGCGAAGAGTCAACAAAAAGGCGCCATTCGGATGGATTTTGCTTACAGCCGAAAGCAGAAAGCAATCCATCAATGTCAATGCAAAAAGTAAGACTGTCGATTTTTTTGAAGAATCGAGTCAAGTCTTCATGCCGTTTACAAAATACTAAAATTTTTGTACATGGAGAGAGCAGATTCCATCCTTGCAACCTAGATCCAAGCAATTCTGCTTGATTTTTTGACAAGTCTAAGCCTCTGACCAGATCATTGAACTCTGCCTGAGAAATCAAATGAGGATTGCTGGATGTCGATGGCTCAAACTCTGGGTCTTCCGTAGCTGAATCATCAACTATCTGCAGCATTTCATCTGTCTCTTCATGCTCGTCCTCGTCCTCCAGTGTCCAAAACTCGGGGGTGGGTGGGTTTGGAACAGGAAGACTCTCGTCGTGTGGAACTGGTCTCATTGCCGAGGCAAGGTTAGTATACTCAATAGACTTCCTACTCTTTGAAGAAAATCCTGTAACATTCGTCATGCAGAAATAGCAATCCGTTACATGATTATTCTGCTCCCTCCATATCATTGGTATGGCGAATGGCATGGATGGACGCTTACCTGCAAGCCAAGCTCGCAGACTGGTAGCACAAGATGAACATATATGAGGTGCCCATACTTTGTCCTGGTCGTCAATTTTGCATCCAAAGTATAACTCATATCCTTTCTTTATGATTGCTGTCATACTCCGCTTCTGTGATTTCAACGTAAACTCTCCACAGATGTAGCAGAACGTGTCACTGCTATTGCGACATCGACGCGACATTTCAGAAACTTTAATTAAATTAGTTAATATATTCAATTCACAGCCTTTAACTAAACAGTTATATCTCATCAAATAGAAAGACTGCAGCTGCTTCCTAGTGCTGCTTGGTATTTATATAGGACTGCGTTACCATAGCAACAATACATGCTAGGCAAGTAGTCTTGAAGACAGGTTTGGGCGCGTCTGGACATGCCTAACTATACTAATTTTCAAAATCCATGTAGTTAAGTGAGCCAGCAGTGCATATTACATCTGTTATGGCGGTCACATAAGATTCTTGCCTAACCTGAATACCCATAACTCAGATAACTCTTGAAAACCACGATTTTAAAATTCTTATAATTTTAAAATTTAAAATCAGCTTTTTCTCAAAAAACTTACGTGATAGGAAAATTTCAAAATTATTCCTGTCATCAGCATGACAAAATCTACCTGGAACACCAGAAATTGCACAGGAAACAAAAACCTTGTTGACCAGTGTTTTCCACGCGTATTCGCGAGAACGAAAACCAGCCCAGTAAGCAAGGAGACGGTTCGTTGATATAGTCGTCATTTTAACAAACGGTCCGGCCGAACCGGCTCCATCACACCCCTGGGCTGTCCATTAATTACGTCAACAAATTAGGAAGGAAGGGGGTTTGAAAAAGTTTGACAGGGGCAGCGGGTCATGAGAAGTTGACGTCAACAATTTTATTTTTTTACAAATTAAAAACAATTTCATGGAATACTATTTATTACAAATTACAACGGAAAAAAGCCTGACAAGCAAAAGAAAGGTCATCACCACCACATCATGACATGATGAACAAAAGAAAGGGGAAAAGGTCTCATTGCTGCAAAAATAATAACCATCTAAACTTTTTAGTGAACCTGTCACTGGTCTTAGTGGGGGTAAGTTTTTAACATAATTGTAGGGGGAGTGTCACTGAAAGTCGACAGTTGTTGACAAGGGAGAGGGGTCAAAAATTGTTGACATAATTAATGGACAGCCCCTTATCTGCAAAATGACGAATCAGTTAACTGAACAGGTCTCTATTTCAAATATCTTCTCAATTGGTCGTCTATTAGTCGACTGACTCGACTCACATAAAGACCTATGAAGCAATTATCTTTGGCCATTTTTGCCATGCTTATTGCGCTAATAGAAATCGTCTAGCTAATAATAATAATAATAATAATAATAATAATAATAATAATATTGATTTACGTTGATCTCTTCATCTCTCAAGTCATAATTCAATGCAGCAAACTACTATACAAAGAGAAATTTTAAACATTGTCATAACGATTTCAGTAAAATTTGTAAATATTAAAAACTTAGATTTGCCAATACATAGTTAATATTAAGTTCGAATTCTAAAGCTATGAATCACTACAGTCTCTAAAGTAATTAGATTTAGAGCCTGACTGTTGAAATAAAATCATCGATCAGTCAGGATATTTTGCGCCTGAGGAGGAGACGAACTATGAAATTGGCACCCAAGCTCGACCTGCTGAGTTCGCTTGAATACTCATCGTCCACCGTTGCACTGTTCTCAGCCTCCACGATAGCTGAGGTCATCTCAACAGTGAAGTCAATGGCGTGCAATGTCCTGCCGAAGTCTAGAAGCTGAAAAAAGATGAATCTCTGCGAAATGCAAAACTTGGCAATCATCCAAACTCCGGTCCCAAATTATTATGATATATTTCTTGACCTAATTGCCTTTAGCATTAATAAAAGACTTTAATTGTTGCACAACATGTCTGCAGTCTTTGCTGCTTATATTAGGAGCCATAGCTTTGCACAACTCTATAGCCTAGGTGTCACGTTGACAGCACCTGTAGTCTTGTAACTGGTATAACAAGGTGACTTAAAATACTTACCTGTCTCTGTACTGTTGGTCGACCTCCAATACAGTGACATAGGTGGGGGTCACAGGGCCACAGAGAAAAGGTCAGGGGGAATTTGCAAAGGGGCCCGGCAGCCTGCAGGGAGCCTGGGCCCGGTGATGGTGATGCATTAACTGTATTAACAATAGCCTGAACCTTGAAATAAAATGACAAGGAAAAAAGGCCATCTTCTCGTCACAAGCACAGGGGCCCGGGCCAATCATGTTAAGTAAAAAAGCAATCTCCTTTCTAAAATGAGTGAGAAGCAAAAAGGTCTTCAAAAGTTTTCACAGACTTGCCAGGTCAGGGGCCTGTGAATATTTTTTGCACAGAGGCCAACAAATTCTCTCGGCGGACATTGAAAAATCTCCTATGTAAAATAATAACCCCAGGACACCATAAATTTACCAGAAAAGGACAAAGTACTCCACACGCAATTTGCACATGATAGATAATACAGAATATTTAATACCACAAAGGCATTCAACTCCTTTAATAAACTTTTGGCTTTTAACATTCATATACCAGATGTCCTTATAAAAAAAGCAATCCCTTACCGGCTACTCACAAGGTTGGCGTCCATTTGCCAGCCGTCTATCTTCAAGTACTTGTGTGGAAAAGGATTGGCAGCATGGACCTCTCCACTCGGCCGCTTCGTTGTTTTTTTACAAAGTTGCTCGCAACAATGCATTTGTAATGTAGCCAATGTAAGCAACTGAGAACTGGATCATTTTGCCTCGAGATTCGCCTTGGCAGATGCAGTGTATTTTCCTTATAACTTCCAAATACACTGATTTTTTCTTTCCTGTTCACACAAACGGAACTTGTCAGACTTCCCGTCTCTGTATCAGCGCATCTACTTGAGCTAGTAGTTGATAGGTATCGAACTCCATTGCCGTTGGGTCCATGCTGTGGCACACAGCTACTGCATAGTATCCACACAGTCACGTGAGCAACTGTTCTGCCTCGCAAAAGATCGAGCATTCAGTTTTACATCATCTCTTCCTTCCTGTGTTCGCAGCAGTGAACTCACTTGAACTTTTAACCGTTCACTCGGCCGATCGCAGAGGATATCGTAGACATATACCTCGTGATTTTCAGTACTGAAAAAGTTGGTGGCGCAAACCCACTGATCAGAGACGTTGCATGTCTGCACAGATTTGTCAGCAGTGGGTAAGAATTGCGGCACTGATACACCCTCTGTGTACTGACCTAAACACGGCATTTGCAGAAGAGGGACAAGAGGAAATAATTCGCTTAGAGTTACGACCACTTTGTCAATGTCATTGGAGTTGAGTTCCTTGCGTTCAATGGCCAGATTATTTTCTATAGCTCTCTGAATATTACTCAGACATTGCAGTGATTCCGTTGTATCAGTGTAGGCACTGTTCTAAACATGTCGCTTCCACTTTTCTTCCTCTGCAGCAACCTCATGAACTCGTTTACAGATGACCTTCAGAGTCGATAACTTCACATCGTTTTCTGTTCCACGAACGTTGACAAGGAATTTATTGAGAAATATGGATTGCCTGAGCTTCAGCTTACTCTTCAAAAGGTCATGCTTGACATAATGGAAGTGGGATTCCACTTCACTGTTTGTTTTGCATCTATGCTGAGTTACAGCGGTGTTTGAGTCTGCAGAATCGAATGCAAATCGCTCAACATTGACCTGCAGTGACATGTTCCACAGGGGAAAGAGAAAAGTCATGCTTGAGATAACCTCGAAACCAGCTGTCGAGAGGCAACTGTTGGGCGTAGCATATTTTGCACTTGATGTCAAATCAAGGTTGGCCATTCACTGCTTAAATATGTCTGTGAATGGTGAAGCAGCCCGTAATTTCTTGATTGAATGTGCTGCTAGCATATAACTTTGCACATTATCAACGTCTGCCTCTTTATCAAATTCATCCATGTCCAACGTTACGTTATATTTCCCCACATTATTTCTGATGAAATCGCAACCTTCTGCTACAGCCGGTGTATGGTACTCACTGCAGAGTACTATGCATATTTGCTGGTAAGTATGTATGGCCTCAGCCAATGTCATACAGCATTGGAGACATGAGAAATAGGTAAGTTTCTGTGTGTTCGATCACTCTCCACCCGACAGACTCTATTTGACAGTGCCATTATGACATGTGTCAAGCAAAGAAACGTGTGACATCTCATTCCTGCTGCACTTGTGCTGTAGAACTCCGTTGAAAGCCAAAAGCGTTGAACAGATGAGGGCATAAGAGAAGTCAGTTACTATATAGAGAGGTCTCACAGTCCTTCCACAGCACAGTTCCCTTACATGTTTCATGAACATGCTGATAATGGACACTATCCAGTCTGTATCATGTCTTGCAGAAAGGAATCTGAAAGCTGGCATATTCATGCTGCCATCAACATTCAGTAATAGTACATTGTCGGTTTATGACTTTTTGCGTCTTCCGATGGCAGGTCTTTCACTATTGAACCGGTACTGTTGAAATGTATGAAAAATGCATCTCCAGATCGACACTTTTTATATAAAGTTCCACCTGCTCTTGAATATAAAACAGGCAGTAAAACGGTTGCAGTCCAAGACCTAATTGACATACTAATGAATAGTGTTGTCCAGTGATATATTACTGAACTGAAATAGAAATTAAAAGTAAAATTATTTGCATTCAGTTAAGTAAAACTGAAATAGGAAGTAAAATATAGTCTTGAACAGAAATAGAAAGTAGAAGTAAAATAAGGATGCCAAAAATGAATTAAAAGTAAAAGTAGTAATTATTTGGTGAAGTAAAATTGTTAAAATTTTCTCCCATTTTATTTTAAATTTATGTTCATGCCTGACTGTTGTTTAGGCAGAGCGTACTGTTTGTACTTCTGCCGTCTTTCGGTTTATTCTTACAAACATCATCACTCATCTCAACTCTCGAGTGTCTAAATAGAAAAGTATGAGTTTATCTAGACAGTTTGCTGGTAGAAAAAGGGAGAGTGATACTGTATTTGGCAGTTATTTTAATGAAACAGGCTCACAAAAAGTCTTGAGATGCGTTTCTTCATGAAGCTCAACAGCAGCATTGCATATTTAATCATTTCCAGTTGATTGCAGACTTGCAGTCATTGCAATCATATTTTTAATTTGTTCCTGTCTGACAGTGACAGCTTAGGTATTACACTAAATGTTTCTGTGCATGCAATGGCAAGTGACAGTCGTTCGTATTCGTTATCTGTTGCACTGTATAATAATGCTGTGCATTCAGCATACTAGCCCAGTGACTGACTGTTACTGCTGTTAAATGAAATAAATGAAGTGGAAGCCTGGAATGTATGATATATATAAAACTGTAATTAAAAGTAAAAGTGAAAGTAATTTTATTTTGGAAAAGTAAAAGTAAAATTAACAATTATTTACAAAGTAAAATTAGAACTGAAATAGAAATTAAATGACATTAAAAACTGTAATTGAAAGTGAAAGTCGAATAAGGAAGCCAAAACTAAATTAAAAGTAAAAGTAGTAAATATTTTCCAAAGTAAAATATCACTGGTGTTGTCACTGTTGACATTTCTCGCACAATGCACCTCCATGTTACAATAATCAGTATATATACGTTTAAGACTCTCGGCAAAAGCAGCCGATACGTGCCGATGTATCTGAATAGGCCCGATACCGATGCCTGCATCGGTTGATCACTAATAAGCACATCGTGGGCTGCATTTCTGATAGCGGATGGGATTGATTGCAGGAGGTTTGCTCGTGGTAAGTTTTTGTGTTTGCACCCTAAAATGCTTTAGATAGTTTTTGGTGATGTTTGTTACTTATTTATTTCATGGATGGCTTTTCATACGTTGGGGTGTGGCCTTTTCATTTATGGGTAATCGTGAGCGGTCGTGACTCCAGTCAAATAACAGGAGGTATATTAGATGCTAGTATATAGCCAAACTATTGGGAGTCATCACCACACATCAGCAGTGTTTACTCTAGACTCTGGACTCCGGGGGAAAACTGACAAGGCCAGGGGAAAGTCAGCTAGGGGGCTGTTGTTAGTTGATGTAGTATGCTAAAATTTCCGGGGGGAATTTGCAATTACCGGGGGGAAAGGGCAAGTTTGCCCCCATAAACGGCCTAGATTAAACCCTGCACATGAGGATAAATTAAATATACATTGAACAGCTTTTTATAGCGCCCAACTGCTGGAGTCATCACCATACAGTAGCTTGAAGCTCACATGTAACTCAGACAATTAGGCACGTGTATATAGCGCCCAACTCAAAGAGTCATCATCATCTATCATATTAAAATCCTTCCTCTGTGCCTGTTACCTTCAAGCGTTCTCATTGGTTGACGTTGCGGTGAAATCGACGTTGCGCAATCGACGTTGCGCAATCGAATTGCGTTTTCTCTGTCAAGCGTTCAAGCGTTCTCATTGCTTGGCTGTGTGAGCGTTTTGATTGGATGGCTGTGTGAGCGTTCTGATTGGTCGTTCTGGAATATTCGTTGCCTCGAGCGAAGCGAGCAATGCGCGATGTGGATAGATATTAGTATTATCCTGCACTGCGAGCGAAGCAAAAGCGAGCGAAGCGAGCATCTTTTCTTTAGTACAGTACCATAAATCCTAAGGCGTCTATAGAGGTCTCTATGGAGCTGTTCTTGGAACTTCTTCCCGTATTTACGGACTACTTTCGACAGCTCATGATTACCTGATTTTAAGTTAAAACAGGGTAGAGGTAGAGACGAGCGGCGTAAGGTATCACTAATTCACTACGCGACCCGTAATGACCTAAAACAGTGTATTCGATGTAGTTTAGTTACATCACATCCTCGTAATAGTTTGGAACCGTATTTCGGAGAATTGCCCAGAACTTCGCTTCAGAAGGAAGGGCCCCCTATATAGGCATACACGGTCCTTCAAAACAAAGGCATTATTTGATGCCATTGTTATACTGATACGCGTAGTGATACCTTACGCCGTGCACCCCCTACCCACGGTCCTTCAAAACTTAAATTTTTGATGCTTGTTACAAAAATAAATTTCTTACAAAATAACCGTCCATGATCTAGGAAAATATTACCTCACATGACTTCGAGGTCCAATCATTCCAATTGCTCGCATGGCCGCTTTTTATTGGTAATTTTCTCACCATTCGTAGGCAATGAATTATAATATTTCGTAGACACTCTTTCGCAGTGACGCCATATTTGTCTGAATTTCTCTGAAACTTGTCTTCAGGTAAGTATTTAGTAAGTAAGTAAAACTCTTTGAATTTTTATTCAATTATTGCAGTCTATGGGCCAATCCATGAGCACGTGCTTTGCCACGGCCATCTGTTTGAATTGGCTTATCCCCTTAGATTTCCCCAGTTGGTTTGACTGATACTTTCGGCTTCACCTGGCTCTAATTCAATTTCGATTTGGTCCTCCATCAGCTGATGCCCATGGCATTATGATAGTGGCAACATAGAAGTTGATTGATTGATCAATCTGAATTCAGTACAGTAAGCAAGTAAGTAAATAAAACTAGGGAAATAAATAAGCAAGTAGGTAAGTAAGCAAAATCTCGTGAATTTTTCTATCGTTTAACGTGGTGCCTAGTACCTACCGTAGTCGCTTCTTGTTCTGACGCCCTTGCTATCCTCGTAATCCGTAATAAACTAAAGTTTACTTAACGAAGCAAGGCTTAGACGCAGAGTAAAGTTTCGATGCTGTCGTTTGAACGGGCGGCAGCGGTGGCCGTTGCAAAGCACGTGCTCCTCGGTGCCAGAGGCAGGTCGTCTTTTTACAGCAGTGGTCGTCGGTCGTTGGTTTCCGGTCGTTTGCCTAATTTTGCCGTCATCGTCGCTGGTCGAGTTGTCGTGGGGTGTCGCTTTCTCAACACGATGGACGGCGATAAGAAGCCTTTCGAGCGGTTGCCGACGCATGTCGTCCCAGCCAACTACTCCATCCGCCTGAAGCCGAACCTCGACGCATTTACGTTCGAAGGATACGAAGAGATCACGGTCCAGGTACGGTTCTGTCCCTGTAAACTGTTTTATCCAGGCGTTATGGGAGATTTACATCCCACCCCACCACAAAGATCCCCCAAATCCCAGCACGGACACACATTTTTTCACTGAACTGTGTCTTCTCCAGGCAAGTCAATTCCCTTCTCCCAGGCCTGGCGTCTGGATAAAACACTGCCGGAAAATACCGGCTGACGGCGGAGGGGTGGTGGCGGTGGGGCGGCGAGGAGAAAGACACTGTCGATGGTCATTTCGCGCTGTATTATTATTATTATTATTATTATTATTATTAGTAGTAGTAGTAGTAGTAGTAGTAGAATAGTAGTAGTAGTAGTAGTAGTAGTAGTAGTAGTAGTAGTAGTAGTAGTAGTAGTCAGTGGCGGCTCTAGGATTTGGCAAGTGGGGGGCCGTTGGGGTGGCAACTTCTAATCAGGGGGGGCCAACCATTTGTTGTTTAATGTATGTAGCATTAAGTATAGGGTCCCAACTGGGGGGGCCAGGCACTCAATAGGGGGGGGGGCACGGGCCCCCCTGGCCCCCTGGTGGAGCCGCCACTGGTAGTAGTAGTAATAATTACGTTACTTCGTCCACGTACTCCTTCAAGAGAAACTGAGCATTTAACAACTGATTATAAAGAGATAGAGGGTGACCAGCAATATCCTGCATTGAAAACATTGGCAAATGGACGAAACTCGAGGGTTCACGATTTATCAACACAGCCAGAGACAGGGATATATTGGAGGTGAACTATTCATCACTGTGGCCAACCTTAATCTGCAAAGAAGACTTAATTATCCTAATAGTATGGATGTCATAATTATCTGTTGTGAAATCTGTACCAGAGCAAAGCAATTCACTGATGAACTCACTACCTAGCCGAAGTGCACATTAATTACTGTTATGTTAATAGAAATCTGTCATCTGGACTGATCAAGACTGGCAATTCAGGCTTGGCCTGGCTCAAATTCTGCTTTGATTTGGTGCACCATTGGCTGATGCCTAAGGCATAATGATAGTGGTGCCATATAAGTTATGTGTAACATTTCATAGCATTTTTACATGTAAGTAATCTGTTTAGTAACTCTGATTTGCATTCTCATTTTATTCAGACTTTATAATTTATACAGAATGGAGTCATTTGCAAATTTAGGCTGAATATTTTACAAATCAAAATTGCCAAAATGTTTAGTTATGGCTGCATTTTGACTTTTAGAGAGTTGTGCAGATTTTGATTAAGGCTGTGAAATTCAGAATTTATTTGTGCAACTTGTATTCATATCAGAGAGCTTCCTGTCTTTCTTTGGTAAAAATGAAAAATTCAGCCTCTATTTCTATGGTTCTATGTTCTAAAAAAAGCTGGGATCCGGCGCTTATCTCTGGTATAGGCAATCAGCAACGTAGGTGGAATAAACCATCAATCTGGGGTAGATTGCCATTGCTTGTCCCAGACCTATGCTCTACCTTGCAGCCAAATTCTGCCACTCGTGTTTACCACCGCCCTCTGATGAATATGGACGAGTCGACTTTTAGGCTCCAGTGGGACTCAATCCCGTTCTGTTGGCGTGCAGTTCTGGCATGTTGCCTCTCTGTCATCTTCCAGCCCTTTGTGTTCTACCATAATCAATACTTTGAATTAATACTAGAAGGATGGTATAGGTCACTTTTGATCCATGGTATGCCAAATACCACCCAATAGATTGGTAGAGGAAATATTTGTTAAAATTTATTACGTTTTTATGATAAATATATCAGAGAAATTTGATGTTGATAGCTGTCCAGATCAGGGCCTGTTTTAACGTGCAGTGATGCACAAAATGTGCAGTGACAAAATGAAAATATGCAGTCACTGCAGTGGTAAAATGCAATTTTCTGTGCTTTGTGCAGTGATACATTTTTCGGACGACCTTTTTTGCTTGTTTTTTGCATGGATGTCCTGAGTTTAGTGCAGTGATAACATTTTCTTAAAACAGGCTCTGGTCCAGATATAGGAGTTACAATGATAGATATCTATGATGGGAACAGGTCATTTTTTTTACCCATACTTTGTTTTTGATTAGAAACATGAATGAATAACCACGATGAATAGTTTTTGCAAATCTTAACCCTTTGAACTTTAGCTTCCCTAGCGATTAGGCTATATATGCCTCTCTGACAGGCTGCTTTAAACCGTATTCAAGGGGTTGAAGGAGTTAGTAGGCACAATAGCAAATTGCAGTGTTTTTATTTTGAATCATATGTAAGCTTAAGTTTTATACTGTAGACAAAAAAGTCAACAAAGTCTGTAATTCTGAATTCATCTGAGATCAAGATCAATGAAGTGAAATTCATTGGTGATAAACAGAGTAAGAACATTTTAAATTAATTAATTAATTAATTAATTAATTAGCGTTGAGTCATTTGTCTGTTTTGCTTATGATATAATAATTATAACGATTCTGAATACTTACTCTTATACTATATTCATAGAGATAGTTCATTTTTAAAACATTTGAAGAGTGACTATCATTTGATTCTAGATTAACAACAGGACTTGGCAATATATAAATATATCTATTTAAACGACTTTCTTATTTTTTTCAGCGACTTAACTGTTACATGGCTTGGAATGTTGAAAGTCAAAATCTATTGCACGGGACTTGATTGACTCCTTTTTGTTGTTTGGACTAAATAGGATGTGTTTTATGTTTAAGATATTGACAGTGGAATCCAGATAACATACTCAAAAGAGGATGAAACAGTTACATTTGCATTTCCTGAGGAACTCAAGGTCCGTGCCAGTTGCTTTTCTTTCACGGTCTTGTTGCTGCTCTTTATGTTACTAATTGAAGGATTGAATGGCGAGTAATGTTAGAGATGGCATTTGTTGAAGAAGTAATTATAACAACAACAAATGAAGCCATGCATTGATTTTTTCTTTGTTTTTGTCACTTAACCCCTTTACCGTCTATTAAAATATTAGATGCTGTCACCGTGCCGGCCTTTTATTTTTGGAAAAAATGTTATTCAAAAACTGAATGCTGTAATTTTTAAAATTTGCCAAAAGCTAAGAAGATGAAGTATACACCATTGTTTAGCTTTTTTATTGCTCTTTCTAACCATCCGTGCCCCCGCCCCACCCCAAAAAAATTGGGGTAGGGTCTACTCTACAGCCTAAAATAGCACTCCTCCCAAAATTTTTGTTTCAGAGCTCACCAGCTAACATTTTTGAGTGGTAACCACACCTGGGTGAGCGGCAAAGTTGTAGAATGTCAGTGGAACAAAATAAATCAAAAAGTTTGGACATTGGACTACGTCTTTTAGCATAGGCTATATGTCCGTAAGGGGTTAGTCGAAAGGCCTATGGGGTGTAACCGAAAAGTATGAATTTAGCATTGCCATGGCACAGATCAGACACTAAAATTGGCTCCATATAGCAAATGAATGATTACTACATCTATATTCCAAATTTGAAGCATTAATTCGAAACGGCCGATTTTTAATGAATTTTCAAAGTTCAATGGTGCATATGTGCTTCACGGCCAGTAAAGGAGTTAATCTTGTGCACATTTTAATTTATATTAGCTATTTTTGTTTAACATTTAACTAATGAGTTGCTGTTACTTATGGTTCATTATCTGCTTCAATCTTTTTCTAGATGTGTGGCTGAGTAAGATATATATATATATATATATATATATATATATATATATATATATATATATGTATATGTTTGTTGTGATTGCTATATTATTTTGATTTGTACTGATTGTATTTTGCTGTTTTCATGTAATGCAATCTGTAGGTTGGCACTGGCAGACTGGTGTTGTCATTTGTTGGTGAGTTGAATGACCGGATGAAAGGTTTCTATCGCAGCCGATACACCTCTCCTGATGGACAGGAGAGATTTGGTGCTGTTACTCAGTTTGAGGTGCTCACTGTTATTTGTCTGTTATGTGAAGCCTTTCATTGTGTCTTATTATTATTATTAGATTTCCTGTTTAATATGTTAGTTGCTGTGCTTGTGCTTGTGATGAAATTTTAGCAAATGCTACCATGAATTTTTCTGCATGTAGCATTATAATACATTCTGGTCAGTTCAGATCTTCATTTTCCAGCTGTGTCTGGCCATGGATGCTACCACCACTTCCTTCCATCATCCTTGATCATTGAAAAAATTTCCAGAAGCATTGACCATTGTCATCTGATTGTTTTCCACGAATGTTTTGACTGGCTACCTGAAATCTTTTCTCTATTTTCTGTGGTGTGTCTTGTATTAATACTTCTGCTGTTGGGCTGCCATCTATACACCAATAGGGCATATCATCAGTTGATTTGATTTTCAATCAATGACATCACATCTTCAGTGGTATTTTTTAGTGTTGCTATTGCAGTCATAGTTTCAGCTTAAATATAGTCTTCTCTGTACTGTATTTCATAAAAATGTGATAAATGGCCATGCCCAGATGGCATAGAAGATGTCTAAAATGGAAAGATGTGAGCATATATGTTGGGCACACTAATTTTCATTGTGTAAACGTCCTCGACGGTTGAACGACGCTCTCAGCTACGCTCGGGAGCGACCAATCATCTGATCGTCCCTCCGCCGCTTAAGACAGCAGGATTTGGGGACAGGTCCTTTCAACGAGGGGGCCCCCACCTCGTGGAACTCGCTTCCGAAGTTGCTCACAGTCGAGACACTGCCGGATAGGTTCCGAAAACAATTGAAAACACACTTGTTTAACATATCATTTTTGTAAAGCGCTTTTGACTTAGGCCCTTTTAGCTTTGCTTACGGTGCTCCAGAAATCGTCCTGTATAATAATAATAATAATAAACTGTTTGCCTGAGTGCTTTAACACTGGCAGTTTATAGTTATATTCATTAGAAGGGGGGGGGTAACAGAACTAACCACTTTAAAATTATTTTAATTGTACTTTAAAAAAGTGATTTTTTGATATTCTGGTTACATTCTATTTTGTTCATGTTCACAGCCGACAGATGCTCGTCTTTCATTTCCGTGTTGGGATGAACCTGCAATTAAAGCCACGTTTGACATCACTCTTGTTGTTCCAAAGAACCGTGTTGCCTTATCGAACATGGTATGATAATGTTTTAATCATTTGAAGCTACTTTTTAATATGGCATGTTTACGGATAGATCTCTTGATCTTTCTGAGTTGTATCATTGATTCTGTATGAGAGTGAAATATTTACAGAAGTGAAACAGATGTAGAGCAGTGTGTTGGAATTGACAAATAAACTTAATTAATATGTGTTTGATTATTCTGAGTAGACTTTGGCATATATGGTTTGTATATTGATGTTCTAGGCACCCCACAAAATAGCCAACAATAAAACCACCCTGTCAAAATAGCCCACCACCAAAATAGCCCCAACCAGTATCAGTCAGGTCAGGTCAATAGCTGTGTCCAGCTATTGACTTCTCCATGACATCTCTCCAAATTTCTCTATCCTTTGATTTCTTCCAAAGTGTGATTCTTCAAAATTTTTCCAAGATTCAGCCCTATGTGCAGATCCTCTTCCAAACCGTCCACCCATCGTCTTTTAGGTCTTATTTGATCTTCTTCTGGTTTGTACAAATAAAATAAATTCAAATTTCTTCCATTCTGAATATTTGTCAATTTTATTCTTTTTTTCAATAACTTCCACAATGCTCAGTTGCATGTTCTCTCTAACTTCTTCATTTGTTATATGTTCTTTGTATCCAATATTTTGAAAGCCATTTATTTTCTGTTGCTATTAATTTTTTCTCCAGTTCTTTTTTTATGGTACAAGATTCAACCAGTATAGCCCCGTCAATATAGCAAGCAAGTAATAGAGAACAAAATTGATTGGAATGTAATTCTCAAAATGAAATCCTATCGTTTTTGATATACTAATTTATTTGAAAAGTTTGAAAAAATAATTCTAATATTAGAAATCTTAAGCTTTTCGATAACTAAATGTGTCATGCATTAACAAGTTTGTCGCTTTCTAGGCTATTTTGAAGGGGTGGTTTTGTGGGGGCTATTTAGTTGGGTCACCGGTGTTCTATGGCATTCTGATGTGCCACCAAAGGACCAGATGTGTGTCACCAGATTTTGATATTTTTTCTGTCACTTGCAAAATAATTGACAATGTGCCAAAATTGCAAACTATTAATATCTCTATAAACTATTATAATATGGCATTTGTGTGTAAATATCAGAGCCTCAAGAAATTTCCTCCCATTTGTAAGGTGTGTTGCTGTAGGAAGGTTAGAATTACTGCTTTATTGAGTGAGTCCTAATAAGTTTTTAAATTTATAGTGAAAATGCTAAATATTTTTGACATCTCATTTTGCCTTCCAGCCTTGTGTCAGTGAAAATGACTTAGAAGAAGATCCTTCTTGGAAAGTCGTAAAATTTGGACGCACCCCGTTATGTCCACCTATCTTGTGGCGTATGTTGTTGGCGAGTATGATTACATATCGGGTAAAGATTCCGACGGAGTTCAGGTTCGCGTTTACACCCCGGTTGGAAAGAAGGAACAGGGACAATTTGCACTCGAGGTCTTGCGCTTGATTATTGTCAGTTGCATTTGTGCTAGAATATTGTGCTCGTTAAACTGGGTAGTGAATGAGCTTAGTTCATGGCATTCATATTGGTACATTCAAAATAGGCATTTTACACATACCATTAATGACTTCACTGCGTGCAAATGTCATATGTTTGTTTCATTTTTGTTTTATTTGACAAGTATATTTTTAGATGCTTCTGTATGAAGTATGTGAGTGCCTGTAAAAACCCTAGAGTTACACTTGCATCAGGGTTATTTCTAGGATTTATCATTTTGTGGGGGGTGTTGGTAAATTCTGGGGTTCCTTGCCAAAAAACATCTGACAAGCAAAAAAGGTCATCCCATAGCTGAAATGGGGGTGTTTGATGGGTGTCGTTCTCAAATTTGGGGGCTGTAAAGGGGGGTTGTAAAAATATCCCTGACATGCATGAGTTGAAGACTTTGTTCTGCGACATTCTCATTCAATATGGTTCATGGTTAGGATGGCATATGTTCAATGAATTATGATTATGTATTGTGTTTGTGTATTCATGACAACTGTTACAATTATGATGCTCTGTATGGCAAGTATGAGCAGTTCTCATTTTAGTGAATATTTGAATATTAGTCTTGGATTTCATGACTTTAGTGCTATGAACGGTTTTTACAGTTTTAATTTGCAGTTTCACATTTATGGTGAAAATGTATGATTTTCATAAAAAATTTACTGCTGCTACCTAGCAACTATTAATGAATCTTGCCATTACTAGTAATGATAGGCAATTTAGGCATATTTATAATAGAGATAACTATATTATTATTTGTCTTTCTTTATGAATGCCAGCCAACTGATAAAACAACTGTATCAAATGGTCAGTCAATCTGTTTGTCTGACTGGCTGGCTGGCTGGCTGGCTTTCTGACTGACTGACTCTTTTTTGCTCCAAAATTCACCTTTGATTGAAATAACATGTATTAGTCATTTCACTGGCAGTTTGACAGTTAAATGATCCCAGACTCAGAATAAAAAGACCTATAGCCATTTTTTCTGAGAAAATGTAGATTTTATTGTATTGAACTGTGTTTAGGTGGCTGTGAAGACTTTGCCCTTTTACAAGGAATATTTTAAGATAGCGTATCCTTTGCCTAAGATGGATCTCATAGCGATTGCTGACTTTGCAGCAGGTATGTTTTAATGCTTATTGTTATGCAGCATGAAATACAAAAAGTCATATTACATAGGTCTTCCATGAAGTCACTAAATATATATTTTGATTTTGCTTTTTGCTAATATATATATATATATATATATATATATATATATATATATATATATATATATATATATATATATTGGCATAGCCTTAGAAGTTATTGGTGATTTGAAAACACAGTGTGTTGTTATGACAGTTATACTGGCAGTTATCTGAAATTTTTAGGGGCCATGGAAAATTGGGGTCTGGTGACTTATCGGGAAGCACTGCTTCTGGTGGATGAGGCAAACTCTTCGGCCATTTCCAAGCAAAATGTTGCGCTGGTGGTTGGCCATGAAATTGCTCACCAGTGGTTTGGAAATCTTGTGACTATGGTTGGTTTGTGCTTGATGCTTTCTTTTGACTGAAACACAAAATTTAGAAAAAGACTGAATCAGTGTTATTTTTTAGCAGAGCTGCTTTCTTTTGAAAAAAAAAATAATTTTCACTACGATTCTATGAAACACAAAATTTATCTTTATCTTCTTGACGACTTCTAAAGACTGAATCAGTGTTATTTTTTAGCAGACCTCAGCCTTGCGTATAAAAAAATAATTTTCACTAAGCAAAGCATCAACAGATACACAGACAATTCTTATAACATTTAGTCCATGATGTTTCTGGCCTGAAGACTCCAATGTAATTTAAATGTTGAAACTGATCAATATTATAATATTAACTAAATATTATCAAAACCATTTCTAGAAGTTCACTGAATAAAGCTTTTTATGATTCTTGATTTATATATAATTATCTATTACAGCCCTTGGACTGTTGTGTGTGTGTGTGTGTGTGTGTGTGTATGTTGTAGGAATGGTGGACCCACCTGTGGCTGAATGAAGGATTTGCTACATGGATTGAATATCTGTGTGTGGATCACTGCTTTCCAGATTTTGATATATGGACACAGTTTGCTTCTAATGAGTTCACCCGAGCCCTGGAGTTGGATGCCCTCAGGAACAGCCATCCCATTGAGGTATGCACACTGTGCATTGCACAGTGTACTGAATACGTCTTGTGTTTTTAAGTCTGTAAGTATTGATTTTGATCACTGATAAATTTTCATTTTAAAAATATTTTCGTATGACTCTTTGCATTATATTTATGCATTAAGCATTTTACTCTTTTATGTGGTGTTTATTTTTAAATGTGAAGCTTTATCAGCTTTAGTTTAATTGTTTTATTGTGAAATATTTATTTAAAATTTGTAATGAAAGTAATGGCAACCTACTTAGATTAATGGCGTAGACCACATGCGTTGCTGCTTGCCTAGTACCCAAAGATCAGCTCCGGAAACCCTACGCTTGTTCAAGTATGGGACTACCTTTACCTTTAATGCTGGTAAAGGAAAATTTTAATTGGTGGTTATTTTGTGGGTGTTGCTCTTTGGTATCTAAGACATTTAATTTTTCTGTTCATTGACTGTAACAAGAGATGATTGTCTGTTTGAAGGTTCCTGTTGGTCATCCGTCTGAGATTGATGAGATATTTGATGCCATTTCATACAGCAAAGGAGCGTCTGTCATTCGTATGCTGCATGATTTCATTGGCGATCAGGTAGAAATGTTTAAATATTTTGAATGTCACTCTTTCCTTAAAGACACTCAAGAGATGAATTCAGCTTGAGAGATGATGGTTAAACCTGTAAGGTAAAAGGAAAAAGTACACACCATGGGCTCAGTGCCCGGAGAACCGGAGAACCGAAGGGTTAGTGCCTTCAGTTTTACATGGCAATGGCTGAATGAGGGCGGATTGCCAGCCTTTCCCTCGCCGCCTTTCCTTCCACCGAAAATACCCAATGTACTCATTCACAGCTGAGTCGACTGGGGGCACTTGGGACAGAAACAAACAAAAGTTTCTGCTAGCGGCGGAACTTGAACCATGGACCTCAAGATTGGCAAACCAGTGCACTAACCACTGCTCCACCTCGCATCCTTTGATGGCTATAGCAATTGGTGTTTCAATGGATTTTTGGCGATGACAGTACATTCTTACTGATAATTATATAGAGATTGGATTCAATTGGAAATCAACTTTACATATAAAGTTGGTCCTGTTGGACAGTATTAAATGTGACCAAGAGAGATTGGCTTGATGTTGAAATAAGATGTCAGTTGTATTAATTAATTATTGATGCAAATTCATTTGACTCTGTTATTTTATCTTGATGTGTTGAAATTCAGGATTTTCGAAAGGGTATGCACCTCTACCTGTCACGCCATACGTACAAAAATACATTCACAGAAGATCTGTGGGCAGCACTTGGTGAGGCCAGCGGGAAACCCATCCAGGAAATAATGGGCACTTGGACCAAACAGATGGGATTTCCTGTCATAAAGGTCACTTTTTGAGTCTAGTGTTAAAATTTCTCCAAAAGTTGACAAAATCATTTCTTTCTTAGGATGTGACTTGTTTCATAAGCTTTAACAACAAAGTTCAAAGCCTCTTATTGCATTTGAGAAATATGCTTCAGTATTCCAGAGTTTGTAATTTTTTATGTTTTTGAAATGTCTCTTCTATTCTGTACTATGGATTTTTAAATCTTTTGAAAAGCATGTCTAGTGGTTCTTATGGACGTGGATTCGTGGAACCAGTCTCGTGTCTTTGTCATTTATTGCTTGAAACCAGTCTCGTGTCTTTTTTGTCATTTGACAAATACAAATACCGAATACTTAGTGTATATGCCAGTCCATGAAGCTTGTTGCAATGCTATAATAATGTAATATTTTGTACATTTGGCATCTTCTGAAAAATCAGTGTAGGGCTGGACAGCAAATTACTGTATATTGACAAAGGATAAGTTTTGAAAAAAGAGGGCCATTTAGGAGTTGCCAACTACAAATGGCGTCAAGAGCATTCAAAGGATAGGGCCAACTGATTCAAAGCCTCGAGGAACAAGTGTATACTGAGAAGACCATTGGTTGTGGACCACATGCAAACCAGGGCTAGAGCTAAGAGGATGGAGTAGCAATAAGATGTTGCAAGAATAGTTGTTATAATAAGTTATAAGAAACTTTGAATAAGTAATAAGTTTTGTGGAAATGTACAGAATTATTCTTCTAGTGCATGTGACATGAATAATACATTCGTACAGCACTATTTGAAAGTTGGCCAATAGAAGCTGTAGTAAAAACACAACATACACACACACAGACCATAAGCAAATTTTGAACGTCACATGACAACTATTCTTATTTGTTTTGACCAGAGCTATTCAGACGAATATGAATAGACTATTCGTTGCACTATTCGGCACTGAAGTGAATACAAAGCGAATATTTGACCCAGTCCTACTACAGAGCCACAGAGCAGGACATTGCCAATGCATTGTACCAGTGTATCCAGTTTTGAAGCCACAATATGTTTTAATATGTTAGTGCATACAGTAGAATTGCATTTATTATACACTACGGATGTTCCTTTTGTAGGTGGAGCAGACAGTTCAGGGCGACAGACGAACTCTTAAGCTGAGGCAGGAAAGGTTTCTTGCCGACTGCAGCAGAGACGGTGTGTTTTGCTTTACTTGCATGTACAGTATGTTTAGTTATTGTTTCGGCTTATGTTGACATCTGTCTTTTGATTTTATGTGAGGTATTCTTATGCTATCCTGGTTAAGTTATTTTCTGTTTAACCCCTTAACTGGGGACCACGGATATATCCATCCATTTTACATTGAGTTACAGTTAAATACACAGTTAAGGGGTTAACAGCAACTCTCTGAGTATATTTATCATTGGAATGCTTTCTATCAGTGTTGCGATGTTGAAATTGTGAGTGGTGTGTTAGTTCTGAATTTAGTTTTCTGTCGTGATTTTAATAGAGACGAATTCTCTGTGGATGGTTCCTGTGACCATTTCTACTGCTTCCTCCCCTATCCAAGCTGTTCATCAGATTGTGTTGGACAAAAGAGAGGCATCGGTTGAGGTCACCGGAGTGAACGAAAGAGACTGGATCAAGGTGAACATTGATGCTGCTTGGCTTATTGGCAGTCATTTACTTACTTATCTTTCAGATTGCATTATAGTAAATGAAGGAGATTGGCATGGAGTGAACAGAATAATTCTCACTGTTCTACATGATGTGCCTAATATTGTGCTTTTTGAAGCTTAATCCAATCAATTATTATTCTTGTTTTACAGAGTTTACTTTCACCTTTGTACTGAATCTTATTCACTTTTGTGAATGGAACGTAAGATCAGTTTCAATGGGAACCATGGATGCCCACAGATTTTTCCAAGAGGGGCAAAACAATGGTCAGGATTATGCCACATACATTTTTAGAGGATGAGGCAAAACACATTTTAACACAATGGCCACGGTTAATATTTTGGCAAGGTTTTCAAATTTCAATGTGAAATATTCATATTTGCTTTTTCGAGGGGGACAAGTGCCCCCTCTTGCCCTAATGTGTGGGCGTCCATGATAGGAACTCTAAACCTGTAAACTCTGAAAACAAAGCTGTGTTGTTGTAATGTATCTCTTGTCGGTAGGTTTAAGCATTCAATTGGCTGTTCTTGCGATTGACCCTCTGAGGAAATGCAACTATTATCTATGCTAAGTAATTAGTTATCTTTATGAGATATTAAATATGCTTTGTTAAGTATTTTGTTGTAATTATAAAGTGTTTAGCGGCAAAATATTTCAATGATCTTTTGGTGTGTAGTCTTAACTGTATGCATTTATAGCTGAATGTTGGCGGTGTGGGCTTTTATCGAACATTGTACCCTAATGACATGCTTGAGAAATTGCTGCCTGGAATACGGGACCAGGCCTTACCGCCTCGCGATCGTTTGGCGCTCCAGAATGATCTGTTTGCTTTGGTAAGTGCATTAGAAGCTAAAGAATGCCTGGATTTTTAAGATCCTGCATGAGTTGACTGCGTAACTGTTGTTCATATGTCTCTGTCTGTGACTGTCACTTATTGAATTCTTATTTAAATTGTCATAAATTTAAATCATCATGACATTATTAGTTTTTTGTTTACATGGATGACATTCAGAACGTTTTTTTAAAAAGAAATTGCATGTAATGAGGTGACAATGCCATCGAAAACTTATGGCATTTTGGCAGAAAGAATGTTTTCCTCATATCTTTGATCTTGCACTCGATTTTAAGTACATCTAGGTGCATGCACATAAAGTTTGGCTGCATCGCATATGGTAGGGTCAAGTGCAGTTAACATTTTATATCTCAGATTCCAATTCTGGATTCTGTTTCAGAATTTGACTCAACATTCTATTTTTAATGATGGTGTCTTCAAAGCTTGTGGTTGCTAATCAAATGTTTGGTTGCATTAGACGTGTTGTGTTCTGTTGAGTTTTGTGGTTTTCGTTGTCTGAATTAGGCCCGTGCTGGCGTAACCTCGTGCGCCGGTGTTCTGAAAGTTGCGGAAGCTTTTGAAAATGAAACCAACTACACCGTTTGGACTGATCTGAGCACAAATCTTTCTGCTGTCTCGACAATCCTTCAGTACACAGACTTTCATGACAATTTTGATGCCTTTATTCGAAAGGTTTTCAAACCATCCATGAAGCGTCTGGGATGGGACCCTGCGAGCGATGAAGGTAATGACTTGTCATTGGTAGTAGTAGGGTGATGTCCTGAACTGTAACACTGTAGACTCGAGTACAGCTCTAAGTTTGACATTGCAGCTATTTCCTCCTGTTTATCTTTTCAGGATTTAGAATGATGTCCTTTACATAATGCTTGATAAGAAATTGCATCTGTTTATTTTATGAATTAGATTTTTGTCTTCCATTTTATGTTATTCCATCATCAGAGATGGGGGCATCTAAATTGACTTTGGCCCCGGGAATCCACCACTCTCTGCACGCCACTGTATATTCCTTCTTATTATGCGACACTGGTGAAGTGTTTGTTAATAGATGCAATTACTGTGATTTTATGCATATTTTAAGGTTGTTAATGGTTAACTGGTTAACCGGTCCTAAGAGAAAGGACTGGTCCTTTTAAGTTTGACCGGTTAACCGTAATTTCAATTTGAAAACATCAAAGCGCTTTGTTGTAGCCGGCATCCTTGCCGGCATTGGTGCCGGCGGCATCAAAGCGCTTTGATGTTAGCACGACACCAGACTGGCGCTAACGGGCGGTTAACCAGTTAACCGGTCTTTTTAATGGTTAACCGATCCTTCAAAACCAGCAGTCTTAACAACCTTAGTATATTTGATAGATAGCTGCTTTAGTGCCTAACCCCATCAAATTAAGTTAAAACAAGGCTAAGATTTGGGGTCTGTTATGTAGAACATTGTGACAGTGAATAGTTGAATATGATAGACACAAAATTATTTTTATTAAAGGTCACCTGAATGCTATGCTAAGAAGCGTGATTATTGGCCGTCTTGGAAAGGCCGGGGATCAAGAAATCATAACTGAAGCAAAAACTAGATTTTCCGAACATTGCCAAGGCACGCGGCTTCTTCCAGCCGATCTCAGGAACGCTGTAAGTCATCTTGCCATACGCCTATTAATGCTGTCTTCGTCCATAATACAGCTGACATGGATTCAGCCTTTAATGACTTCAGTTAACTTACCGTAGATTTCAGTAGAATAAGCTTCAAGTTCAGCTCTATCATTTTTAAAGGCCATTTTAGTGCACACTGTATGTCTGTCTTTTTTCTCAATGCTGTTGTTTTAGGCATACTCGATTGCTATGAAATATGGTGGTGAGTCTGACTTTGAGGCTTTGCTTAAGGTAAGTATTCACACTACATTGGCTGATAGCAACCAGATATCTGTCTTATTTCTGGGAAATAATTAAATTGTTAACCATTGGATCAACTTGAATAGGCCTGCATAAATTTTCAGTCCCTTTGGGAACTGGGTTACTCAGTTTTTGCCGATTTTGAAATGGCCGAATTCTTAAATGCCAGAACTAGAGTGTGGCAGTTAATTGGAACTCGGTGATGCCATCATAGCCACCAATTGGGGGCACGATCGAGTAGCAGTAGGATTCTTGCCTCACAGCCAGAGGGTAGCAGATTTGAATCCCTGTGCATTTGACACCCCCTCCCCCGTCCCCCACTCTCGACGGCCCTGGGTGAGAATAATTTGACTGACCTCCAACTGTAGTAGGTTCAATTCTGTATTGTAGCTTGTGTTACATCATCTTCATAAACCTTGCTGGGAATATCAGGTCAGGTCAGGTGTTCGTCCTCCAGCTGTGTCCAGCTATTGACTTCTCCATGACATCTCTCCAAAGTTCTCTGTCCTTTGCTATTTCTTCCAAAGTCATTCGGTGTCTTCCATCAGTTTTTCCATTGAGGTTCATCCCTGCCATGTGCAGATCCTCTTCCAAACCATCCACCCATCGTCTTTTAGGTCTTCCTTTAGATCTTCTCCCCTCTGGTTTGTAGTTGAAAATTCATTTTGGGTTTCTTATTTCTTCCATTCTGAGTATGTGTCCGGTCCATTTCATTCTTCTCTTTCTGATTACTTCCATGATGTTCGTTTGCAGTGTTCTCTCTCTAACTTCTTCATTTGTTATATGTTCTTTGTATCCAATCCTTAGTATTCTTCTTAGCCATTTATTTTCTGTTGCTACTAGTTTTTTCTCCAATTCTTTTTTATGGTCCAAGATTCACATCCAGGAATATGAAACCAGCTATTACAGTTATTCAGTATTAAAATTTGTTGTGATGAAAGTTATATACTTTTAGTATTTGTAAATTTAGTTATATCGTGATGCTGACCTTCAAGAGGAAAAAAATCGCGTTCTGCGTTCTCTTGGCTCTACATGTGATCCTGGACTTTTGAAGCGAACTCTGGAATTCTCTCTGAGTGTATGTTGATCATGTGTGTCACCTTTTGAAATATCTGTGCTGACTGCGTTCATTGTTTTAGGTATTGTGACAACACACACAAACAATGTCCACACTTTAACCCCTTTACCGGCCATGACTCATGCATGCATCCATTTTACATTACATTACAAATAAATGTCAGGTAACGGGGTTAATGGATATAAGAACTTATGGAAGTGTCATTGATGTCTTAATCCTTTCTTAGAATGTTTGACAATAAGTCAGTGACTTAGGGCAAATTAAGGAATAACCCACTGACCAAGTTCTATTCCCCATTTCTCAATTCTTGGTGGCGGCCAGTTTTCTCATCAGCATGTTATCAGGTCAAGCCCAAAACATTCCAGAGGGACAATATAAATTTAGGTCCTAATGCTAAAGAAGAATTTGGCTAAATGACATCAAAGAATGGACTGGAAAACTGTGGCACAGTGAACAATTCAAGTGGTGACATATTGTGACTGCCAACCTTCTGTGGTGGTATCAGGTGATCTATGATTGGTAGAGTGTCACTCTTTTTGGCCATGCACCATCTTTAGAGCTGATGAGCATTTAAAGGTGATTGGTGGGCCTACCACCTCAACCAACCTTATGGCCTCTTGGATTGTCTATAATGGGGTTGTGTCAGATGAAATGTTCTTGAATAAAATGTCTTATAAATGGCTAATTAATTAATGTATTAAAGACATGTCTGTTTGTAAGAGCTTTCCTTAATTCATTATTTTACTATTGATAGCTCACTATTATTATTATTATTATTATTATTATTATTATTATTATTATTATTATTATTATTATTATTATTATTATTATCATTGTTATTCCGTAGAACCATTAAATCTAAATATTATTATTATTATTATTATTATTATTATTATTATTATTATTATTATTATTATTATTATTTTATTAAGAATGGCATTCATTTAACAGATATTATTATTATCATTATATTATCATTTATCATCATTCATTAACAGTACATTTGAATAGAAATCATTTACACTGGTCTCGCCATTTTGTGACTTGAAGACAACATGTGATCTTTATGTATTTTGGTGTGCTGTTTTTCTCCTATCACGTCAGTTTTTCCATAAACGCTGTTTACTGATTTACTGTTTACTGTAATAATGTAGCATTATGTATTATAATTCTTTAGCTATATTGAATTAAAAAGAATCAAAAAGATATGCTGGAGTGTCACAGATATTCATTTTATGGACAGGAGAAAGGATGTCTCTATTATTATTTGTGGTATTATTATTATTATTATTATTATTATTATTATTATTATTATTATTATTGTTATTATTATTATTATTATTATTATTATTATTATTATTATTGAGAAGTTTTACAACTGTAAGAATGGCAGAGGCCAAAGCCAGGTTCACTTTAACAGATATTACTCAAGTGCTATAGATTATATTATTGATGCTATAAATCATTTATGGTAAACTTTGAAATCATTAACAGTACATAGTTGAATAGAAATCAGTGATTATATAAGTAATAGTTGGTTAAGTTGTATTCTTGCATGATACTGTCTCAGGGATTTGAAATTTCACATAAGAAGAGAACAGTCTGACTTAAAGCCATTTTGATTGATTGTTTCTGATGTAATGATTATTTTATCCATTTCTAAAAGGGCAGTATATTCTATTTAGCACTTGTATTTATATTTTGAGAATATTAGTTTGGTTATAGTTTTATTATGGCTTCTGAAGAGTTGTGCTTACTTGTTGTTTACTTGTTGCTAAATACAAAATTGAATGATAATGTTATGGTGCTTATGCTGTGTGCTCTACTCTGAATGCACTTGGACACAAAGTAGTGTGTTTAAAAGTCTCCTGATTAACATACTCCTCATGATTTGTGCACTTTCACATTCCACTGTTTCGTAAAAGTTCAATTTACTTTGTACTTTATACAATATACTTTTATACTTGAAACTAATGTATTAATTAATTAGTTATAAATTTTATATTGAATTTACTTTCTACTTATTAATTACTGATCAATTAATTAATTATTAATTAAAGATATCAAATGTCTTCTGCAGGCTGAAGTCAGGTCACAGGACACAGTTTTTGCACTGGCTGGTGTAGTTGGGTCAGTGGAAGGTCGTGAACTGGCCTGGAAATTTGTTCAGGAAAAATGGCCTGTCTTGAACGAGCGATACAGTGGTGGATTCTTGCTGACCAGACTTGTTAAGGTTGGTTGCAATTTTTTTGTCCACTTTGTACAAATGGTGCTAGATTAAATTTGTGTCATCTCTCAAAGCAGCTTGACACTGTTGTTTAAATATTTAATTCTGTATTTGATTGGTCCAGCTTCGTTAGGTGTGTGCTGCTCTGTGGCTATTTGTGCCTGTAGTTGACAGTTTGATGCAGAACAGAAATACACAGCTAGTGGTGATGATTATGATGCTGATGGTGATGATGATGATGATGATGATGATGATGATGATGATGATGGTAGAATCGGTGATGACGGTTGCTGGTTTTTATTATTTTCTAGGTTATAACTGAAAATTTTGTGACAGAGGAAATGGCTGTTGAAGTTGACGTGAGTAAATTTTTCTTTAGAAGAAAATTGTTGCCTGTGACAATTAGTTATGCACTTCACCAAATGGAGGTTATTTAATGTATTCAGAACACAGTAGACATCGCTTAACAGAAACAAGAAAATGTTGATGTAATGGATCATAGATATATTTAGGCATTGTTTTGTTACTCAAGCTTCCTACACTCTCTGATGATCTGTTTGGTTTTTTACTCTTGCAAGATATGCCTCCGTAGCGATGTAAATATCTTGCTTTTTCTGTTTAGAACTTTTTCAAGGCGAACCCTGCTCCCTCGGCCGAAAGGACAATCCAGCAGAGCTTGGAGAACATTCGTCTGAACAAGAGACAGTTGGACAAAGACCGCGACTCTCTGAAGCAGTTTCTCTCCGCCTATCATTAGCCTGACTCCGCTATGGAAGCAGGACCTTCATACACTGGACCAATGCATATGTGTCATTCGATGTGGTGCTTTAACCTTTGGAATATGTCAGTTGAGATTGCGGCTGATATTGCTGCTCATTTGTCGTATTATTGCAAATTAATAAGTAGCTCTGTTGTTCATGTTGAGTTTACAGTATTTGTGTTTACTTTGTTTATTTTCCAGTAATTGGCTTATAGTGAACAGGGCCGGCGTGTGGGGCCTACAATGCCTGCGGCCAAAGGGGCCCTCCAGCCTCAGATGGTTAAGGGGTCCTGTTTTTATAGCATGGTATTTTAATTTGAAAAATTTTAATATAGATTACTGTGGAAAATCAATTATAGGGTCACAATATCAAAATTTTGAAGGGCCCCCAAAAGTCACGTGATGGCTCTGATAGTGAACAATTGCAGAGAATTAGTGGATCATTTCAAGTCTTTGATGTTGATGATGATGATGATGATGATGATGATGATGATGATGATGATGATAGTTTATTTTATGTCAAAGGCGCTTTTAGTCAATGTTAATGTCTCGTGCCTCTTCAAATACATGTTTATGTGTAAGCACTTACAGAACTAATGGTAAACATCAGCAGTTCTCAACCTGTGGGTCGCAACCCCGCCGGGGGTCGAATGACGATTTGCCAGGGGTCGCCTGAAACCTTCGGAAATATGGGGTTGTCTCTTTTTTGATGCGCTAAACTTGTAATTGTACAAAATTTTTCCATTGGTAGTTACTAGCTTTTAAGACTATAATTGTCATTCAAGGATAGGCTTCTTCTTTAAGTTCTCTGCCCGGAAGCAGGTCCTGGTTCCCATTGGCGCCATCTATCTCTGTCAGCAGCTTGGGTCTTTAATCCTTTGTATCCGTCTCTTGGCATCATCCATTGCAGTAGTGATGTACGTGGTCTTCCTCTGTCAAGGATAGGCATTGCAGACAATTGAATCAGAATGATTTCAAACATTTTGATTTTTGAAGCGTTATTATTTTTAACAGTTTACATTATGAACGAAAGTGATTTTATGGTTAGGGGTCGCCACATCATTGAATTGAAGGGGTTGCGGCACTATAAAGGTTGAGAACCACTGGTATACATACTTTTAAATACATTTATGCGGAGTATTTTACACAGTTAAAAGTTTATTCACTTAAATATTTGTCAAGTGAGTGGACATTGGTCTATAATTATTTTAAGCATTTAAAAGAATATGGAAACCTAAGCAAGCGATTTTTGGTGATTATAGATTATTCAGATCTGTGCATCTCTTTGACATGGTGTCTCAGATGTTGTGTTTTTGTTGTCAAGAATTCATCATTTGTCATATTCTTACCACTTGATACTTAAGGCTTTTAAAGTCCTTTGATTTAACTGAATTTTTAATGAATACAGCAGAGATTGTCCAATGAATCAATAACTTGAATAATCAAATAATCTTGGCTTTAAATCTTGAATTTTTATATGTGAGGTGTAGAGGTTTGAATGAAATGGTGTAATAGAAAACTGAAAACGTGGGTTAGCATGAGAAAGGATGAGCAACTAGTTTGGATGGGTTGAGAAACAGAAATACCATTTCTTAACCTTATTATGAAGAGAGGCTAGATAGGTGACTAAATTATGCTATTGTTGGAGACATGATTTAATTCTATTATTCCTGACATAACTTTATAAACGTGAGACCGGTGCATTTACTAATCTGTAGGGTTTCCAGAACAGCTCTTTTTTAGGTCGGATCTTTTTTACTCTTTCTTTTTTTTACTGAAGTTCTCTTTTGTTCTCTTTTTTGTTGTCAGTCAAATAAATTTAAGTAGAAGTTAATTTTTAATTATTCTCACTGTAACTTGGTAACAATAAAGAAATTAAAAGAAAAAACCAAATTACAAAATATAATTATATCAATCATGAATTTTAAAATGTAATTATTTAACGTACAATTTCAAGGACATGAATTGTAAGGGGTTTTATAAGAGTATTATTGACAATGCGGAGTTCTTGAAGAGTGTCCAATCATCAGATAAATACATAAGTGATGAAGAAGAGGAAATGAATGACTGAATTGAAGTAATTAATTTTATTAAATTAATATTAATTTTTGAAAATTTGTTTGTTCTTTTAGTTCAGAATGTTCTCTATTTTTCACTATGAATGACACTGAATGTTCTCTTTTAGCAAAAAGTCATCTGGACACCCTACTAATCTGCTAACCCATAAAATAGCGCTATATAGACGTACGGATTATTGTCATTTTTATTGACAATTTGACATGTCAAATATCAGTTTGAGACGGCTCAGACGAGTGCTTTATTGGAGTTAGCGTTGGTTTATTTTATTTTTAAAATATAAAGGTAGTAAAAACACGCATTTTGTGATTTCATTTACACTTTAAAAATATTCGCATTTTTAATTGATGTAAGAGAATTGCAAATATATTTAACAGTGAACCATTAAGTCCGCCATTTCTTTTATTATCGCTCGACAACCTCGTGAGTGAACGTACTAAATCTAAGATTTGCTGGCTGTTCGCTAAATTTATCTAAGACTAAGAGAGATATTTGTGGTAGTAAACTTTAAGACTGGATGTACCATGGAAAATGACCACCGCCGTCCAGCAGCGCATTAATACAAATTACGACATACGCATACAATAAAGCGACAGTAAAGATGTGCACGACTTAAACGCCAGTCAAATTTAACGAGAAAAACTGAAATCGCATAAGTGATAGTGAATTTCTCTCATTTTAATTTAGTTTTAAAGTCTGGGGGTGGCGACCCAGGTTGATGCCAGGCTGAGCTAATGATATACCAAGTGAGCCATCAAGACACCCTCTCGTGTTAGATGTCATTGGCTGCAACCTTAAGCAAGGTTGGACAGAAAGTGTGATGATGATGATGACGACGACAACGACGATTAAGCACACTTAGTGCGTAATTTGCTTATTGTTATGGAATTTATTATACTTGTATAACAAATGTATTTGAATGCAGGAGAATTACAATGTCTCAGCATACACCAGAGACCAAACGTTTATTTATCGGAGGATTGTTTAATGGAGCAACTCCAGAAGATATGAAAAGCAGATTTGAAAAATATGGCATAGTCAAATCCGTTGACATGAAAATCAAGAAGAACGATATCGGTAATTCAGGATTTATGTTTTATGATATACTTCCTAACACTGCTTGTTTATCTTATGTAATTAAATTATTGGTTTGTATTATTTAAAAGATTTTTATGTATATCAACACTGCTTGTTTTTATTAGTTTGTATTATTCATCCAGACAAACAGGGCTTTAGTTAGTCCAGACAAATTACAAGTAACAAAATTAACAAAATTACTGTAATAAATGACAAATAACAGAAAACGTTGCAAACTTAATGTTGTGACAAGTTAACAGTGGAAATTGCTATTTAAAAGTATAAGTAGCAGTAACAAATTTTAGATTTTTTACTTATTTGTTACTTGTGGTTTAAATTCCAGTATCAAATGAGATGTGACATGGCATATTGTTGATTGTAGCTATTGTATTTGAAGTTTCTCAAGGATTTTTTCTAGGATTTTTTTATATTTAAAGATTTTCTACAGGTGAAGTTGTCAACACTTTTGCATTCATCAACTTCGACTCAACTCCAGCAAAACTTAGACAGTGTAAGAGATTTTATGTATTAATGTTATCAAGCATTCTTAGTGTATGAACTTGAAATTAAATCAGTGGTCATCTTTTTCTTTCAAGTGTAAGTGAAACTTGTGTATCCATCAATAATCAGTACTTGATAAAAGAATTAATGCTTTAACATTAACATAGCAGGGTAGACTTATGCTTTGGAGGTCATTTATTAACCTTTTTTCCATTTGCCCCGAGGCTACTTGTCCATTTTACATTACGTTAAAAATGAACGGGTAAAGGGTTAAGCAAGGCAGAATTTAGGCCAGATATTTTTCTAGTTTATACAGTAATATAAAGTGCTTGTGATGAATTGATTGCTATTTGCCTGTTGTGAACTGTTTTAGTTATTGATGTCTTTAATAAGACCAAATGGAAAGGAAAAGAGCTGAAAGTTCAGTTGGCTGAAGAAAGCTTCCTTGATCGGTAGGTTGTTGATTTTGACTTGGCTGTCTTTATGCTTCTTCCGTCAGTAAATGTCATGATGAAACTGAAGCAGCAACAGTCCTTTATATCTGCTTATTCCAGTGTGAGAGGTGTCCTTGCAATGTTTTCTGCTCTTTCCAAGGGGTCACAAATTGGCCTCTGATCTCACAGTGGTCTACAGATTGGTTTTTTAGCTCCATTTGTGTAATGTTTAGTACACTGCTTTTACAATGCTTAATATATAAGAAATGAATGAGTTAGAATTTCTAGAACACAGTATTTGCTTTTATCGGTTGTAGTAAAATAGATGATGGTGTTAAATAAATGATTGAGTATACTTCTGTGAAGTATGATCTTATTACAAAATATTAACTTATTTAAAAAAAATTTATTATTAGATAGTTAATTAATTTAAGGAATATCTTTGTGATGAATTTTATTTATTTGAAACTAGACTTGAGAGAGAAAGGAAGTCGATTGTAAAATCTTGGGAACCTGAGAAAAAAAAGAAAGAGGCAGATATAAATCCACATCAGGTCATTAGAGAGTTGAAGGTGAAAGGTCCTCCGGGGACTCCAGTAGAAGGAAAAGAGGTCAGAGGTCATCTCCGTTGCATCTATATATATATAACGCTAAATAGTATTGTATAGCTCAGTTTGTTTTGTAATTACAATTTAGTTTTGTTTTTATTATTTCTATTTATTATTGTTTTATTATGTTATTTAAATTTATTCACGTAATTGATTTTGTTTTATTTATTACTTATTTTTGTTGCTTAATATGGTTTTACAATATTTTGGCCCTAATAATATGATATTTTAAAAGAATAGAGTCTCTCTTTTGAAAAAAAGTACTAAACTTTGTATTATTAAAATGCAACTGTTAGGTCATGAGTGTGCAACTGTAATAATATTAAAATAATTATTTTATGTACAATGTATAGTCCACAGGTGGATTGGAACCATTTGCTCTTCCTGATTTATAAATAAGCATTTTTGTAGCATTGTATAATTCTCAATCATAGTTAAATGTCTTTCCAGGTAGAGTTTGGAGTTGTTTTGAAGGCTGGAAATTTTTTTAAGTTTTAAATTTAGAAGAGTGTCAGAGGCCTAAATGGCATATTGCAATAATGCAGTGAACACAGTTTTGTGATAGTGCTATGCAGTAGTGATTAGAGAATATGAACTCTTTAGCTGTACCGGTCGATGAGTTCTAGGTTGCAAAGTGATAATTTTTAAAATTAGCCTAATTTTTCAATTTGGTTTGTCAAAACTTGTAGTCTTTGTTCCATTTAGAAACTCCTTTGCTATGGTTCCATTCATGTTTAAAATTACCGTGAGCTGGCATTTGATATTTCTGTTTGATATAATAAGTCCACTCATTTAATGTAACAGACAGATGTACAGACACAGGATTGACGACCAGAAGGTCATATGTGAATATTATTATTGGAGTCATGACATTTTTGCTGTGCTTCTATTTAGGGTTGGGTTGTTGGAAAGTACAGTCAGGTTGTTCCAGTATTGAAGGTGAAGAAGGATGGCTGCAAGAAAGTATCCTTGCATTCTGATATATGTTGGTTACATAGAACACTTAAATGCTTATCTGTTCTAGGAGATTCTCTATCACCATTGCAGTAATATTCTTGGCTTCATTTGTACAGAATCTTTGGTTCACAGTAGAATCCACAGAAGTCTTGTAAATTTGTCATTTGTTAACTCCATTTACAGTATGTGCTTGTGCATTTGTAATATTTCATGTTGGAAGTAATTATAGTTACAAGTTTGGGACTGTCCATTAGTTACATCAACAATTTTTGAGAAATTTTTTTACCCCTTCCTCCCTTGTCACCAACTGTCAAACTTTCAGTCACCCCTATAATTATTCCAAAACTTTCCCCCTAAGATCTGTGATGGGTCCCTTAAAAAGTTCAGAAGGTTATTATTTCTTGCAATGATGACCTTTTCTCCCTATTTTGCTCAGCAAGTGTCAAAATGTGGTGATGATGACCTTATTTTTTGCTTCTCAGGCGTTTTCCATTGTGATAAATAGTATTCCATGAAATTTCCTAATTTTTGATTATTTGTAAATAATGAAATTGAGACCCCATCCCCTGTCAACAATTGTCAAACTTTTTCAAACCACTCCCCCTATTTTTTTGACGTAATTAATGGACAGCCCCTTTATAAAATACATATTTGCTAAAGAATTTCATTTTGATGTGAACCCTTTAGGACTTTGCCATTCAACTATGAAATGCAAGCACTCTTATATTAATGCATAGTGGTTAATACCACTGGTTATCTGCTGCAAGAAAGCTGCTGCAGTTTTATGTCTAATGAAAGCTTCTTATATTGAATGGTTTGGTTGCAGTAATGGTACATTTTGTGTTTAATTTCAAAGTGAAATGTTTGCCTTCATGCAATTATAGCCAGTTATATTTGATCCATCCAAAAACTGCCATGCATTGAAGCGATTTGATGATGATGATGACAATGTTCCAGAGATAAACATTGATAAATTGACTTGGAAGCTGGATGAGAGGGTCATAGCGTCGCACATCACAGGCCAGAAACCCTCAAAACAGAAAGTAAAGCGGAAGAGGAGAAAGTCTGCTACATCTGACAGTAGTGATGACATTGACTCTGATAATGAACTCGATTCAAGTTATGACAAAAAGCGAAGTTTCAAATCTATGCCAAGGAAACAAAACAATTATTCTGTCGGCAGAATTTCCTCTGATGCTGAAGAATCTGGGGAAAATGTGTCAGGTAGAAAGTACAGGAGTCATTCCAAATTGGATTCTTCTCCAGCAGCTTTATCAAAAGATGAATGTAGACAGAGCAAAGATTCTTGTACGTTAAAGAGTAAGATTGACTTTGAAGATAAGCTGAATAATGATGACTCAGATAATGACTCAAATATCTCGAGAAATTCTTGTGACACAGATGAAATTGTAAGACGTTCAAAAGGCAAATTAAGCTCCAAAGGAGGACAAAGTGATAGTCAAAGTTCACAGCCACCGGCGTCTTTGAAGACCTTAGGTACATCAAAACAGGACCTACGGATGAAATCTGGCAGTGATGTCACAACAAGACTTGTTTTCAGTGAATTTGACGATGGGCTTCCCAGTTCATCAGACGAGGAAAAGGAGTCTGTAGATGCAGGAGACACCCGTGAAGATGTGTTTGATCTGATTAGTAGTGGGAAGATGGATGAATTGTTACAAGAAATGTTTAAGAAAAATTCACAGCAGTTTATGGAGAAGTCTTCGTTAGAAAAAACTGCCAACATTTCAGTTGGCTTAGACAAAGACTCTGTCAGTGCTAAATCACTGCAGACAAAGAAAAGAAAGAGAGTGGAATCTGACGAGAGTTCGGCAAAGAAAAAGCAAAGAATTGACATGAATGAGGTTAGACAAACTTCTGCAATAGCGAGTACAGACAAAATTGAGCCGAAAGTATTGAAAAAACGAAAAAGAAGTCAAGTAGAAGAAGAAGATCAAATGAACAAACGTGATGTTGCAGAGTGTCAGTCAGAAAATGTGTCTTCTCTTCTGGAGACTTCGTTGGATGTTAGGACGCCCAAGAAAAGAAAAAGATTTTGCCTGGAGAGGAAAATGGAAAGCAAGACAGTAAAAAGCCGGTAGATCAGGATCTGGAAAATGAGTCCAGTTGCATCAAAGAAGTCAAAAGCAATGGCAGTAGGACACTAACAAAACGTGAAATGAGTCCGAAGAAAACACCTGCTAGAGAATCTGCAGAGTCTTTGGTAGGTTTTCCAATCAGGTTTTTCTTAATTCATTAATATGACTGTAGCACAATGAAGGCAAGATTTCAGCAAGTGGCATGCTCAGCATAATAATGAAGTAGGACATTCTATTGGTACAGGCAAAACCAAAAAAAAAATTACCTGCAAAACGAAAACTCGTTTATATGTGATTCCAATTGCTGAACTGGTTTTGCTTGTTAGCTAGTATTAAAAATGTTGGCTTGATTATCAGTTATTATTGGGTTATTAATTACAGCAATTTTTCCTTGGTTACATCACATCCTGAGCATTTTTTCTGTATGCATTGGAACACTCAATGTTTTTCTTAAAATCCATTGGCAGCCTGGTTTTGTTTGCTATATAATTAATTGCTGTGTTTGTGTGATTGTGCCCTGCTGAGAAGTGATATTTAAACTGTACTTTGTAACATTTTAATTGCTGTTTGTCATGTTATGGTGATATGTGGTTCCCTGTTCCCATGTTTCCAATGTTTGTGTTTAAAGCTGTACAGCCTTGCAAGGCCTGCATTAGGACAATAATTGTTCTTCCATCCTTTTATGACTACTTTTGATGTACAGTAGATAGGATCTGATAAAACTACCATCTATCATTCTGTAACAAGGGATCAGTTAGTAAGCTAGGATTTATCGGTTTTAACATGGAATATATTTTGATGCATATTATTATTATTACAGTATTATTATTATTATTATTATTATTATTATTATTATTATTATTATTATTATTATTATTATTATTATTATTATTATTATTGACAAGAAAACTTATATAGTGCCATGGCATAACGAAGATGAAAGTCAAGGGTGCTTTTGACAGGTGTCACTTGAATGAGCTGTTAAACAAGTGAATGCTGATACATGTGAATGAAAGTTTTTCTTATCTCTCAGTGTCACTCCTTTTATGCTCTTGGTGACTTAGCTCTGTTTGCTGTATCACCAATTTCTACTGGCCTTTGTTTGTACTGACCATTAAGCTGTTTATATGAATTGATTTAATTTGTTGCCACTTTTGGGGTCAGCAAATGGTATGGACACTAATGGCACATTGCAAGACCAGGCTGATGCTGATATTCTCAGTTTCATATTTTTAAAATGTTGCCTAACAATGTTTCCTGTATTGATTTTTATTGGGCCAGTTTTAAATATCTGGGTTCTTTTACCATATATTCAGAGAAATACTGTTACAGTTCATCAGTTTTAAACAGAAAACTGAAGATTAATCAGTGTTATTCTTAGTCATTTTTGTGATAATTTCTAGTCATTTGATTTGGATAAGCAGAAATGGCAAGTATAAGAGTTTAACTTTTACTGAACATATTACCGTAGTACTTGAACAAATGTGTTTTTTGTGAAAATTTACAGGCCCAGTCAATTAATCTGGTTGGATCTTCAAAGAGAAACTGTAGTCAAGTCAACATACTGGGATTCAAGTATGCTTTCTCTGTCTTCATTGGGATGCATTAGAAAATTTACAACAGAACAGAATTATTTCTAATTTATTCTTTTCTGTGTGACCATCATTCTGATTCATTTATCTTATTAATTGATGTTATTAGTCAAGGCAAAGCTTTTCAAATGGGTTTATGTTATTGATATTAGATCAGTTTGATATTTTTATTTGTTATCAAAATCTACAAAATATTGTTTGCAAAACTTTTTGTGATTTTTTTAGCAAGGACTTTGTATGTCTGAAATGATGGGCTACAGCTCTATGGTTATTGCTTTTTCCAGAGATTATCAGAGTTTCCGATATGATCCATCAGCTGTCGACCACGAAAAGTTTGAGATAACTGAAAGTAAAGAGAAAAAGTAATTTTTTTCTTATATTTTGCATTTTGAACTTTAAAATATGGATTATACTTCAGTTAAGATCAGCTAAGATCAGACTACTGTCTACCCTGAACCTGTCCCAGGACAGAGAACATGATGATGATGATGATGATGATGACGATGATGATATACTGTCTAGTAAATGGTATGATCAGTTGTGAAATTTTGAGAAATGTTCTTTTGAAAATTTTCTAAATGATATTTATACTTGCAGATATAATTCATTGGTTGAATGACTTTCTAGTTTTAGCTGATATTACAAAAATGCAAATGCACCAAGTATTGACCCATCCTATTTTTTATTTGCATTATTTGTAAAGACTTCTGCAAGTCCTATTAGGTTATCGTGATTGAGGCAGAATTTATAGAAACTAAGCTTTCATTTACATGCTGTTATATTAGATTTTATAATAAATAATTTGGACAGCTACAGATCCATGCAATCTCTTATTTGATTCACATTTCTATAGGATCATATTCATCCTAGCAAACATTGACCAAGATCCTAACCCTAGCAGAGTCAGAGTGAGAAACAGGTCAAGTCAGGTCTTCGTCCTCCAGCTGTGTCCAGCTATCGACTTCTCCATGACATCTCTCCAAAGTTCTCTGTCCTTTGCTATTTCTTCCAAAAAACAGCTTGAGAGGAAATCAACTGAAATGCTATGGAGTACTCACTACTCATGGGTGCATTATCTGTAGTGTTTGCCATAATGCTGTTATAGATTGTACCAGAATATGCTTTGAATGCTTCATATATATGTAAACACGTGTTTATGTACAGTAAAAAATATTGCAGTTGACGGAGCCTGCTCGTTTTCTGTTGCTTAAGGAAAGCATCGAATCTGTGTCCTACTAAGGCTGAAATTAATCAGAACCAAACGAAGACCCTTCGGAATGACGATTCAATCAAAAAACCACAAGTGATTGCAAAGAATACGGTGAAAAAAAGAAGGAAGCGACGAAATTAGATAAGGAAAGTAAAAAAGAAAGTAAAATGAAGAAACCCGAAACGCAGAAGTCAAATGCATCGGAGCCGCAGAAGTTTTGCGAAGTAGATGACTCAGTTGTTGATGTGTTCAAGGCAACAGATGAGGCTCCATTTTCTCTGGATGCACTCTTTGGAGGCGATGAAAGGGATTTTGCTGATAAGGAAACTGCAGCTAAGACTGGTAAGATTTAGCGTAGCATTTATGTTAGTTTTGGCTACTAGGTTTCAAAATGCTGTTTGCTATTGTGTTGTTTATTTTTTGTGTTTGCTTTTATCTTAGACAACTTATATAGAACAGTAAACATAGTGAAGGTCAAAGGTGCTGTTGACAACATTGGTGAGTTAATGAGGAATGGAAGATCCACTCGGATGGTACAAAGGAGTTTGCTTCCAGGGCATAATCCTGTGGTTAATCTTTGAGAAAGTGGTCTTCTGCAAGTAATATGTTTTGCAACATTTGCAAGATAATAAAATGAGGAAGACATATTTTTTAATTTCCACACAGGCAGTAGAAGGAATTCTCAATATGGTGTAATCAGGTGGTGAATTTCAGAGAGGAAGGTCAGCACAGATAGTAGGAGAAATTCTCAATATGATGTATTCACAAGGTGAATTTCTGAAAGGAAGTCTGCCACAAGAAAATTATTCCATTATTCCAAACTTGGCAGATCCAGCCAGAGATGGAAATCCAAGCAAAGACTGGAATGGCAGTCATTCAGTATAGATAAGTCTAAATTTGAACAAAATATTCAATATTCCTTAAATTCTGATTTATCACGCTATCATGAGACAATATGGGACCACTGAGATGTCAAAAGTTCAATAAATCATTGCAAAAAACAAATATAATCCATCAACATGCAGCGACTACATCACACGCATAAGCGCTCACGTACACACTCTGACTAGGTGATGTCTGACTAGGTGATGTCTGACTAGGTGATGTCAGCTAAGTGGCAGGCAAGATGGTGGGCCAGATGATGGTGACAGTGAATGACTGAAAACGTCTGGAACTAAGTGGAGAAAATGCAGAAAACGGCATCATCTCCTCAGAAAATGATGGCTCAACCACAGTCTCATGATTAGTGCAAAAGAGAAACGCAAGCCAATGGTGAAACTGCCAAGAACAGTCATTTATTATCCGAGGGACACACAGATACTCGGCAGCTTTTTTTATTTTGCATTTTCCTACTTTCTTTAGTGAAAAGGTTAAAATTTTCTGTTCGTTTTCAAGTGATTTTTAAAAAAGTAAACACACTTCTATATGTTTATATATTTCTGTTTTATGCTGCTGTTTATTAACTCACAGATATATGATAAATCTTATTTTAATGGTTGAAGCTTTGGAACATTTGCAGTTACCGGAAAGTGGAAGAAGAAAAATGTGGTTGCTGTTGGGGAGTCTAACAGTGATAGTGATGTCGATGACGACATCCTTGAAGCAAAATCAAAGTTGGTGATGAAATTACAGTTTTCTTTCTGAAGAGTGAACTTGTTCAAATTTGTTTGTTTTTATGTTATTATATTTGGAATCAATTTGATTTTATTACAATCATTTTTATATATTTCATGTAAAGGTTCATATATTTGTTCTTTAATAAGAAGTGTGGAATAACAGCTTGGAAATGGCAAAATCAAAATTGTTTAATATCAGCAAACTGAAATGATCCAGCAATGTATCCTGTCCATGGCCCTGATATGTTCCTGCTGGATAATAAAAGTTAGTTAAGTTTTCAAAAATTTCAATGCCTGTGTCCTCTGCTTAAATTATGGTATTTAGTATATTCATGTATGTTTTCTTGTTTATTTGTGAAGTTGGGTTTTATTATAGGTCAAAGCCAAAACAGAATAAAGTAGAAGGTGGCTTCTTTTATCAATCAAATGACTCAAGATTAAAAGGTAAAAATTAAATTGCTTAACTGTTTTGATTTTATCTAATTAAATAAAGTGCATTGGATTAATAGTTTCTCTAAATGTTAAGGGTTATAAACCAAATGAACTTGAAACACCATGAATAGGTCTCTAGAAATTTGTGAAACAATGTATTGGTATTCTTCTTTATTAATGATATGTCTTCAATTTCAGGCTTATTGTATTAACTGTCCTAAATTGATAGCAAAGTGCTTTGCTTCAGTATGTGTCTTTCCTGCTGTCATGTAGTTGTGTGCTTGAAATTCTTATTGTCTAGTATTTGTATGTTGTTGGCTGTTTCAAGAAGGTTTTGTTTAATATGCAGTTTACCTGTAATTTATGCAGTACTGAGAAATTGAAATGACTGTAAACTGAAATTTGTTCATCGCTGAAATCATTCTTTGTGAAACATGTTCCAGAAAGAGTCATAATTGGGTGCTGATGAGAATGATGTTAAAAGGGGAATTTTGATAAGAATATGAGGCATTTTAGTTTTAAATTACCTTATTTTGCTTCTATTCTAATTTTTACGTGTGTTATGATTAAGGAATTCTAAATTACTTTACGTTTCAGATTTTAAGTTTTTCTGTGAAAAAGATATTGAAGAAATAAGACAAGAGTGGCAGGAAAAACGTCCACATTTAGTTGAGGTAGTAAACTTTCTCTTCATCATCATCATAGTTGCTTTCTGCCCACTCATTAGCGGCAATAGCTAGACACGAAACTTCTCCATTTATGTTATTCTGTTGTTAGTCTCTTTCCATGGATTACTGATAACTGGTATCTTTCAAAGTCATCTTTGATGTTATCCATCAACTTTTTCCTGGACCTTTATTGATCTGAATTTGATAAGCTTATTGAATCTTGATATGACTTAACTCAATATTAAAGTTTTATAATAATATTGAAATCTTGTAGTTATATATTGATTGACATTGAAATTTTTCTTATAAGTAACTACTAGTTGCATGGAGTGAGATTAGATGCATCAATTTGCTGTTCTGTAGGCTTATCGAATGAAAAAGAAGAAACCATTCAGACCTTTTGGAAAGGCACCGCGACCTCAAGCGAAGAAGCCACAGCCGCAGGGCAAAGGGTTCGGCAGGAAAGGAGCATTTAGCAAGAAATAGCAGTTCATTACTAATTGACTGACATATGATGTTGTTTGCACCGAGCCTCGTTTCTGGCTTAATTTGCATAAATATAAATCTGAAGTTGAGAGCTGTTATGAACTTCACACCTTGTTAGTATTTTCCAAATCTTTATTGGCTACAGAAGATCATGTTGACATTGTGTGTGTTATGTATTATACTTTTTTCATAAATCTGTTCAATGGGTCTTTATTGTTTCATGATATCTACAGCTGTATCTACTGTATATACAGCTGTATGTATCTGTATGTATATATATGCCTATAGGTATACAGTATATGTATATGTAACTGTATATACAGCTGTATGACCTGAAATGGCAGATAAAGCTGTGATTTACATAAATATTCATCATCATCATCTCATAACAAATATTTATATATATAACATCATATATATATATATAACATCATATATATATATATACAGGGTGTATATGAAAAAAAAAACCCAGCAGGAAAACTTTGATTTCTTAAAAGTTCCTAAATATTTTTTTATCAAAATTTCCATACTTCTACAGCAGTATTTCCCCACCTTTCTGCCTATTTTCATCTCATTTGCATGTAAGGTAGCCATTTTGTGAGATATCAAATTCAAAATTCGATTTTTACGGCTCAACAGACAAAATTTTATTGATTGTCTAGAAATTTCAACTAAATCTGAATTGTTCAAGATGGTTATTGGACATAATTGAACTAGCCCTAACCATAACCTTAATTGCAAAATTTGTTCGGTATCCAAATCCAAGCTCCCGCAATGTCTGAAGAAGATCTTGTCTTCATTGATATTTTACCCATTTTGAAAGTTTAAATCAAACTTTTATTGTTATGTTGAATTCTGTGAGTTTAAAAACATGTTTACAAAATTGCATTGATTTAAACTTTACTACTACTACTGGAACAACAACAACAACTGCTACTAATACCACCAAAATTGACATGAAGCCAAATTTATGTTAAGCTATAGATATTTAGGCCTGTATGTATACTGAGTAGTAAAAATCGAAGTTTGACTTTGATATCTCAGATAGCCACCTTACATGCAAATGAGATGAAAATTGACAGAAAGGTGGGGAAATATGTGCTGCAAAACATAAATTTTGATAAAAATATATTTAGGAACTTTTAAGAAATCAAAGTTTTCCTGCTGGGGTTTTTTTTTCGTAGACACCCTGTATATAACATCACATAAATATTGAAATGTTATTATTGGATCAAAGGATAAAAGTGACAGACATATGTTGTAGATTTTGATTTGAGTGCTGACAGAATTAGAAAAATTCTAATCTCTTTAATGTCCAAATTGCAGTGGCTAAATTTTTCAACCCAGCAATTAGTTTCTTTTGTCAAATTACATCCATTGGAAACATAAGAACATCACATATTTGTAAATTGTAAAGCTATTTTATTGTTAAGAAGAACTACTCTTGCAGCAAAATGCGATTCTGTCATCCTTGACTTCAGACTTTAGTTTTACTGGTAGCCTACAATTGAACAATAGGACGTCTGAACCATGCTTTGCACTCGAATAGAATGCCCAGACTGTAGACTTCAGCTACAATGTTAGCCTGCATAAAGTCATAATGTACTTGTCATATTGTCGTCGATGTAACGATGCGATGAATCGATGTAACGTTAGCCAATGGCTGTATAGCTAGTAGTAGGCTACAGTAAATGGAAGTCCTTGTTAGTAGAGTCAAAAGTACACTGTACATTTGTAGGTGTAATTTGTGATTCAATTACATTTACCCATATCAGGCTGTTGTTAAATGTAGAATTACTCCTGTGACTGTTGCAACTGGTTTGCTTCATACAGTGTAATTCAAAACTGCAGTTGATTGCATAGATTCCGATCAGGGGTGGGAAAACCAGGGGCGTCCTCAGATGGGGGAAAAGGAAGCAAATGCTTTCTAAAAAAGTTAGGGGGAGGAAATTCTTCCCCCCCTCGAGTTTTGGTATCATGTTGGAGTAGCGTACATGTATTAATGTGATAAATGCCTGTGGAATTACTGCAGTGCCACTTCATAACTTCACATACTCGGTTCAAGTTCCTTATTGTCAGGCATTCATACAATGTTATTATAAATGTCACTTATAGGTACAGTCATTCTTGCTGTATTCCGAGAGCTGTTCCTTATATTCCCTATATTTAAATGGAAATGGTAATCATTGTTATTATTAATTTTTATTATTGTTATTCCAAACAGCAAATGATCGGACAAATTTGAATAGCGTATAAACAGAAATACCGAATGAATACTATGGATGGAGAAAGTCGAAAGCAAAGGGGCTGTCCATTAATTACGTCAACAATTTAGGGGTTTTGGAAAAGTTTGACAGTTGTTGACAGGGGAGGGGGGATCAAGAGAAGTTGACGTCAACAATTTCACTTTTTTTAAATAATCAAAAATAGGAAATTTCATAGAATACTACTTATTACAATGGGAAAAAGCATTAGAAAAAGGTAATCACCACATTTTGACACTCGATGAGGAAGAAAGGGAAAAAATGGTCATCACCACAAAAATAATAACCTTGCTATTGGGACCTGTCATTGATCTTGGGGAGGGGGGTCAAGTTGTTGACGTAATTATGGGGGTTAAGTGAAAGTTGACGGTTGTTGACAAGGGGAGGGGGTCAAAAATTGCCCAAAAATTGTTGACATAATTAATGGACAACCCCTTATATCTTATGTTATGATTTAGGCCTATATTAATTATTATTGTTATTGGTGGCTCGACCGGCACACGGAATTTGAGAACACAGACTGTTAATGCTAAAACTTTGAAGTGCTACTAAATATTTTGGAAGGCTCTCGCGGACCCCGCCATATCCTCCGCGGACCCCCTTCGGTCCGCGGACCACAGTTTGGGAACCGCTGCTCTAACGCTCTATGTCAAAATCGTCTGCAGTGACTTACTTATCTGAGATAGGACTTCTGCGGCGATTGTGGCACCTGCTTTGCTCACAGTCCCGCTTAGATTACGCTTACCAATGCGGGTTCACGACCAATTGAACCGACCTAAATATCTTAACCCGTCCTCCTTGTCCGGAATTAGAAACTCTGACCATATATATGGCCTGATTCTATGTAGGCCATATCCGTTGAAACATTTCTTGACTTGCCTATTCTTAGCACCCCCACCCCAGTTAGAAAAACCTTGCACGTACAGACATTCAAGCTGCGTTAGTAAACACTGGCTCAACATTTAAATTAAGCGTGTGATAATTGTATATTATCCAGTGACGGCTCCACATGGGAGGCCCGGAGGTCCGTGCCCCCTATTGAATGTCTGGCCTTCCAGTGACTCCCTGTAGGGACCCTATACTCCATACCTATCAACAAATGGTTGGCCTACCATCAGTGGCGTAGCCAGGATTTCCGCAAGGGAGGTTTGGTTTTGGTCCGTGAGTGACCCGTGACCAATTTTGGAAAAAAGCTCAACATTATTTTTTCTACTTTAAACATGCTGACAAGCAAACAAGGTCCTCAACGTACCAGCCAAGGGGGTTTCACCCCAAAACCGCGCCCCAAAATTAAAAAATGCATGAAAACACGTTAAAAAATTTCCGTCGACGGACAAGCGGTGGCGGCTCCACCGGGGGGCCAGAGGGCCGTGCTCCTCTACTGAGTGTCTGGCCCCCCAGTGACCCCTCCTGTTGAGACCCTATACTTAATACTACATACCTAACAACAAATGGTTGGCCCCCATGATTAGAAGTTGCCACCCCAACGGCCCCTCACTTGCCAAATCCTGGAGCCGCCACTGCGGACAAGGGGTTTTTAAGTTTTTACCCTCTGGCTACGCCACTGCCTCCCTTGCTTAGAAGTTGCCATCCCAACGGCCGCCCTCCCCCCCACTTGCCAAATCCTGGAGCCGCCAATGGCATTGTCGTGTTGCGTTTGGCGGTTTGTGTGTTTTTCTTTAAGTCTGGGCGAATGTGTGTTTCCGAAATAGCAGTTGCCATCACATGGAAGTTTGGTTTCCATCAGCAGACAAAAAGCTCGAGTTCTTCTGAGACTGGGCAGCAAACTACTTAACACTAAACTCTGATCAAACAAACAGTGAGCACGCATTCGAGAAAATACAGTACACTCGAGTGTTCCGTTCTTCAGCGCCGTATAGACCTCGGACCCCTATTGCTTCTGTGCCTCATCCGTTGTGAAGCTCTATACTCTGTTGCTCAACAGCTTAGAGGCGTGCTGCTGCTGTTGCTGCTCTACAACCAGACCAGATTAGCGGCGTTCGAATGAGAGGTACGAAGGGAGAGCATTTTGAGAACGAGTTCAGACATTCTGGGGCCGGCTCGAGCTGAGAATAATTTCTCTCCTATGATGAATAACGCATTGTGGCCGTGCTGAGCCGTTTTCGAGGCGTTCTAGGCAGCTGCGATGCGTATGGCTGGGGATGTTGCCTCTCTGTTCGAACCGCCGACTGCTGGCGCTGCATCAGCCCACGCGTGCGGTACAGTGAACCAGACTACTTGCGCTCTCTTTGCCTTCATTTTCCTGGCGTTTCGTTTGGAAATGTTTTCGGTTTTCAGCAATATTTTAAGTTTTTGAGATCGTTGAGTCTGCCAGAGCGTTTTACTGTGGTCTCATTCTTGATTACATAGAGGTGAGAGAGTGAGTTTATTATGAACTACTTACTGACTTTTTTCTAATATCTGAAACAGTTCGCAGCGTGAGTTGTCTTCACAGACTGTCTGATGTTGGACGACGATGCAGAAAAAGTTTTTGATGCTCGATGATTTAGCGCCTGACTCAAGGATCACAGTTTGCTTCGTTGTTATAAATCTTAGGGCCTCGTCATTTCACGCGGACACATTTGAAGACTCCAAAATATCACGACAAAACTGGGAAATTTAAGCGTTGAGCATGACTTCTAAGCAATGCGGAGACCTACATCGCAAACATCGTCATTTTCCAAAAACAACTCTAATTTAAGTGGAGGCATATTCCAAATGAATTTCATGCTGCGCGATCTAAACTTTCTCACGAATTGTCCCGTCACTGCAACATATTTGATATAAGTTAAATTCTACAAATAGCACAAAACTAAAAACTTACGAAATCCATTTACATTTTACGCACTATTGGAATACAGCTGAACACTCTTGGAAGGCATCCAAGTGCGCACACACACAAACAATCAATCATGCACACAATCACACGCAATCACACATGTATAGGCCCTACATAGCCTACATATGTATAACCTACATACATAATAATGGCCACAAATAAGCTTAGTCGTCGGCAAAATCTCTAAATGCGCGTTTGCCAAAAGTTTGTTGGTGACGATCTCTGCTTGCTTGAATTTTTTAAAAGGAATCGGGGGCGGTTCCACGTTGAGGGTGACTGGGAATGCCTCCCCACCGAGCTTTTTTGCTTGTCAGCCTTTTATGGCAAGGTTTATTTAATTATTTACTGGCCAAAACACAACACTGCTAATGACCTTTTTTTGCTTGTCAGCCTTTTTCTGGATCTCATTGCATTCCCCACCAATTTCCTAGAAATTCATTGCATCCCTACCAAGAATTCTTGGAACCGCCACTGAAAGGAATGTTATTTCCCGTTTTATGCCTAGTGATTTTCTGTAGGCTTATTTCTCAGAGAGGATGAAGCTTTTATGTCTCATTTTGGGATTCGGAAACATTTCCGTTGACTCTGAGAGATATATTACTTAATTAATTATCAATCGTGAATGACTAAAGTGCATCGACACGAATTTCTGTTCTAGTTGTAGGCCTATAATTTTGGCGCAGTGTTTATTCTGTCGCTTGCTTTGATCGAAGACTTATGTATATTCCTATGCTGCGCAGAAGACGTCAGTTGTTAGCACAGAACCGACAGAGATGGAAATGAATAGCAATAGAAGAGCATTGCAGATAAAGAATCTCGCAGATGAAGATTTTGAAGGATTGCTTTTTAAGTGGGAAAGACAGAGTAGGAAAAATCGGTTATCGCGCTGACTTAAGAAATCGTCACGTTCAATAGAGTCTAGTATGAACCTGAATAAGATGAGCCTATTTCTGTCAGGGACAACATCGCATTTAAGATCATTTGTCAACAGATGGTTGCCTAGGAATGGTGATGAACACTGAGTCATTAGCCGTTCAGTCAGACGTTCAAGGAAGAGTCTCTGTCTCTGTCTCTCTGTATCTCTGTCTCTGTCAGTCTCTGTCTGTCTGTCTGTCTGTTGTTTGTCTGTCTGTCTGTCTCTCTCTCTCTCTCTCTCTCTCTCTCTCTCTCTCTCTCTCTCTCTCTCTATCTGGTCTTGAGGGAAGTAGACGTTAAGTCATCGAGAGGTTTTACTAAGAATCTCCTTCCAATCAGCCGCTCTCTCACATTCGACGCATATTCATTTGAACCTAATAACAAATAGTTACAGGATGTGCCTCGCAGCACGAATCATGTCATCGTCGTCATCATCGCTATTATCATGGAAGGCTCACAACTGGTTTGCATCTTATCTCAAATCTCGGTCTTTTCAAGTGTCCTGTCTTGGCCAAATTTCTCCTTCTCATATTATAGATTATGGAGTGCCTCAAGGATCTGTTCTCGGGCCTGTACTGTTCAGCCTTTACACCACACCACTTTCATCTCTAATTAATTCCCTCAAATTAAACCACCAACTCTATGCCGATGACACTCAGCTATTCCTTTCCTTCTCACCTCTTTCATTCAATGCTTCTATTATTGAGCTTGAATCTGCATTCTCGTCAATCTCTGCATGGATGTCATCTAATCTCCTCGCTCTCAACCCATCTAAGACAGAGTTTCTTTTAATCGGACTACCCCAACAACTCAAAAATTGACAATCCTAAACTAGTTTTGGCTCCTGACACCACAATAATCCCTGTTCCAACTGCTAGAAATCTCGGATTCAAATTTGACTCTTTTCTAAACTTCGAATCACAAATCTCCCAACTTTCAAAAGCCTGCTTTATTCATATTCGTGACCTTCGTCGCCTACGTCCTTGTCTTGATATTAAGACTGCGTCCACAATCGCCACCTCTATAGTCCACTCCAAATTAGATTACTGTAACTCCCTCTACTATAACCTTCCCAAAGCCTCCATCAACAAATTGCAATCAATACAAAATGCACTTGCTCGTGCTGTTACTAAGTCACCTAAATTCTCCCATATTTCACCCATACTAAAATCATTACATTGGCTTAAAATAACAGAACGTATCCAATATAAGATAATAACACTTACACATAGCTCACTTCAGTCATCAAAACCTGTCTACCTTAGATCACTATTAACCCCTCAGCCTCCTCGACCCACACGTTCGTCATCTCATCTCACTCTGTCACGCCCGCTAAATCAGTCATCCCTGAAAATTTGCAACCGTGCCTTCTCATATGCTGCACCTGAACTCTGGAACTCGATCCCAGCTTCCTTCGCACACTTGGACACTTTAAAACAATAAAATCTGATTCCTCATTTCCTATAATTCCCACTATCTCCTCAAGTCTTCAGGTCTAAGCTTAAATCCTTCCTGTTTCTGAAATCATTTCCGCCATAGCTGTAACAACCTAGCCTCACTGCCCTTCGGATATTGACCATTGCCTGGCTGATCCCACACCTTTCCTATAGCTATTTTAAGAGAGGCTGAGCACCTGAGAATAAGCAGCTACTGTTGTGCTGCTTTCCAAGGCGCTATAGAAATCCACGAGATTTTACTTACTTACTTACTTATCATCTTCATCACCGCCACCACTGCCATCGCCACCCACCCGCAATGCAAAAGTCATCGTCATTGTCGTCGTCATCACCACCATCGTTAACAAAAAATGACAACTGAAACAACGTTTTACGTCGGTTTTATTAGTCTGACGGTGGAAATAAAATGCGAAATGTTTATCTTAATCCGACTGATAGAAACTCAGGGGTCGTGAAGTTCACCATAGGTGAACCATGGCCTGGATATTCTCATCCGTCTGCATTTCCACACCTGGAACGTTCCTCGTTACCGCAGACTCATTACGTTCATCATGAGGAGATGGCAGAATGGATTGCGCGCTGGAGCGGTAGGCTGACGGAGCGGGTTCAAGCCCCGTTAGCTCCCCTAGTGGCTTTGACACAGGCAGTGAAGCCTCCTAAACCACTTTAAATCACGGTATAGTTTAGATGTCTTTTGAGACCACTTTCGGACAGTTCTCTTTGTTTGCTGAAAGCCTCCTTTTTCTGTTTGATTCTTTACGACAATTGGCACAGTAAGCGTAAGCAACGGACTTCTATGGCAGGTGCAACTTTCCACTGATTGGAATCTTTCTCCGCTTCCTATAGTTTTGATGATCTCATCCTCATTGTTGAGATTTTAAAATTTCAGGGACGTGACATTTTGGAAACGCTACTTTTGTGACTAAGGCCTTCTTGGCGCTGTGCGACCGGTTCCCGTCAGAACACCTTAGTAGGGGTGTGCGGGTATACCCGTACCCGCGGGTGGTATACCCGCGGGTACGGGTAGGGTAGGGTACACATTTTTCGGGTACGGGCCGGGTACGGGTATAGCGCTACGGGTACGGGTATAGCGGCTACGGGTACGGGTATACCAGTTTTTACCCGAAAAATTATATTTTCATTTCTCACTACTATAGCAAATTAGCAATGCAGTAATAGAAAAATAATATTGAGTAAAGTGTATTAGTGTAACTTGTATATCGCGTTCAGTTGGTCAGACAGCGTGCATTTTACTTACTGAAAACATAAAGGAAATACAGGTGACGTCATCTGACATCATCAGTAATAAATTTATAATGGCGTCCTCTGACTCCTCCAAGGACTCCTCGACCGAGGAAGTTATTCTGGTAAAGTTTTGTTGTTTAACTTGAGCTCTAATGCCTGCTCATAGATAAATTATATCTACTAAATATTTTAAACAAGCCCATCGAGTCTTCTAGAAGTTCTAATCCATGTCCGACATTCGTGTAGGCTTAGGCTAGCTGACTAGTTGTATTACACAATGTTACCAACCAGTAGTCCAGACTCCAGACTTCAGAACCCGGGCCTACTAGTTGCCAAGTGGATTATCCTGATTCCTAAGTACTAGAATTTATTTTTACTATTACTATTTCATTGTTGCCTCTCTATAGTCTCTAGGAACGGATACGGTTACACGGGTCCGTGTACAGGTCCTTTTAGGCTTGTACCCGTACACGCACCCGCGGGTACGGGTCCAACTCCAAAAAACTCCAAATTCCAACCAATGTCGGGTACGGGTACGGGTACACAGCTTACGGATACGGGTCGGGTAGGGTATAGCGCTAGCGGGTACGGGTAGGGTAGGGTAAAAGTTTTTTCACGGGTACGGGTAGGGTAGGCATTTTGCTGTACCCGCACATCTCTACACCTTAGTCAAGCAACGTCGAGCGCGGTTAGTACTTGGATGGGTGACCATCCCGGGATCCATTCGTAGTGCCGGCGGCCAACCCAGCCGTTCATCGTTTAGGCGTCGATAAATTAGCAGCAACGTTAAGCTGTGAAGGTTAAACGTTGGTCTAGAGAAGGTAATGGCAACCTACTCCAGGTTAATGGCGTAAACCACCTGCGTCGCTGCTTTCCTAGCTTCCATGTGTGTACAAGAGAGATGCTATCAAGAGTTTGACAGGCAAGAGCCCAAGTTTAGATGGCTTACATCCAAAGTTTCTGCACGAATTTGGAAATGAAATTGAACATGCAATTGAATTGATAATTAATCAACGAATCACTCAGAACTGGAGAAGTACCACAAGACCGGAGAGATGCATTAGTCAGCCCACTGTTCAAGAAGGGAAAACGAAGTGAACCAAGCAATTGCAGACCAGTGAGCCTAATTTCTGTAATCTGCAAAGTTATGAGAAAATACTGAAAGAGAATGTGGAGCACTGACTAGGCATAAAATTGTCAGTCAGCATGGATCTATAAATAAAGTTCATGCCTGACCAACCTGTTAGACTTTCCGGAGGAGGCTTTGATAACCTAGATGAGGGCAAGGCAGTAGCAGTGTTTAATCTAGACCCTGGACTCCGGAGAGACTGAAAAGGCCAAGGAGCTTGGGGGCTGCTGTTAGTTGATGTAGTATGCCAAAATTTCCGGGGAGATTTGAAATTTCCGGGGGAAAAGGGCAATGTTCCCCCGGAAACGGCCTAGATTAAACCCAGGGCAGTGGTCATAATATATTTAGACAGGGCCGCCGAGAGAAATTCCGGGCCTCTGAACAAAAAAATTTGCGGGCCTTAAGAAAAATTTCTCAAGTCTCCGAAAAACCTGACAAGCAAAAAAACTTTATCAACTCTCCAAAAACAGCCTGACAAGCAAAAAAACCTTATCGTCACCGGATCTGGGCCCCTGAAAACTCCATGGGCCCCGGTACAATGTACCGACTGCACCCCCTCTCCTCAGGCCTGTATTTAGATTTTGCCCAAGCTTTTGAGAAAGTAGGCTATTCATACAAGACTGGCTGCCAAATTGAAGTTCTGAGGAATACGAGGGAATATTCTCAGATGGATTCAAAATTGGTCGAAGGGCAGAATAAGACAGAAGGTTGGCATAAAGGGGTGGCCATTCGGAATGGGCAAGAGTTATTAGTGGAGTGCCTCAGGGCAGGCTCAGGGCTCAGTGCTTGGTCCATTACTTTTTATAATATATAAAAATGATATCGACGAAGGATTACTATCCAAAATTTCAAAGTTAGTTGCCGATGATACAAAGGTGTGCAGATATGCTGACTTTGATGATGTTGTTAACATTTTGCAAGAAGGAAATTGTTTCAGTGGTCTGTGATGGTTGATGTTTTTATTATCGACAAATGTTTTGTAATGAATGAAGAAAAATCTAATCGTGGTAATGAATACCGTGTACGCTTTAGAGGAAGGTTTTAACCACCACAGAGGAAGAAAGAGACTTAGGGGGAGAGTATAATCATCTTTATAAGTTTGATTCCATATCGACAAATATGTGAAGGCAGCAAAACAGGGCAACCGAATGTTGGTAATGATGAAAAAACAATAGTGAGTCGAAACAAGAGACAAATTCAGACACTATATAATAATAATAATAATAATAATAATAATAATAATAATAATAATAATAATAATAATAAATAATCATAACACTATATAAGACATTAGTGCTGCTTCATCTAGAATAGGTGTACTGTGTTCAGGCATGGAATCCATTTTAGAAAAAGTGCAACAAAGACGAGCAACAAAGATGGTCAATGGACGCCATAATTTAAGCTACGAAAAAAGACTTCGATATTGTGGGTTGACAACATTAGGAAGGAGGAGAGAGAGAGGGAGAGAGAAAAAAAGAGAGAGTTTGGGGGATTTTTAGAAACATACAAAAGAATGACTGAGTAGATGTGTCATGCGACTTCGATATTGTGGGATCGATTCTTTTAATTGGCACACTATAGCAGCACAAGAGGCCACAAATGCAAATTGTTCAAGCAGAGGGTGGGACCAGAAAATCAAAGTCCGTCCCTAGACTCACGGGCTCATAGGGCGGCGCTCTCCTCCGTTGCTCAAGCCCTCAAAGCCAAGCGTGCAATGCCACGGATACGGCCTAGTGCAGCGGTTCTCAACCTTTATAGTGGGACCCTTTTAATTCAATTCCCATGATGTGGCGACCCCCAACCAGGCCCGCCGAGAGAAATTCCGTCCCTAATAAAATTTCTTGACGACCTTTTTTTTTTGTTGGTCAGCCTTTTTACATGTTAGAATGAGTAAAATTTGCGCAATAACAATAAAAGAGACAACCTCATTTCTGAAGGTCTCCGGCGACCCCCTGGCAAATCGTCATTCGACCCCCTTGGGGGTCGCGACCCACAGGTTGAGAACCGCTGGCCTAGTGCATCTCGAAGCGTACCTGTTTGACTTATCGCAGCTTCTTAATTTAATTTAATTTACCACCGCCCTCTAGCGAGTAAGGCTGAATCGACCTTATGGCTCCTGCGGGTCTCGAACCCACGACCTTCTGCTCTATCGTCCAACGTTGTTGTCATTCTGCTAAATTCCGGACCAAGAAAGAATTTTTAGTGCAAATGGAACCGTTAGGATGAAGTGGCTGTGACAGTAGAAACAGTAAACAGATTAAAAGGTTATCTGGAAAAGCTAGGCTACAGAACGTAGAGTTATTATAGCGGCTTTCGCGTAGGCTAACTTAGCCTCCTGAAACACTTTAAAGCACATTATTAGGCCTACATTAGTACAGTAACTGGTGATCAGTGCCGGACCCTACGCTCGTTCGAGTAGGCCTATGGGCCTAACTTTACCTTTAACTTTACTTTTACCTTTGTGTCATGTATTAATAAGTGCGGTAGGCGGCCTATAGAGCTGACCTAATAGCTAACAGCAATTAGCACCGTTAGCTGTTAATGAACTACTCTAATACACATGTTTAGCAATTTGACTGAACATTCTTTTAAACCTTCAAATCCCAAAATTGTTAACAATTATTGTATTTTCGAATAAAGAAATAAAGAAAATACTTATCAACTTCATTTAAGCTTAACAGATTAACTCTATGGCTATTTTATCGATGTAATTAGCGGTCATGGGCGTCCGGAGGGGGGTGCAAGGGGTGCAATTGCACCCCTCTGGAAAAAATGTGGAGTTATGAAGAAAGTAAAATTATTTGTTTCTTTCGTCACAAAACCTTATTTTGCACGCCCCTGAAAATTTTTTTCATTTCTTTCGTCACAATACCCTGTTTTGCACTTCCCTGGAAAAATTTCTGCGGACGCCCATGTTAGCAGTGGTAATAGTAGCTTGTAGACCAGCAGTAGCTAATAGCACAGTAAAAAATAGAACAGAGTTCTGTGACAGGTGTAAGAAAAAAGCTATAATATTCGGACGTGAAGGGGCGTGAGATGGTGTCTGTTTTTGTGTTTTCTAGGTCGTTGAGTCATCTCCGACAGCTTCTGAGTTTGCACTGACTTCCTTTCCGTCGAAGAATCAGTGGAAGAATCGCGCCTGGAGTTATTCACGACCCATAATCATCATCATCATCATCGTCGACTCACAGCGGCATCTTCGACATCTCAAATCCACTCTGTAAGCCTCTTGCGGCGGGCCTGTGTGGATAATCGCGTATATACTTTATCCTGAATGCTGAACGCTATATTTAGACGGCGAAGATAGCTAGTAGTAGTTCGGTTTCGTATGCGACCAAGAGCTGCTACTAGCCAGAGCTACTAGCCAGACCCACTTGCATAAGGAAATGACTTGTGCAGCAACCAGCGACTCTGGTTTGCGCGGATTATGCATGCGTTTAGTGGCTGCGGCTGTAAAAAATTAAATGCTTTGTACAATCTTTTCGTGCGAATTTAGGGTGATTTAAAGTGGTTTAGGAGGCATTACCGGTACTGCCTGTGCGAAAACCACTAGGGGCGCTGATGGGGCTTGAACCCGCTCCGTCAGCCTACCGCTCCAGCGCGTAACCCACTCTGCCATCTTCCGTCCTAGACAGATAATGTTGCTAGAATCTTGCTTGAATGGGGTAATTAATGTGGCGAGAGACCGAAAATCCCCGGTGTTTTGTAACACTGGCATAGCCAGGGTGCCGGAATGGCGGGAGTTCTACGGTTCAAACCGTGAGCTCCCCAAACGGTTGGACGTCTGTAACATCCTCTCGTAGATAAATTGCGCTTTACTGCGAACTCGAGTCACTCGACGTTCTTCAAACGACTTCCAAGTTAAGTTAGATGCCTAATAGTTTAGTGGAGACGTGAGTATGTTGTCTTCGAAGTGGCATCTTTGGTATTTTGGCACCCAGGGCGTTGTCATAGGTGCCGCCCATCCCCATGCCACCCCCACCCCCAATTCCAAATCTTTGTTGTTCTGGTTCATCGGTAAACGTGATCAAAATCCCGAAATTAAATAGTTAATTATTTTAGGCAAAGGCAACAGTTGCTTGGCGTTTATTTACAACTGGTAACGTCACTTCCGGAGCAAAGAAGTTAGACTTATGCATAGTCGTAGTACATGTAAATATTAGAACTGTGAATTGATTGATTATTTATTCGCGTTAATCGCGGTGGGACATGATCGGCTAACTACTCCCTAGGCTCATATGGACACTGGAGCTTAATATTGAACGAATAAGGGGTCTTCCATAAAGTACCACACGCTATGTTTGACAGTTTTTGACCCTCCTCTTGTTGCAGACTGTCACAAATCTCTGAACTTCTTTACTATAGTGCGTCACAAATCTCGGACCCTCTCCCCTTTAAGCGTCGTCCATAAATTAGGTCACGCAGGTTTTCTATTAATATATTCGAGTTTCTCGTTCAATTTTCAGCAGCGAAAATGATATTCAACTTCCGGCAATGATCACGAATATAATTGAAACATAAAATTCAATGTATCTTGGGAGAAAAGTGTTAATAAAAGCTTTCCATATACCTCCTATCAGGTATGTTTAAGGTTTTACTAGAAAGATGCTCGCTTCGCTCGCAGTGCAGGATAATACTAAAACCCAATCATTGAATTCATGCTGAACAACGTTTCAATGATGTACTGTACATACGCCACCTAGCCAAGCTCTGCGCCACGTAATAATTAGGCCTATGTACGTTAAAATCACGCAACTGTGACCATTTGTGACGCTGTACACGTATTTTTTGTGTACGTTAAAATGTACGTTGCAACGTCGTCGCACGCCCACCCCTCTGACGCTGCAATGACTCGACTAAACCGTGCTAAACTACGAACAATTGTTACCAATAGCAACGTCTGAACATCGCCCACCAACGCATCGCGACGTAAGGACTAAACCGTCTACCAATAGTCAACCAATCAGAACGCTTGAAGGTAACAGACATACAGAATAACGATTTTAATATGATAGATTTATACTGGAAGTGTGACGTCACGGCTGTCCTTCCCCTCCCCTGTCACAAATCCTAACACTTTCTTAGACCCCTCAAGTTCGAAAATACGGCCACCAGCAATTTGCCAACATCTGATGCTTATTAAATTATATTTGCTAGTTAGTCTAGCACTATACTCTGGTTATGTCCTGTCCTCCTGAAGTTCTGTCAAATGTCACGCGAGAAAAGGTAAATTCCTATTTCAAGAAAACAGAAGCAAAAACACAACAGAAATAGACTCGGTCTATACTCGTGAAGAAAAAAATTAATTCTCGGCGAGGAGCCTTTGTAACATTCATTTTGCTGCTGATGTCTTACTACTATACTACTACTACTACTACTACTACTACTACTACTACTACTACTACCACCACCACCACCACCACCACTACTACTACCACCACTACTACTACCACCACCACTACTACTACTACTACTACCACCACCACCACTACTACTACTACGTTGCATAGGGTAGATTCATTCTGAAGTTCTCCAAATATTCTACTGACAGGCGGTTTTACGATAACTGGGCGATTTTTAATCCCTATTTTGTTTGCGAAAAGAGAATTTGAATTTTTCAAAATATAGTAAAGTCCCAGAAAGTCGATTGACTCTGTGCATGAAATCACAGGCAGAAATTTTAAAAAGCGGTTCTAACAATGCCGAGATTTTGGTTAAACTAGAACTATTTGCTGCCATGTCCCTATAGTGCTGTTAGAACTTTTCTTGAAAGCAGAACTTAAACTATTGTGGTTGTCCTAGTTCATGAGACACTAGTCTTTGTTTTCGGTCTTTATACTCTTTATCTAGGGGTAAATTTAAACAAAAATATTTCCGTTCTAAACAGTTGCAGCCATGATAAGAGCGTAGATAAGCAGGTCTGCGAGTAATTATAGCACTATATATAGCAGGTAGGTACTAGGTAGGTAAGGTAGGGTAGGTATAAATGTATATATATACTGTATATAATACTATATATATACATACATACATACGTACGTACATATATATATATATATATATATATATATGTGTGTGTGTCGGCTTTATTCATGTTACTTTTATTACTACCACAATTTTTTTTAAATCACCATTATCATCATCATCATCATCATCATTATCAGCTCAAAGTTCCTTCAGGAACCGTCGAGACCAGTAGCATGTTAAACGATCCTCTTCCAATGTTCCCAGTCTTGTGCTGCATGAATCTCCTCCCCAAGATTTAATCCTGTCCACTCTCTGATGTCTTCAAACCATAGTCTTCTGGGCTTTCCCTGAGGGCGTGTTCCCTCCATTGTTCTCTTCATTTCAGCGTTCAGAATTCACTTCCATGCGACTGCTGTGGCCAAACAGCTTTCTTTGTTTGATCGTGATAATCACAGCGCTGTTTATCTCGATTCTGTTCTACTTTTCACATACATACTTACATATACATGCATAACAGATGACGTAACGCGTTGTTTAGAATATTACGTTCAAAATGCGTTAAATGTAATGGGGGGAACCGTAGACTCGCTTGCATAGGGCGCCAGCGGTTGTTGTCGACTGCCTGTTAAACTACCCTCTGCAAAATGTCACATTTCAAAATATTGTTACCACTGTTATTGGAGTTTCAGAGCAAAATGGCAGGGATACGCTTTCCTTGCGTTATTGCGAAATAAGATTAAATTTTAAAAGTACTATAGACCAGGGTTTCCTAAACTTTTTCGAACTGTGCGACTCACTTCAGCGGCTTTGCAACATGCCACGACCATGCAAAGTTATTGTCAAGTAAAATTGGATAAAACACTAAGCTAAATCATTTTAATATAAACCTGTGTGGAGGATTGCAGGCATATAAATTTCTTAAAGAATCTAAGCTTACTTACAACTTTCAAGGCTTGTGACTTTGTGGTATTGGTTTCAAAAAATGACACTTTTGAGTCTAATTTCGCGCTACCCCGCGACTCACTAGACTGAGCCCAGCGACCCACTTTTTTGGGTCGCGACCCACAGTTTGGGAAACACTGATGTAGAGAGCCTGATGCTCTTAGTTCGTCAGCATCCGAGGTCATACTGTGTTGGACCTTGACTGAATCTAAAGCCTTCGGAACATCTGCGGATTTATGACCAATGAAGGACTGCTTATATTATCGCTCGCTCGCTCACAATTGCCGATGATTAATTTCGTGTACATAAATAAAGGTAGACGCATGCTCTGATGCTAGAACCGAAGCAATGCTGATCTACTGCGGCACTGCTTTGGGGCTGTCCATTAATTATATCAACAATTTTTGGGCAATTTTTGACCCCCTCCCCCTTATCAACAACTGTAAACTTTCACTTACCCCTCCCCATAATTACGTCAAAAACTTTTGACCCCCAAGATCAATGACAGGTCCCAATAACAAGGTTATTATTTTTGCGGTGATTACCTTTTTCCCTTTTTTGCTCGTCGAGTGTCAAAATGTGATGGTTATGACCTTTTTGCCATGCTTTTTCCATTTGTAATAAGTAGTATTCCATGAAATTTCCTATTTTTGATTATTTGTAAAAAGCGAAATTGTTGACGTCAACTTCTCTTGACTCCCCTCCCCCTGTCAACAACTGTCAAACTTTTTTAAACCCCTTCCCTAAATTGTTGACGTAATTAATGGACAGCCCCTTTTTAAAAAACTTGAATCGGTTAGATGCTAATGCGCTTGATGCAGCTGATAGACCTATAGAGTTTGAGCATGATTAATCTCTTGCATTCGTAGACGGTGACGTACTGGGCTACAAAACGGGGATAGAGATTCTTGCCCCTGTGGATACAGCGGCCACAGTTGCAGCGTTTTTGCCCCAGTAGGCCGTAGTTCAGTTTCGGTGCATTTCACTGATGATTTCAGTTGGCAGGCTAATAATATAGCCTACAGTAGAACTTCTTTATAACGTACTGTTCTGTAGCGGGTCTGTGAAATTTAGTACGTCATATCCCAGGTACATTATGTACAATACCATCCATTTCGGTAGCGCATCACACGGGACCGTACATTGCAGTACTGTTTAGCCGAGTATATGTTATAACCGAGTATACGTTATAACGAAGTTCTACTGTTATAGCGCATGGCAAGTTAACCCCTTAACTGGGCAACTATTTGTAACTCGATGTAAAATGGACGAGCGTTACTCGGGGCACCCAGTTAAGGGGTTAATAAAACAGTAACGCGTTTTAGGGACCGGAAAATGCATTTTCCGCTGGGGCAGTGGCAGTGGCGGATTTACATTTATAGGCCTCGGTACCACTTTCTTCTTAAAAGTTACAGATCCATTGTGTAAAGTGGCGAGATGATCTTTATGCTTGTCTCAAGTTTTTAAGCTTTTCTCGGGAAACTTTCTGAAGAGAGGAAGAGGTGAAGAGTACATACATATCAGCTGCATGAGTAATAGTGGTGATAACATATTTTCTTTTTTCAAGACAAGTTGCGTGACAAATGGTTGCATTTCGGAAAATAAAGTTGTTTAAACAAATAAATCATAGAAATCATTATAAAATATTGTTGATAGTAAAGGTGCGTCTCTAAATTTTTATTTTGCTGGTGGGTCCGACACATATGTACCATTTGTACCGTGGTAAATCCGCCACTGGGCAGTGGCATAGCGTAGGGGTCAAGTGGTGGTTGCCCAGGGCGCAACATTCTTGGGGGCGCAAAATTTCAAATGAAAAAAGAATGAAAATTAATAAAAGATCATAAATATAGCCTGATATAGGCCTATGTCATTCGCAAAGAAGAAAGAACAAAGAACAAAGAAACATTGTAAGCACTTTCTCGGAATCTATAATTATTGCAAAGTGGGGAATACAATAGGCTTACAATGATACGAGAGTTTTTTTGTTTGTCATGACATTTTGGTCACAATTTAGAGGCGCAATCCTCTTTTGCCTGGGGGGGGGGCGCTGGCAACCCACGTCACTGACTGGGGGTCGTGAAAATTTCCCACGCCCCTAAAAGGGCAGTACGCTTTTTTCGCAGGAGTTCCATCTGTTGAGTTCGATTGCTGTTTGCTTGGCTGTTATAGTCTGCGTCTGTTGTGTCTATAGTTGTTGGCTGACTGCTGTTATATATTAACCGTAGCGTTTGTGTAATCTATAGTCTGTGCATCGTGACGTAAGCGGCGCGCGTTCTCTTCGATTGACCCGTCCGACCTTCGACCCGTGACCCGAAATAATTCCGAGAGTTTCTCCGATTCGAAACGACCGAAGAAGAATAAGAAGAGGGAGAGAGAGAGAGAGAGAGAGAGAGAGAGAGAGAGAGAGAGAGAAGAGAGAAAGAGAGAAAGAGAGAAAATCGGAAGATGTCCCACAGTCTTTTCACTCGAAAGTGGCTTCAAAGAGCGAGCTCTGACGAATCGACGGCATCGTCGGAGGATCACAAGAACACCGCCTCCTCTTCCTCCGCAAAGGTAGACACTCCACGGCCTGACGATTAAACGGCGATGCGTAGGCCTACATACGGGTGTAGGCCTATCTGTGGAGGGATTTCTTCCCCGAAAAAATATTTGAAATTCCTACGCCAAAATTCAAAGAAGAAAACTATTTTAGATGCAGAAACTCTGTATGGCAAATCATATCGTAATATGAAAATATCAGGCATTGACTTTAGTTAAAATATGAAGCGTTGACTTTAGTGCGAAATTCTTAAATTCATACCAACTGTTTGCGAGCGCTTACTTCGTCAGCAAATATGTTGAAAACAGTGGCGTAGCCACGGGGGAGGGTTGGGGGTAAACCCCCCCTTTGACGGCAAAAAATTTTTTTAATGTATTCCCATGCAATTTTTATTTTTTGAGGCGATTTTTGGCAATTTTTTGGTGAAACCCCCCCTTGGCGGCTATTGACGAAATTTTTTTTCAAAACCCCTTCCGGAAATCCTGGCTACGCCACTGGTTGAAAATGTTGGAAATTTGACATTTTTTCTAACTTGAAGTTCCCTTTCTCTCGCATTTTGGAATTTTCCTCCAAACTTGGTGGTCTGTGTTCAGTGCTGCCAATACGTTTTGAACAATAGTGAGCGTATTAGGTGCAGTTAAAATATTAAATTATTAATATCTTTGTGTGGTAAATCTAGTGCCATGAAAAAGCACAATTATTATTATTATTATTATTATTATTATTATTATTATTATTATTATTATTATTTATTATTATAGTTTTTCAGCTTCAGTGTTTCTGATTGAATTTATGTTTGAAAATGGACAACATTTTGCAAAAAAGTAGTACTGAGAAATAATCTCTGATTGAATCAATAAAAATGATTAATTCGTGATTGATCGTCTTCTGCGATCATGACTTGAGCCACTGAATCAACTGTTTCCGATTAGTTTGCATGTAAATAACTCATCATTTGCATTTGTCTGCATGTTCCTGCTCTTCTGTAGTTGTTATTTAAAGGTCAAGATGCAGCAACTGTGTAGTCATAGTAGCAAACTGAAAACTGTGACAAACGTAGGTCCCCTAGTAGCTCGTATTTTTATGGACGTGCCCTGCCTCCCCTGGTTTTAGCTAGATGGCGACGCTGTAATTTGGGGTTTTAAAGAAAAATATAATACTGCAAAAATGCATCGAAATTTCACGCATTTTGTTGATCGAGAGGTTGTGAAATTATTTTAAAATGAAACAGGATGGTACCGATTTTATTGACCCACCCTGTATAGAACTACTCTAATTAATTATTATCGTAACTTTCTGCCTTTTCGGCTATTTCAAATGCTTTGCCTTTACACGCTCTGTAAGCAAACCCGACAAACTTTAGATATCATAAGCAACTTTTATTTAGATTACAAATATACAGTACAAAGTAAATGCGATTTAGCTGTCTGCTTTTACTAATAGCTTGTTGTCTAATCGGAAAAATAGAATCGATTGGCTGAGAACAGTCGCCGTTGACATCAGCTTTTCTGTTTTAATGAAGAAAAGCGCGATGAAGATTAAAATAGGTGACTATATAGGCCTATGGCACGAGAATTTGACGCGACTAAAATAATATGACAAGCCCTTGAAGCCAGGCTGTATATTTAGGATACTAGGCGCCAACTTAGAGGGCGAAGGAGACGATAATCTCATGACGCATCTGGTCGCAGACATTGTTGTGAATTCGAAAATGTGATCAATGTTGTTGGCGCTGAAATAGACTTGAGAAAATTCTAACGGTCTGAAGAGGTTTTAATTCATTAAATAAGTTGAATCCGTTACTCGTTTTGGGCGCAACAATCCTTTGCCTCATCGCTTGAGAGTTGGAAATTTCTCGAAATCGACGACGGTTCCTCCCACTCATTCGATGGTCACTAAAAATGGGCCATGGTCACTAAAAATGAGCCGTGGTCACTAAAAATGACCCATGATCACTAAAAATGACCCACGGTAAAAAAATGACCCATGGCCACAAAAAATGACCCATGATTACTAAAAATGACCCGTGATCACTAAAAATGACCCGTGCCCAGTAAAAATTACCTATGGTCACTAAAAATGACCCATGGTCACTAAATATTACCTATGGTCACTAAAAATGACCCATGATCACTAAAAATGACCCGAGATCACTATAAATGACCCATGATCACTAAAAATGACCCATTGCCATCTCTGCTTCCACTGGCCCACCGAGAATATTTAGAAAGGCATAGATCTTTTTCTTTAGCACAGAATAGGTCTTTGATCTACTCTAGGCGTATTTCGTTTGTCTTCATCCTGGATTTCGATTGTTTGTGGAAAATTTCTGCTTTTCGCGTTTGTTTTTGCACTTTCACATCTTATTCTTTCGGAAATTGTGTAATTCGAAACCGCTTCCGGCCATTTTAAGTTTTACAGGGTCCGTATTTTCTCAGACTTCATTCCTTCTACAGAAGTGGACTGCCACACGTGACAGAGACTGTCTGGCAGTGTCTGCGGTACAGTTAATTCATGAGAAAGTTCCTCCGATGCCACTTTTTAAAACATAGAATTTAGCGCCAGATGGACTATGCGGAGAGCACGAGGAAATAGCGTCTTACCTCAGCGGCAGCGGCAGCAGCAGCAGCAGCAGCAGCCACTTCTGCAGTACTCGGCTCTTAGTTCTGCCACAGCACAGAAGAAGCAGTTCCTGCAAGACATGCACACAGTTAGGCTGCTGATGTTAGGAGAACTGATGCAGACTTGCGTGTGTTAAAGTGCGCTCGACAGAGAGAGAGAGAGAGAGAGAGAGAGAGAGAGAGAGAGAGGCGAAAGCGCCGTCTGCAGTCGTCGTTAACTCACTTCGGTGAATAATGATTGGAAGGTGAAGGTCAAACGCGCAAGGTCGTTCGTGCTTTGGCGTAATTCCGAAATATTATTCTCCATAGGACTCGTATAAACTAAGTCTATTCTAGACGATTACAAAAAGAAAGGCAAGACAATAATTATTATTGGAACGTCCGTAAGAGAACGCATAGCCAAAGAACCTTAGGAGCTGTAGGCTACGTCCGTTTAGATCAGGGCTACTCAAATGTTGACCAGCGGTGACTTCATGAACGGTCCAAAGCATTTCATGTTTATCGAATTATTACCAACGAATTTCATGCATAACACTGAAATGATTTTTATCGCTGCAAATTCTAGGGAAAATACTCATCTTACTTTGAAAATCTTCAGAGTTGAAGAGATAAAACCAATTCCTTTTTATTGCGATTTTCTTATTTTAATGACAATAACATGCATTATTATGATGTCTACAGTATATAGTAATTTGTAGACTATATGTCATATATATATATAATATAATTATATTGTTAAATACATTATATTATAATGTATGTAACAATATATACCCACCCACCCAAATTTTTACTCCTCAAATCAAATTCCTGGTTACGCCCCTGGACGTTGGATATGCGCCACTATGGTCGTCCATACGTGTGCATGTGTGTGTGTGTCTGTGTGTATGGATTTCAGTCGGTACGCTCGCCGAGTCCGTCTTCTCGAGGCAGCGGTGGAGCCACTTCGGGCGGCGCGTCGGGATCGGGCCAAGCGGCGGCCGAGAAGACCTTCGGGATGGCGGTTGCGGGATCGGCTCCGAAACTCGCCCAGGAAATCCACGACGAATTCCTCGTCTGCAAGATCTGCCTGGACGGCTACAAGAACCCGAAATGCCTCAACTGTCTTCACACGTTCTGCGAACAGTGCATCGAGAATCACGTCAACTCGGAGTCGAGCTACAAGAAGTACAGCGACTACCGGGAGTTCACCTGTCCGCTGTGTCGGAAACGAACCCAGCTGCCCGTCGGCGGAGTGAAGAAACTGCCCGACAACTTCCTCGTGTCCAGTCTGACGGAGGTGGTCGGTCGGCAGCGCCCCTCCAAGTACCCGTTCTGCGACATCTGTAAGATGGTCAACAAGAAGCATCGGGAGGCGACGTCGAAGTGCATCGACTGTGCCAAGCTGCTCTGTTCCAACTGCGTCCAGATGCACAAGGACACGAAGGTCACCAGCGGTCACTCGATCTTCGACGTCGAGATAGAGAAGGACATCGAATGCAAAGAACACCAGGTAAACGGACTCACGGCGGTCACGTGGTCAAGTCAAGGTGAATTAATTATAATTAAAGACTCAATCGATTAGAATTTATAGATCTTAGCCTATAAGACGTGTACTTGTTTGGCTCTGTCTATCACCCTTAGACTGATGCGCGCTTCACCTGGCTCCATTTCGGAATGGATTTGGTGCGCCATCGGCTGATGCCCTAGGCATTATGATAGCATCGCCATATAAGTTGATTGATTGATTGATTTCTTGATTTCTTGGTTGATTTCTTGGTTGATTTCTTGGTTGGTTGATTGCTTCGTTGGTTGGTTGATTGCTTCGTTGATTGATTGATGAAAAATCACCAGAGACAGTATTTTCAACCTTTTATCACCTCCGATAAAATAAAAACCAAAATATTAAATATAGAAATATGTGGTCCTTCAATTAACTGTAAACGGCTAAACGCATATATTGCACTTACGTAGTACAGTAGAACTTCGTTATAACGGACTCGGTTATAACGAATCTTCGGTTATAACGTACCGCAATGTACGTTCCCGTCTGCAGCGCTACCGTATTGGATGGTATTGGATATAGCGTACCTCGGATATAACGTAATAAATTTACAGACGCCCTAAGTGCGTTACAGCGAAGCTCTACTGCGTGTGTGTTGTTAGTTGATGATGGTCGATTGAATGTGATGTTCAAGGTTTAACTTAGGCCGTTTCCGAGAGGATTGTCCTTTTTTTCTCCCGGAAATTTCAAATTCCCCAGGAAATTTTGGCATACTACATCAACTAACAGCAGCCCCCTAGTTGACTTCCCTGTCTTGTCAGTTCCCCCCCCCCTCGGGGGGTCCAGGAGTTTAGATTAAACACTGCTGATGTTGCGTTCGCGTGTATATAGGATGAAGTCGTTCGTTTCTACTGTGAACCATGCGACGCCTGCATCTGCATCCTGTGCACGTTCAACGAACACAAGGACCACGACATAACGCAGTTCAGCGAGGCGGTCGTCAAGTACAAGGACAACATCCAGTCGCTGATGGGTCGATGCAAGGAGAAGACCAAGAAGTACGACACGCAGATAGAGGCGCTGGCCAGGTGCGAAGAGATCGTGAGAACGGTGGAACAGATGGTTCACGACACGGCGATCCAGTTCATCCAGGAGGTCAGGAACAGAGAGAAACAGCTGATCGAAGAGCTCCAGAACCTCTACGGACCTCGACTCATGGACGCCATCAAGAACAAGAAGGACCTCATCGCCCAGGTAGATAACCGAATGTTTCAGTTTCTTCTATCGATTTGAAAGACATTGCAGCACTACACTGTACTTCGAGAATTATTCTTATTAGCCTACTCTAGACTAATCTTATATAATGTATTACTTTATATTGTGTTATTTTAGTGATATAGATAGTATAGTATAGCATAGCATATTAAAGCACAGCATAGTATAGTAGAGCATAAAATAGTATAGTATAGCATAGCATAATAGGCTAGAGCAGTGTTTCCCAATATCAAACTGTGGGTTGCGACCCAAAAGTGGGTCGCAGGGCTCAGTCTAATGGGTCGCAGGGTAGCACGAAATTAGATTCAAAATTATCATTTTCTAACCAATGCCACAATGTCACAAACCTTGAAAGTTGCAAAAAATCACATCCTCATCGTCGTCGTCATCATCATCATCCATCATCATCATCGTCGACGACGACGCTGATGGATTAATAAGAAGCTTGAGCATCGCTAGTTCTAAGCTCGCAAATATTAATGTTGTCGCTTGCGTTTCGTTTTATGAACAGAAAAATCAAATCTGTTCTCGCATTTTGCGTTTAATTCTTTACAGCTTGCCTCTTTCAGGGCAATGTTATTGCTCGTGGCCTAACATTTAAGCGGAATTTCTCTTCGTTTTGTAAAAAACGAAATTTGGACTGCCACAACAACTGAAAAATTGAAAATCCCACACTGATTTTAGCGCTATATAAAGGTTTCTTGTTGAGCAAACGAGAATCGCCAAAAATTGGCTTTGCAAAGCATTATATGATTGGATTATTCTGACGATTAAACAACTTCTGCGACTACGATCGATGAAGACGAACCTGTCTTAAATTCGATCAGAATTACATCATCGTGCGATTATTTGAATTTCGTTTTACAAGAGAAGTGTCATTCATATTCGCCAGATGGCGACGCAGTACATCAGAACCGAATTACTTGGTCGTGAGACAAAAGCATGATGACGACGACGACGATGATGATGATGATGATGAAGCATAAATTTGAGCTGCATTATAGGCTATTTGAGAAATAATTTTTAAGACATTAATGTTCCTGCAACCCTCCATACACAGCATGCTGTATGTTGAAATGATTAGTGTTTTATCCAATTTTAGCTGACAATAAGTTTGCAGGATCGTGGCATGTTACAAAGCCGCTGAAGTGGGTTACAGTGACACAGTCCAACAAGTTTGGGAAACCCTGGGCTATATTATAGTACAGTAGGCTATAGTATAGTATAGCATAGCATAATATGGCATAGAATAGTAGGCCCTATATTTTGTACATTAATTTATTAAATTATATTATGAATTATAATATATCTTATATATGCTTTAAATCCGATGTGTGATGTATAGGGGTATCCAGTGTTTACCAACAAGGTCCGGTTGCTCCGCCCACTGGTGGGCAGAAACCATAAAACCATTGTTGTCTATTAATAGACGCCAATGGCAGAAGCAGATTTCTTGCTGGTGGGCATAGTTCAGTGACCATAGAGATTGTTCTGGATACTCCTATAAGTAGGTTCAGTAGACTTTGCAGTCAACCTCTTAGTTAATTTTCTTAAAATTCACGAACGAACTCTCTCTCTCTCTCTCTCAAACTGCAGACATTTTGTGCATTTATATCCTGAATTCGACATTCGTTAGTTATTATCCTCGGTGATATTTCCGTCGTTAACCCAGAGTATCTCATGCACAGTCAACTAAGTCCCGTGCATTGAGGAATTGACGAATATATAAGACGATTAACTTCTAATAAGTAATAACGGTGTGCCAATTACAAACCATTGAATACCTCCAAAGTATTTTTAATTCGCCGATTAAAGTTTTTAATCGCGATTAATCGTGCGATTAAAGTAATTAATCGCGATTAGTCGTATTTCCTTTGAACATCATTCGCATTCATAAGTACTTACAAATAATTTTCGAACAATCACTGATCTGTCATTGCAAATAATTTATTCTGAAATTCATAAGAAAAAGTAGTCTAATAGATTTAAGAATTCGCGTCTTAAAGTGTAAATCACTTTAGTTACTCAGCTATAAATCAGAATTAGGCTCAGCCCTGTTTAATAATAATAAACAAAGCAAACCTAAATTAAAATATGCTTAGACAGTCTGAGAACAGATCAGCAGTCAGATTTTAGGTGTACGTAAAAAATATCAGCAGTGTTTTATCCAGACTCCATGCCTTTGGGGGAAATTGAAACCTTTTGGGGGAATTGACTTGGCTGGAGGGGAAGACACACAGTTCAATGCAAAAATTGTGTAAGTGCTGGGATTTTTTTTGAGGGGGGGGGGTGTTGAGGCTTTGGGGGGAAAATCTCCCCCTTAGCAGGCTTGTATAAAACACTGAACGTCAGTTGCGTTCCTCCTCCGCCATGATTTTATTCGATTAAAAAAATATTTTAAATTTTTTATTGTGATTAAAATTTTTAATCTTCCGTTTGCCTTTAATTATTTACTGGCCTGCTATTCTTTCTAGGCTGAAACCCTTCGTACTACCTGCAATCTGACGGACGTCATCTTACTCGGGAAAGACATCGAGCTTCTGCTGCTGAAGAAGGATGTCGAAGAGAAGCTGAACGCCTTGAATTCTCTCGAGATCCGAACTCTTCCGGAGACCGTCGGAAAAGTGGTCGAGTTCGTGGTCGGGTCGGTCGACGTCGGTTACATCCACGACCACGACCGACCTCTCCTGTCGAAGATGAGGAACCGAAGAGCCAACACCGTCGACATGGGCGACCTTCTGGTCAACGACCTTCGCGCCGATCTCAAGGTCGCCGTTCGCGAGACTCAGACTGATCCGAAGCTGACGAAACTCCCGAAAGTCCCGAACTCAAAATCGAAGAAGGACGACTCGTCGTCGTCGTCGTCGTCGTCCGACTCAGACTCCGACTCGGATTCCGACTCTGACTCCGACTCCGAATCTGACTCGGACGACGAGAAGAAGGAGAAGAAGAAGGAGAAGAAGAAGAAGGAGGGGGAGGAGGAAGAGGGGAAGTCGAAACCGGAAACGAAGGAGACCGGAGTCCAGACCGAAGATCCTGAAGACGATTCGTCGTCGTCGTCGTCATCATCATCATCGGACAGCGAAGATGAAGGCGGACAACCGGACAAGGCGGAACAGGGAACGATGACGGACGCCGTGGAGACGGAGGACAAGGGCATCAACACTCGGTCCCGGAGCCTTCAGAACACCGCCGGAAACGCCATCGACTCGTCGTCCCCTCCGCCGATCAACAACGATTCGAGCGAAGATCTCAACGACAACAGCCTCGCAGCCCGACGACGAAGACGCCGCGAGAGGGCGCAGACGACCTACCTCGGCGGCGGCGGCGGGGGCGGCCCAGGGCTCGACGCGTACGACGGGACCCTGGCGTCCTCCTACGGCGGCGGCGGCGCCCCCGACCGACGAATCACGCGGTCGATCTACGCCAACAGCCACCATAGCGTCGACGACGGCGGTGCCTACTACGACGTCTCGACCAGCGCCCGTGGCCTTTCGAAGCATATTTAGCGAAGACTCGGGTGTACTGACTGACCGAGCGGCGGAGACCTCTGACGGCGGTGACGGCGGTGCCTTCGAGGGAGACGACGACGTCTCCACCGCCGCCGCCCGCCGCCGTCACCTGGAATTTCATGAGGAACTACGAGATGCTGTTGGCCAGATGGAATTCTTCCTCTTCTGATGAGGAAAGAAGCTCCGAAGGGAGCGGGTCCGAGTCGTGGACTTCGGAGGAAACTGGTCGACGCCGCCGAGGAGACGAGGGAAGTTCTCAGGCGGATCCTATTTCGAAAGAGTCGAAATCTGGAGATTTTCCTGAATCCAGTCCAATCCATCCACAACGGAACTCGGCTCTGGATGCGGCGGAAAATTCCAGAAGCATCGTCGGCTTTCATGATTCCAAAGAGGAAGTTCGTTCAGTCAGTACATCTAGTAAGCTTAGAGCAAACGATTTCAGCGGTACTAGGACAGAACTAGTTGATAGGCATCAGGCGGAAGACACTTCGATTAGGAAGGCACCGCTCAGATTCGTCCGCCCTCAGTGACGCGTTTTCCAAGGTTGATCTGCAGACCAGTGGGTCTTCCCTAGCACTCAACCACCCGGAGTTTAATCCCACAAATTTGAGCGATGCGAATGCGATCAAGAGATCGGATGAAATCGTTTCTGGAACGACGAATCAATCGAGGATGGATCCGCCGAATGATCGGTCGCGTGAAATGAAAACATCAGATCTGAATTTCATTCAGAGATCCGACGTTTCAAACATCAGCGCACAAATTCCCGAATCTCCAGAATCAAGTATCGCAGATAACAAGTCCTATTCACCACTACCACCACCACCATCAGCATCATCATCACCACCATCATCATTATTAACATCATCAGAGCCAAAGGCAGTGACAACGACTCCTGCACAGCCTACTGCAAGAGATTCGGTAGATGCCAATGCTGACAAATGCAGTGAGGACTCAAAGGCAAGAATCTTGGCTTCGCTGTCTCTGAAGCCGCCGCTTGGCAGACCGGGCATTTCGTCCAACTCGCAGAACCCTCGTTCAGCGCAGGATAGCGTGGACTTTAGGGGATTGGTCACACCGTCCACTGCTGCTTTGGATACGGTTGAAATACGTTCCGACGTCCGGGAAGTCCTCTGCGAATTCCTGCAGACGATTGTTCCTCCTCCTTCTCCGGAAACTGGAAAGAACTCGCACGAGGATCGCCTCCTTTCAGCTGCCAAGCCAGAAGAGTCGCCAGCGGAAGAAAGAGGCTCAGACCTGCAAAGAGGCGGGGGAAAGTTTGGATCATCGTCGGCGACGACGACGACGCAGGTATCACAGGTAAACGAAGACGGGAAGCGGCGAGTGACAATGTCCGTCTGTCCGAAACCCTTCGCCCAGAAGATTCACGCCTTGAGCCCAGGGTCAAGCACCGTCATCATACGAACCTCGCCGCAGCCTGATTCGAAGAGCGATGGCAAGACGGAAGATCGTGGAAACTGCGAAGAGCACCACAACTCCAAGGAGATCAGGAACATTGGCTCAGCAAATGTCACATCGACAAACTCTCAGAACGCTCTTTCTACCCAACCGACCAATTCGGCGCCGATGGCCAAAGTAAATGTTTCAAACGCGTCACAATCTCATTCTTCAGCGCTTTCTTCTAATTCGCCAAATACTTCACCGCCTCCAACGTCTTCAAATGCAAAATCCACTCCTACTACGTTTAAGCAACCGTGCGCAACCCCTTCTACTCCGATAAACAGCACACAGCGTCTAACAACTGTTTCATCAACTACTCTATCAACCACCACTACAGCTGTACCCTCTGTTACTGTGAACCCCAATCCAACAACGCCTAAGACTCCGATATATGGGGATGTAAAACTGCCGTTTTCATCTATCGCTACTATTTCTCCTCAGCCTGTTTCGGGAAAACCTGACGGTTTAGCGAATGCGATTCGAACTGTTACTTCTGCGGTTGCAGCGTCCCTTTCGCTTCCAGTCAATGCTAAAATTCCTTCCCCTGGTAATGTTAAACTTCCTTTGTCATCAGCTGAGATCAAAACAGAGATCAAAATGTCTTCACCTGTTACATCTAAAACTCCTACTTTAGCAGCAGTTACTGGGACTGCGGCATCTGTTAGTTTGCCTCCTAATTTTGTTGCAACAAAGCCGACAACAAAGTGTACGAATGCATCAGCGAAGCCAACTGCCTCTGTTGTCCCTCCACAGTCTTACTCACTTTCTGCTGTGAAGCCTGCAGCATTAGCTCAAGCTACTACGTCTGCCGTTGCAAACTCATTTAGTGTTGCTCTTGCTGCCCAGACTCCTGCAACCCCTCATTTTCCCTCGACAACTGCTACTAGACTTTCTGCAACTGCTACTTTAACCACGGTGGACGTTGCATTGCTTTCGACATCTGTGGTTGTAAATCCATCTGCTCCGGTGGTTTCAACAGCCGCTATTCGACCTTCTGTCGTAACAGTTGTTGCTTCAAAAAATTCTCCTACCTTCCCATGTACTATACAAGCGCCAACAATGTCTGCAGTTCAGCAGCCTCCTTTGACATCAAATTATCAGAGACTTTCGGGCGTTAATGTAAAATCTCCTGTGTCAACAGTTTCTCCAGGTGCTGCCACTGCGCCGTTCGTCATAAAGATCCCTCTTATAGCAAAATGCTGCTGTAGCTTCTCCGCCTTCTAATGCTAATGGAACTGCGAATGTCAGCATGAAGAATCTTGCATCATCAACGGTTGCTGCTCAACCTCCTGTATTTGTCACTGCACGACCGCCCAGTTCAACGGCACTAGTTGCTGGCGCTCAGAAGTCTTCGACTCCATCTAACGCCAGTCACCCCTGGGGATCTCCCCGTCTACCACCCACTGCACAGCTGCCCCTTCGACCGCTGCGAAACCCTTTACTGTCACGCAGGCCCCCGTATCTACTAATTCAGGATCTATCGTATCAAAAGATCCTGTCCAATCTTCTTCTGCTGATGTCTCATTGAGATCTTGCAATATGCAGTCAGTCACTTCTGATATCGATAAAATTCCTGTTGGAGTGAATCCGTATTCAAGAACAACGGTGGCTTCTACGTCATCAACTGCCTCTCCCTCTTTGTCTATTAGCATGCCTACTGTCTCTCCTATGTCCGCAATTCATAATGCGCGAGGTCAGGCGCCTACTAATAGCATCAAGTCTCCCGTATTGGCAACAGCTGCTCATTCTCCTGTCTTGACTCGTGCAAAACTTCCCATTTCACAGACAACTGCTAATGAAAATCCTACGAATGTAAATATCAGATCTCTAAGCATCACTGGTGCTGCATCGTCTGCAGCAGAAACCAAGACTCCGAATTCAATCTCTTCCTCTCAACCCTTGACTGCGACGCGGTCGACAACCTCCTCCTCCTCTTCCTCCTCTTCCTCTTTTTCAGTTGCTTCTCAGTCTGTTCCGATCCCAAAAAACACGTCCTCTGCCTCGACGGATTCATCCGTCCTTCAATACGCTGCAGTTGTCAAAAGAAATATTTCAAATAATGTGCCTCAACATCCTGCGACTAATGATAAAACGACCGCCGGGAATTATACAACAGCAAATTCTAATACTTCAACTACTACTACTACTACTACTACTACTACTACTACTACTACTACTACTACTACTACTACTACTACTACTACTACGCATTCGACGCTTGCGAGGGCAGTTCAACCGAAAATATCGTCTCAGAATTCACAATCCGTTTTCATGGGAACTAGCTTTGCGAAGAAATCGACTCCGAACAATTCACTTACTCCACATGATTCAATTCCCAATGTTCAGAATGCCAATGCCCCCCATGCTAATCCCATTTCGTACGCCGCCGCCGCCGCCGCTGCTGCTGTTTCCAAACAGTTTCCGGATAGCGGGTCTAAAATTTCGCCTCATTTGCCGTCTGTCAATTTCCCGTCGCCAGTGTCAGCGCAAGGCCAATCGACTGCCAACCGTTTTCCAGCGGTAAAACCAACTGCTGGAGTTACTCCTTGGAGGAATACCACTTCAACAGCTGCCAGAAACCATACTGCAGTTTCTAATGTCACAACTCAATCCAGCAACTCAAGGTTACATTCATCATCATCAACAACAACAACGGCAACAACAACGACAACTTCATCATTGTCATCACAGTCATCGAAACCTGGAAATGCGGACACTATTGGTGCCTCAAAATCAACGACCTTGACCAGTGTGTCCTCCATTTCGCATCCCCCACCGCAGCCGTCGCGTCTCAGCCGTCGTCTTCGCTGGCAAGTCCTCTTTCGCCATCGGGAGTTCCTTCGAAGTTTCCTCAGACGGCCACATTTCCTGCAGCTACTCCGGGAGTGGCGTTACCTGCTGCTGCGGCGGCGGGGGAGAAGGGCGATCGGCGACGTTACCGGACCGACCCCCGGGAGCTTCGGAGGATGCGTCGAGTCCAAGTGTCACCGACGACGACGCTGCTCCGTCGTCGGCCGATTCGGAGGCAGGGAGGAGGAGGAGGAGGAGAAGTCCAGATGCAACGCTTCCGACCACGGCGCACGGCACCGTGGGCGGAAGAGATGAAGAACCTAAGACCGACGGGGGCGAGAAAACTGACGGCGCCACATTCACGACCGACCTAGACAAAGAAATCGTTAGATTATCAAGGTCAGGTCACAGGTCAGGTCAGGTCAGGTCAAGGTGGTAAATAGGATTTTCAAAAGACTCGAACCAGTAATTCAGAACAGAAGGAGTTGTTTTGCGTACGTTTAGTCTGATGATAAAACAATAATGAATCCAGAATAATCAAAGTCAACGGCGTGCCAGAGGTTTTGTCCCCTCGCCCAGTATTCAACGTATAATGATTATTATCAGAATGTGTTGTTCGGTGCGTGGCATTATAATGTCTCTCTTCCGAAAGAACAGAAACTGTTGACAGCCAACTGATTTCATTAACCAAACGCCCACAATTCGCTTGAACGAATGACTGGAGCGCCTATTAAAACAACGAATAGGATAAATTCCCTGTGTATGCATACTTAGGCTAGGATCGATGAATCACTAGTGAATTGACATTTTCTTATGGTGTGATGATGATGATGATGATGATGATGATGATGATGATGATTGCATTTAAGTGATTTCGAATAAACAATAAATTCTGATGTAGTAGGCCTAGATAATTGTGAATATATTGCTTGACGAGCTTTATTATTATTATTATTATTATTATTATTATTATTATTATTATTACTACTACTACTACTACTACTACTACTACTCACTAGTGCAGGATAATACTAAAAAGAATCATTGCTCTGAACAACGTTTCAATGACGGATAATACTAAAACCCAATCATTGAATTCATGCTGCTGAACAACGTTTTCGCAATGATGTACATACGCCGCCGTTCGCTCGTCGCCGCTCTGACGCTGCAACGTGCAACGTACGCTTCGTCAAACGCTTCGCGCGGTCGTTCGCTTCGCGAAGCCTAAGGTTCCAGAACGACCAATCAGAACGCTCACCCAGCCAACCAATCAGAACGCTTGAAGGTAACGAATGAGAACGTCAACAATCAGCCAGCCAATCAGAACGCTCACACAGCCAACCAATCAGAACGCTTGAAGGTAACAGACATACAGAGCAAGGATCTTAATATTATAGATTATTATTATTATTATTATTATTATTATTATTATTATTATTTATGAAATCTGGAAACTCATTGCACCTTTGCAACAGTACTACATTTCCAAATGCCATGCCCAAGACAAATAGACAGATTGAGATCGTTTTAATAGACTTTCATAGTACTAGAGTCTCTAAATGTCTCCAAATACAGGTCCTGGCGTTATGATGGCGGTGGTGGTGGTGGTGGTGATGATGATTATGATGATGATGATGATCTCCGCTGTATTACACTCCCCGCAGATAAGATGAATGAGGAACGAAAGCAATGCTTGGAATTACCAAGACTTTTACGGGAAATACTGAGCTTGAGCGCACAGGTGAACGCCGCCTCCAGCCAAAACTACACGTAGGCATACTTACGATATAACTATATGTGGAAAAGAATTTGAATTCATGGCGTCTGTAGAGTCACTCGTCTACTCTAAATGCTGAATTTTAGTTCATGCTGGCAAAAGTCAACCCATTAAACTGCACAGTATATTCTAAAATCGCTCTAGATTCATGCAATCGAAATCCTGATGCGGATGCGTCTGTTTGGATCGAATGAACGGAGGTCTTCATAGGCTAACTGCAGTGACCCAACCGTGAAGAATTAGGGCGTCACTTCCATGCGTGCGCTGCATAAATAAGCGGGTCCTCTGACTGCGTATTCGACCGCAGTCACTTCGTACGCCTTTCAGAGCTTCGTTGTTGTTTTCGAATCTATGTCAGTGTCTATTAACTACGGTAAGCATTTTGACTTTTGCTACATTAACCCCTTAACCGTGTATTTAACTGTAACTCAATGTAAAATGGACGGATATATCCGGGATCCCCAGTTAAGGGGTTAATGCAATGTAGGCCTAAATGACAACACTTCTTTCAAATTTTAAGAATTTGTTAAAGATCTGGGCACAGTGGCGGCTCCACGTGGGGACCCCGGGGGGGAGGGGGGCGTGCCCCTATTGAATGCCTGGCCCCAGTGGTCTTCCTGTTGGGACCCTATGCTTACTACTACCTGCCTATCAACAAATGGTCGGCCCCATGCTTAGAAGTTGCCACCCCAACGGCCCCCCAAGTGCCAAATCCTGGAGCCGCCACTGTCTGGGCACCTAGCGACCGCACAGAATATGTTTGTCTATCCGTCCATCTGTCTGTATGTCCGTCTGTCTGTGTGTCAGTCTGTATGCCTGTTCGTCTGTCTGTCTGTATGTGTGTGTGTCTGTCGCTTGCTCGTTCTGTCCCATAAATGAAGGGCCGGAGATGAATCGATACTTGTCGCGCTCAGGTGCAATGCTCATTAATTAGCTCAGCTCTGCTCGCCCACGCTGCCCGTAGCAGCATAATTAGCGAGCAATTTTCCTTCTTCTTCATCGATTAATTATTCAACATCTATTAGATCGCCGGTTTGCCTGAATGCAAGTAAAACAAATCAAAAACAGCAAGGCGCGAATCGAAGCACCTAGACCAAAACGCATCCTGAAATTCGATTTCAATTCGACTTATAGAGCAGACGAGAACAGAGTTTGGATTCGGATGACGGAATCATCATTTTCATATTCCTCATTCGTGGATACATTCAGAATATCAATGAATTAAAATGCAAAACACACGACACGGGACATCTAGTTAAGTCTCGGTCGAGATACGCAGCAGTAATCGGAAGACAAGACCGGTCATCAAACCATCGACCTTTAACCGTTCACTCTGACTCTGGCTTAACCTGAGAATTTCAAACGCAGTGTGCGTGTATGCGCAATATTATTATTCAGTCGCTGGCACAGACTTCGAGTGTATAGAGGCCCAATCAATTACCGCCATCTACCGTAAGTAGCGTGCGTGAGTGAGTACCGGGGTATGTTCTGTAGCATTCCTCTATAATTTAGTCTCTTGCACTGACGGCTTTTTAAATCGATGCGTGCAAAGCGAAGCATGCAGCCGTGTGTGCCTTCTGATTATCATTCGGCGAACGGAAATCGCCGCACAAGTTGGATCTCACTTTGTTGACGGTCTCCACCGTAGATCGGCCTAATCAATCGGTAAGAACGCGCTGAATTTCGGGCATCTTGGATATAAATGATTACCGACGGAACAACAGCGGAAGGACGCTTAGAACAGAGACAATATAATCACAAGTCAGTATATACTGCACATACAGACTGTACAGTACAAACACGCACTGAATTCTCAATGTACTAGCATCGCCTATCATTTCTATCCCGTTTTAACCCTATGGACCCGTAAAACCGGTATTCCGGTTTCACGACCTCTTAAGAAGAAGAAGAATCATTTATTTTCTCAATGACATCAAAATAATAATACGAACACAATGAATTCAATGACATCAAAAGGTAATACTAACTTAACTAATAACTAATGACTATTAATTAATATTGTCAGAGTCAATATATATATATCGATTTAATAATAAAAACAAAAAAAACAATTATTATAAACCAATAAAAAATTGACTTAATCTAAATTGACTAAGTCTAAACAGACTCTATTGAATAGAGACTTTGATTGATATAGATAGATGACATTTGGAGTGATGAAAACAAATTAATCAATGTCACAGAACATAAAATCTTGGTCATATACACATCGCGGTGTCAAAGGGTTATAATACTCGCTCTAACGCAGCGGTTCTCAAACTTTTTAGGATTTCTTGTGTGATGGTCTCTTAGAGGTCCCTTAGAAATTTTGTGATGACTCGCGGACCTTTATAAAATTTTAATTTTAAATTAGATAGTTACAGGCTGATTTATATAGCACTATTGTTCTAGCAGGCTAGAGTCAAATTAACTGTAATTAACACATAAAGAAGATTACCTGTTTAGTCAATCAATTATTTAATCAGAAGTTTGCAAATCCTAGTCAAGAAATTTAAATTCAAATGGAATCAGCACTCTTAGAGCCACCAGCGCGTTTTTGTTCTGAGGTGTTGGTGAGGTATCTTGAGAAAGTAATCTCTTTACGGCCCCTCTGGCTCTGAAACCGCTTGGCGGTTCCTGTGGGACCGCGGGCCCCGGTCTGAGAAGCACTGTTTAACGGCTATACAGGCGTTTCAGTTCTGAGGAATCAAGCCAGCTACAATTAGGCTAATATTTGCGTCAGTGACGTAGCCAGGATTTCCGGAAGAGGGGGTTGGATTTTTGTTGTGACCACACCAACTTTTGAAAAGTTTGACAAGCAAAAAACGTTATCATCTCTACTTTTTTCCTCACAAGCAAAAAACTTATCATATCTTCTCCTCACAAGCAAAATAAAAAAAATAACAAATAAAAAACCTCATCATCTCCTCGTCTCTTAAGCCTTGTTGCATTCTTTGCCCAAGGGGGATTTTGACCCCAAAATCACCTCAAAAAATAAAAAAATGCATGGAAACTCATCAAAAATATTTTGTTTTTGGCAGCCAGGAGGTTTAACCCTCAAACCCCTTGGCTACACCACTGAGTGTTCCAGACAGAGGTGTAGCGACGGAGGGGTATACCGTATATCGGTATATATACCCTCCCAAAATCAGACTACCTTAAAATTTTAATGTGTTTTTTTAAGATTTTCAAAGTTTTAAAGATTCATGCCCCCCAAATCGCATTATAACCCACCCACCCCAATCAAATTCCTGGCTACGCCCTTGGTTCCAGACCACTGGCGTAAATTTGTATGAAAAAGTGGTATATCTTTCCCCTTTCCTTCCCTCTTTCCTTATGGTAGCCTCTCTAAAAGTGGGGCTGGAGTCAGTGGCGGCTCTAGGATTTGGCAAGTGGGGGGGCCGTTGGGGGGCAACTTCTAATCATGGGGGCCAACCATTTGTTGTTTAATGTATGTAGCATTAAGTATAGGGTCCCAACTGGAGGGGGCCACTGGGGGGCCAGGCTCTCAATAGGGGGCACGGCCCCCCCTGGCCCCCCCCGGTGGAGCCGCCACTGGCTGGAGTCTAGAGGCCTAATAAAGGTCTACGACTATGTTCCAGACGCTTATAGTACTATGTATGCTGTTGATTTCAGTAGGAGGCTGCAGTAGCCTGTTACGCAACTGTCTCAACGTTGTTAACATCTGTCATTAAAACTGTTGAAATGACATAACAGATATCTTCATCTATTTCAGTGTCTTTTTGTTGGCTACTAACTGTTCCCGGACACGCGTTGCTGTAGCTAAGTCTGCGTAAGCAACTGCGAACGGCGGCCTCTCCCTCTTCCATCCCTGTCTCTCCCCTTCTCCCTCTTCCCGCCCCTCTTCTTCTCCACCTGCCCCTCTCTCTGCTCTTCCTATCGCTCTTCCTCTGGAGACGTCTTCGGCACCTGCAACAATAGTTGGAGTTGCCATTATTTTAATTGCTGGAGGTTTTCCACGTTACAACACGCTCGTATTCGACTGGAAGCTAGGTTGTGTAAAAGTTTCAAAGCAATCGGTGAAGAACTTTCCTAGATTAGCTATCCCGAAGAAACGGATTTATATTTTTATTTATATGGATATATATAAATAGTCTATTAGCTCTTCTGTTCTGCTACACTGACTCCTATGTTTCAATTTCTATAACAATAATAAGTAGTAGGCCTAATAATAGCAATAATAATAATAATAATAATAATAATAATAATAATAATAATAATAATAATAATAATAATAACAACAACAACAATAATAATAATAATAATAATAATAATAATAATAATAATAATAATAATAATAATAATAATAATAATAATAATAATAAACAATAATAAATGTAATAATTGTAATAAGTCGGAGGTTAACTGAACGACCCTCACTGGAAGTCGAAAATTTTGGGATGAGGTAACCCCACTGCTTTTGAAATGGAGCACCGATCGTCACCCAGTGGGCTCTTGCTCTCCCATGCAGTGGGCCTTTGATCTCCCATGCAGTGGGCCTTTGATCTCCCATGCAGTGGGCCTTTGATCTCCCATGCAGTGGGCTTTTGCTCTCCCATGCAGTTTGTCGGTGGCAGGTTCTTGAAACGGCATTTTTCAAAAAAAATGTTTAGTCAATTTAATTAATCGAAAAAACGCAATTTTGCGCTTATTGTGACAGGTCTATACTGGGAAATTTATTCCGGGTTTCAAAGTAGAGTATTTCAAATTTTGAGTAGGAACGGTCTTTCCAAGTTTCCATAGGGGCCTGCTTTCAAGATTGTTGACATTATAAGCTCAATGGCAATATTATCCAAATATGTTGCTAGTTCGATGCATGGGCAGAGGCGTCGTGCAATGGTAGCTAGGGGAGTCTACAGACTCCCCACTTTTTGAGAAACAGGCAAAATTTTTTACATGTTATTAATACCTTTTGTTATACTTTACATAAATTCTAATAAAAAAATTAAAAAATAATTTAGTTAGATACTTAGAAATAAGCAGGTTTTATAAGGCAGTGAGACAGACTAATATGAGTCAACTTCCTGTTTATTTGGTCTTTTTATAGACTGATTTAGACTCCCCTTATTTTTTTGAAGCAATACGCCCCTGTGCATGGGCGCCCACAGAATTTTTTCCAGGAGGTAAAATTTCGGATTTTGGACTCGAAAAGTCGGACAAGCAAAAACTCACCATTGTGCTCTTCATAAAGACGAAATAGGTATCGTTTTAAAAATATATTTGAAATTTCCAGGGCTAAAACACAGATATAGGCTTAACGGTTAATATTTTAGCAAGGCTTTCAGAGTTTAGTGTGAAAATTAGTGCGTAAAGGCAAAGTGTAGTTTTAAAAAATAGATTTGCATTTTCCCGGGGGCAAGTGTCCCCTTGCCCTAATGTATAGGCGCCCGTGGTGTGTGCATAATCGACGAAGCACTCGAAGATGTATTGTATAACTTGTATATGTTCAGTGCTGACTTCAGAATACTCACTCGGAGATTATTTACAGGCTCTTGACGTTAATCAAAAGTCAACAACGGCAGACAGCAAACGACTCTAAACACTAAAACGCTGACTAAAGTTTCCTGGACGAAGAATATTTTACGACGGATGAGCAGTCGAGCACTTTATCTCCAGCTGACGCTAACGACGCACTCACTGTTAAGCTCTGCTGCACGTTTAATTCTGTTTTAGCATGCTCACCGCCACAGGGGCCGTCCATAAAGTACGTCACGCTCGAGGGAGGGGTCTAGGAAAGTGACATTTTGTGAATATTTGCTAACTCGTGTCTCTATTTAGTCGTATAACCAAACGGAAATATATAACAGATACGTATGTGTGTGCCTATGTGCTTATTACAGTTATTATTATTGTTTTTATTATTATTATTACTTTTGACATACAAATTTATATTTATAAGCGCCTAAGTATAAGGGGTTGTCTATTAATTACGTCAGCAATTTAGGGGTGGGGGTTTGAAAAAGTTTTACAGTTGTTGACACGTGGGGTGGGGGTCAAGAGAGGTTGACGTCAAAAATTTCACTTTTTACAAATAATAAAAAATAGGAACTTTCATGGAATACTACTTATTATAATGGACAAAAGCATGGCAAAAAGGTCATCACCACCACATTTTGACACTCTAAGAGCAAAAAAGGGGAAAATGGTCATCACCGCAAAAAATATTAACCTTGTTATTGGGACCTGTCATTGATCTTGGGGGGGGGGTCAAACGTTTTTGGCGTAATTATAGGGGGGTCACTGAAAGTTGACAGTTGTTGACAAGGGTGAGGGGTCAAAAATGCCCAAAAATTGTTGACATAATTAATGGACAGCCCCTAAGCAGTTACTGCGGTACTACTCGAAAGCGCTATATGAATTCACGAAGTTTTATTTACTTATTATATATTGCAACGTATTCCTCATAAGAAGCAACGTTCTTGCTAAAATTCCCGTGCTGTATAGGCTAATATCACAATGTCCCCGTGAACGGTCAACATAGCAAACCTAATGAATTAACTGATAGCCCGTGTATGCAGCTATAGAAACGAATGTATTCGTCTCCGAAGTCAATTGAAGCGATGGTCTAGCGAAGAGCGGCTGAGCGACCGATGACCGCCGGGTGTAACCGGTCAAAGTCGGTCTTATAGAAGACGCGGTCTTCAATTGCTTGCGTTGAATGCTGATAGACATACAGTACACGGGTCTTTGGTGCTGTAGGCATTCTGTATGGGTGCACAGCACAGCGAGACTGTTTTGCGAGAGATAGAAACATGGCGTTGAGGATTTTGTATGTGTTTATTGAGTTCGAGTACAAATAGGTTTAGGGCATTAAGAAAACAAACCGATAAATATATCTATTCCTGTTCTATTATCAGAAATAGACGTCAGTGCAACGCCTACACATAAGACCCAGAGGCTGGAAGCTAGAGAGGGACGAAGGGAAGAGGTGATCTAGGACGAACAGCGGAAGACTTGCCTTCGATTTGCAGTTTTCGTATTGGATCTCAATCGTACGATGTCTTCTGGCGCTGGTTCCCCGCCTTCTCACCACCCGGCTCCCATAGAAGCGATGCCAACCGTCTACAGGGAACCAGCTCAGGAACCGACTGAAAACCCAGTTGACGTTGATTTCCTCAGAGGGATCGGCGGAGTATTAAAGATAATCGAAATGGTAATAATTATTGTCGTTTATGAACATTCGATTTGATGTTTAAAACAAGAAGAAACCCTCCGACCACCTCAGGTAATTAGCAGAATGCGGGTGAAAACTAAGCATCAAAAACAGGATTTAAAAATAGGTACAGTACTACAGTGGAACTTCGATATAACGGACTCGGTCATAACGTATATTAGGTTACAACGTGCCGCGATGTACGGTCCCGTGTAATGCACTATCGTAATGGATGGTATTGGATACAACGTACCTCGGATATAGCGTACTTAATTTTGTAGACCCACAAGTGCGCTATAACGAAACGTACCCGGTAGACTTAAATGTAGCAACATTATGTAGAGTACACCCATTATATTTTGCACTAATGATTTGCACTTATTGCATTTTATTGTACTCGTTCTTTTGTATGTTTGTCTATGCACAGAGACCTCTGTATTAGTTCGTACATGGTTTAGACCCAAGCTCAGCTGTTAGTTTGTTTGTGTTTCTCAAATGTCAGTTAACATTGCGCTTAATAGCTTGTCATATGTAGTTGCTGTTCTTGATTTGTAGAGGTCTTTGACTCAGTCGGTTAATAAGAGGCTGATTTTTTCATAGTTATGATTTCGTAAGCCTCTCCTTCTGTTATGGTTGGTGAATGTCTTCTAGAACTATATATGAAAGGTGAAATATGATTCCGTTGCTTCGTTTAACAGATTTTTAGCTTGGTGGTGTTCATCTGCGCTTCTGCGTCCGCATATCACAAGGACGCCTGCGGTTGGATTCAATTCGTCTCTATGACTGCCTTCGTCATTACCGTTATGCTCTATATCTTCCATGCGTTTAAACTTCCGCCAAAGTTCGCCAAAAACATTCCGTTCAAATTCTGTGTAAGTATCCGGCCGCTAGCTTAGAGCATTGATGTCCGCATTGTGAACATAGGCCCTATACAACTCAGTCGTAGGCCTATTAGTTTGAAATTCCAAATCGAATAACTACATGGCTTATGAAAACGAAATTTAAGTCGTTTTCTGGTTTCTCTTATATATACCTGTTATATATATATCTGAAATTTAGAAGTCTTAAAATTATAGCGATAGTGTTGAAAATTATCGTTAATGTGCGAATAGTCGATAGACTGCTGCCACCTGGCGAATGCGTGTAGTGATACTCGATTTTACCGTATATTTAACTGTCTTATTTCTTTTCTTATTCATATTGGTTTTCAATACTTGTCTACTGCGATTCAATCAATTTGGCTTCTAGTTAGTCTATATATAGCACTCAGCGTCTGATTTATACAACTTTTTGTGTTACTATCTGCATCTTAGCGGTGACGTCATTTCTATTTTAGGAATTCTGCTACTACGCAATGTTCACTCTCTTCTACTTCATAAGCGGTGTAGTGGCCGCCTGCTATGCCTCTGGGAATCCAGCGTTAAGTGCCGCTGCTGTTAGTATGGCGCACTCATTCGATGATAGCAATAACGATGATGATGATGATGATGATGATGATGATGATGATGATGATGACGATGATGATGACGATGAGCACAAGTGCTTTGGTATTTTATTACATCTTGAATGAAGTTGAAATCTTTATTTCAAACTCTTGAGGCGTCGTTTTAAGCCTTTAACATCGTATCTGTCGCGCGAACGATAATAATAATAATAATAATAATAATAATAATAATAATAATAATAATAATAATAATAATAATAATAATACAGTAATAATAAGGTTCAAAGTGATTCAGGAGGGTTTAAAAGCTCTGTTAAACTGTTTGAGAACCACTAAAAAAATTAGTATGTACCCTTCAATCTAGTATCCTATTGTCCTGTACTGATGTACCCTTCCAATCTAGTATCCTATAGTACTGAGGTTCATTTTGAAATCATTCACACTCGTAGCCATTACTATCTTCTCATCCAATTCATTCCATCTGTCCACATCTCTTGCACTAAAAAAGTGCTGTCTGTGTCTCCCAACCAGTTTCTTAAAAAGTTCCATGTTTCGTCCTCTGGTCCCACAATCTTGTGTTAACGTGCATACATCAATTAACGTCCAGTCCATTCATTTGTGGTCTGTAATTATAACTTGAGAATCTGGTGTTCAAAACGAGGAATAGCAGTGCCATCATCGGCCAACCAGAGGCGGTTCGGTATGTGTTCTCGCCCCAAAATGGCAACGACCTGTTTACCTTATGAGCCAAATGTTTTGGCTCTCACGTCGTTTCTCGAGAACGCGAAACCGAGAGAGAGAGAGAAAGAGAGAGAGAGAGACAGACAGACAGACAGAGACAGAGAGACAGAGAGAGAGAGAGACACTGTAGGGGTGGAATAGCTCGGCACCTACAGTATCTACATGTATATGAGTATGAGGTCACAATTTTCGCGTTCTATTCTGATTTGAAGCCTTCTGCGGATTTCGTACGATGATTAAAAATTGAAATTGAGTCAGTTTTTGGGACACTGCGCTAGCCTACCACTAAAGCTTCGCGGTATCTTGAGATATTGCCGCTAGCGTCTTCGCGTCTGTTTTAGATGTTCAACAATTTCAATCGCCTATATTCACTAACTCTATGTTATCGTTTATTACACATACACACACACACGCACGCGCACACATATACCGAGAGAGAGAGAGAGAGAGAGAGAGAGAGGCAGAGACAGAGAGAGAGACAGAGAGAGAGACAGACAGACAGACAGACAGAGACAGAGAGAGAGACAGACAGAGAGAGACAGAGAGAGAGAGAGAGAGAGACAGACAGAGAGACAGAGAGAGAGACAGAGAGAGAGACAGAGAGACAGAGAGACAGAGACAGACAGACAGGACAGACAGACAGATAGAGAGACAGAGAGTTTCGGGTACTTTTTCCTTCGAGTAGGCCTACCTTTGCCTCTACAGTGTTGATCGTACAGTGTTGTATCGTTCGGTTCTTTTGTAATTGCAGTTCTTTACGTTTGCGTCTGTGGTGGTGTTTGGAATTGACATCTACTACCGATTCGACGCCTGGCGCCATAGCAACGAAGGACCTTTCTTTTCCGGAATGGCTCATAACGTCACGATGCCATAGAAACCGTCCCGTTACTCTGTTGCGATGGTAACGGTTGCATAACAGTCCATTAGAAAGAAGGCGATGTTTCAGTTGGCGACGTACGAAAGAACAGACGAATAATTGTCCTCGGGGTTCTTGTCGGTTATTTCACCGCCAATAGTTTATTTACCGCCAATAGGGTTAGGTTTGGGGTTTTGGTTAGTGTTAGGTTTGGGTTAGGGTTAAGTTGGCGGTGAGTTAACCGGCAAGCCATTACATATACCCCTTGTTTGCGGTGAATTAACCGACAAGTACCGTCCTCGCAATCAAAATAATCGAATTCTCCGGAGAAATGTCCCCAAATCCTGTTCCTTGGCTTATTAACTACAGGTCTTCGATTGACTTGGCAGATGTTCTATGAAACTCAGTGAACTTATTCTAGGATCTTTCGTTCCTAATCGAATTTTAAAGTAATAATTTAAATATTTAACTCCTGTCCACAATCAGAACAGACGGCTAAATTCTAAATTCAAATCACGGATTTACGTCATTACGTCTATAACGTCATTTATCGTCGAACTCTTCTCGTGTTTCCATTAGAGATGCGCGGGTACGGCAAACTGCCTACCCGTACCCGTGCAAAAACTTCGTTACCCTACCCGTACCCGTAGCGCTATACCCGTACCCGTAAAATGCGTACCCTACCCTACCCGTACCCGCGGGTGTGTGTACGTGTACAAGGCCCTTCAGCAAAATTAATGTATTAATGAAAGCAAAGCATTTTTTAAAACATGTCATATGTTGGTTGGTTAAGAACCCTAGGACAGATCTAGGACTTAGGATCAGAGTAATCTACTTGGCAAATAGTACCCTTTCTGGTAGTACTGGACCTATTGATTGGTAACATTGTATAATGCGCTATACAAGGACTAGGAGACTTGTATCATCTAAAATGCGGCTCCACTACCCCCCAGTACCCATTAAACAACAAATGGTTGGCCCCCCATGATTAAAACTGCCGTTACCCTACCCGTGACCCGAAGACTCCGGTTCTTCTGTCTCTTGTCACGCGTGTCGCTTCTTTTGACTTCAGATTTCGTTTTTCTACAACTTCCTTTATGTTGTTTATCCATCTCTTATATTAGAATATTCTGTACAGTGATATTTAACTTATGAAAATAAAGGCCAATTTCAGTTATTTTTGTCGCTTTAATTTCAGTTCAATTTCTAATTACATTTCAAACAATAAATCCAATTTCGTTTCAAATTCAGTTCAGTACTGTCGCTAAGTTCAGTTCGTACTCGTCGATGATGTTATAGCAGTGCAAAAAATAACGACATAGCTAATGTTTCAAGTTAATGCAACATACAAGCAATGTACTGCATCCGTTTCCTAAAAAACATAGAGATATTACAGTTACTGCCTGCTGGATATGTTGTTGCAATGGACAATGTTGGGACGGCCGGCTGGCACCTAGAATTTTGTAAGAACAATTTCTGTAGTCATAATAGCGGACTTTTGATGATTCTGTATGGTAAATTTGTAAATTGTAATAATAAAAGTTCAAAAATAATTTCTATTTCAAATTCTAATATCGTTTTCAGGACGGAATTCTTTTCAGTTTTAAAATTAAAATAATTTCTAATTTCAATTACTATTTCAGTTAACAAAAATCGCTGGATAAAATTTCGTCTGTCTTGAATCCTCTACATCTGAAAAATCACACCAGCAATTAGCGCAGCCATTTTTTCCCATAAGCCATTGCATCCCAACCTTGAATAATTCGTTGGACAGTCGATTTTACAGCCTGGATTCCGTCTGTCCTGAAATACATCTGAAAACGACCACAACACATTCAATTAAAGTGCAATACACGACCTCAATGTCATCGACCTACTGAACCATCGGTTGATGCTCCTGTGCATTATTAAAGTGGCGCTATAGAAGTTAAGATTAGATTAGATGAACACGAATGTATCTAATCTCCAATTTTATACTGCTCGATGTTATTCCTACTAGTCATTCGTTCGTCACAGACTCACATATATATGCCTATTCGAGCATGCAGTGGACTTTTGATCTTCGAGTTTGAAATTCTGCAGTTGAATTACAAGGAACCGTAGGCCCTACTTGAAGAAAATTGTTTGATTCGAATGACCGTTCACATGAAAGGCGTAGCTTCGTGACGATATGCCACGCGCACGACAATTTTTGTAATTAATTTTTCTGACGAGTATTGACAAGAACTTAACAAGAAATGCAATATGACTTCAGAAGAAGATAATGCGCCTTGCTCGTTGGCGACCCCGGATGGATATAAAACAAAGGCGTAGCCAGGAATTTGATTTAGAAGTATAAATCTTAACTAGTCTAAATATATTAACTGGTATATTAAAGTATATTAGTGTACTAGTATTAGCATATTATTATTACTATCATTTTAGTATATTAGTATACTAGTATATTAAAGTAATTTAACTAGTATACAACTTAACTATAAATCTTAAATTAATCTTAACACTGGAACTATATCAAATTTGACCTGGGTCAAGGATGAGAAACAACCACATAAAAACTTTAAGGTAGACTGATTTGGGGGGTATATATACAGATGTAATGTAATGTAATGTGGAATTTGTATAGCGCCTCTTCTATTTCTACTCAGAGGCGCTCCTAGCATTGGAGTTGCACGATAAAGTAGTGGGACTTTAGCTTTCGCATTGAGTAGAGCGAGGGAGTAAGAAGCAGAGATGTAGTACTTGGTACTTGTACTTGTACTCGAGTTGTACTCAGTACAAATTTTAGCTTGTTATTGTACTTGTACTCGGAGGCCAGGTACTTGTACTTGTACTTGTACTCAGGTTTAGGAATGCAAGTACTTGTACTTGTCATTGTACTCAGGCCAGGTACTTGTACTTGTACTTGAAGCATTGTGTACTTGCTACATCTCTGGCTACATGTTTCAATGGTACCAGTAATGCTGTTCCTTTAGGCTAATGACAAGCACATCTTCACAGATGGCCAAGTACCTGGAACTCAACGAAATTTATGATGAAGCCACTGATACCATCGTATTTTGGAACAGTGAAGTTAATAGAAAGGAGTTCAACAGGCTGTATAATGCAGCCATTAATTAGAACCTTAGTGTGCCTGCTTCTGGCGCACCAATTAAACACGTATTTAGCCAATGGCTTGATCGCGAGACCGCATAGGTGGGTTAATATGACCGATGCAAGACTATCATCTCTATTTTTAAGTGCAACTGTGATGATATTTAGATGCTAATATAGTGTCAATTTTATTCGTGGCCGGACAAACTGTCCGAGGACAAAATGTCACGGACAAAATGTCATGTAGAAAATGTCATGATTCAAAATGTCAGCGAAAAAATGTCATTGTCAAAAATGTTGTACTAGTACTTGGAGGCCAGGTAATTGTACTTGTATTGTACTCGGAGGCCAGGTAAATATGTACTTGTTTTCGTACTCGGAGGCCAGGTACTTGTACTTGGGACTTGTACTCGGAGGCCAGGTACTTGTACTTGTACTTGTACTCGGAGTTTTGGAATGCAAACTTGTACTTGTACTTGTACTCGGAGGCCAGGTACTTGTACTTGTACTTGTACTTGAAGCATTGTGTACTTGCTACATCTCTGGTAAGAAGTGATTCCCAAATGGATGGGTTCAAGGCATTCCAAAGGGAGGGTCCAGTCACTGCAAAAGCCCGACGCTGGGTAAGAGCAGTGCGTGATCTGGGGACATAAACATTCTTCTGATCAGTGGAGCGGAGCAGGCGATAAGCATGATGAGCATACCGATATAGCCTGCCCCGTCACTACGCCCTGGTATCAAATAAAAGATTCTGATCCCACTACTGTACAGCATCATCCTTGACTGTTCAGTGAACAGAATTCGAAATGGGTTATTTGCCGTATGACATTGTTGCAAATCAAAGACCACTCTTGTGAGTTGTTACATTATTTCACCGATGATTCAAGCGATAGTTATCGAAGTTGATGTGCAGAACTGTTTCGACTGTTCGAATGCGTAGTTGGTTACTTTTTTACTTTTTTCATTGAAATATATTATGTCAACACACAGAATCACTAAAGATGAGAAAGTTTATGTAACAAAATATCACTTATGCAGACATAAATTCAAATGATTATTCTGCTGATGCTCCAAAACTCACATATTTCAGAACCTTCATTACAGCAGCATTTCTTCTCTCCATCGCCTATAGAATATGTTCAACAAAAAGCAAAAGTTCAGCTACACTCATGCGAATTATAAATTACTTAATACTGTAATACAGGCAGTACACAAAAGTGACAAATGGTGAATTATACATGACAATTTACAGTAAGAGTACTTTACAGTAATTTACAGTAATACGCAATAATGTTAAACTGCTGATGTGATCACAGACATGGACATGGGTCCATTTTTTAAAACCCAACCCAACCCACCACTATTCAAACCCAACCCAACCCACGGAAACAGCTGGGTTACTTGACCCAACCCAACCCAACCCATACATAATTTTTTTAAAAATCCTCCTTCATTTCATAGACCAACGGGAATGTATTCCATTTGGCAGATTTCATATTCCTGGATGCCTTTAACTTGTATTTTCCGGTTGCTCCTGTGAAAAGGCATCGAAACAGATTAAGGGTAATTTGTAGTAATTTAAAAATCATTAGTATGTACACATTTGTACAATATAACACACCTGTCTAGTGTCTACCCAACCCAACCCACCAGAAAATGGAAATTTCGGACCCAACCCAACCTAACCCATGGGTGGACCCAACCCATGTCCATGTCTGTGTGATCATATTCGACAACTTCAGTCGCGTTTTAGCAGAGTCATGCTATTAGTTTCTGACTGAAACGGTTTTTTGTTAGTCCAATCGTTCTCACCAAGTTGTTAAAACAAGTTAATACCTCCAATTAAAGCAGATACCAAAGAAAAGGTAATTGACTGAGAATCCAGAAAAGAATTATGAGCGATAAGAAAAATCGAACATTCCAGGACCAGTGGAAGAGCCTTTGTCCAAATGTGAATTATAGTAGGTCAATACAGATATCTGCAGCTGGTGATCTGGCCAGCAACATTGTATGGGCCAGAAACTTGAAAGCCTAGAAAAGAGGACACTAAGATTAGAGGCACTTGAGGTGCGGATTTGGCAAAGAATGGAAAAATCAGATGAAATGGTAAAGACAACAAACAAAGAGGATAGAAGGAAAGAAAAGTATAATAAACACAATTTATCCTTGGCCAAAAAGGTGGATAGGTCATGTTCTGAGAAAAGGACCTTTAGAGGAGAAGATGGAAGGAAAAGCAAAAAATGTGCAATGAAGGACATCGATGCTGGAGTGGATTTTCGACCACTGTAGCAAAGAACAAATATTCAACCTTGAAGAAAAACGCTCAAGATAGAGAAGACTGGCGACGCTGTAGAATGGAACCCGTCTCTGGACAGAGCATCCGCAGAAAGAGAAGTCAAATTTAGATGGGCTAAAGCAAGAAGGTTGGCGTAAAATTTTGTAGATAAACTAGATATTCACTCTAACTGTCGTTATATCAGTTGCTACTTTTAGCTATCGGTCTTTCCTAGTAAAGACACAATTTTTAACATTCACAAATGTACAGTAACCGTCGTTGACTGAACTTATATCGATGTAAACCAGACAACTGCATCTATTGTGACGTGAGGTTCACTTGATGAACATTCAGAAACCACGCCCCCCGCCCCCGTCCAATAGCTGAGGATTTGACTAGCGATGCTACAGATTAGAACTAAGTCTAGGATTTTCTGTTGTCTAACTGTGTTTGATTCTTGTAGTTTAAGTCTTTAAGGCACTATAAGATATAATTATAATTAGTGCGTTACCAGACTCCACACCTACCTGCAAAGAACTATATAGGCCTACAAATTGATGATAATATACGATATACGAGCAGGCCCTCCGAGAGAAATTCCGGGCCCCTGTGCAGAATTGCCGACGGGCCCTTGATAAGTAATAATTTTTGACCTTTTTTTTGCTCGTCAGCCGTGTTTATTTAGTTAGCACTATGTCCCGGGCCCCCTTGTGCTCGCCGGGCCCCTCTGCTGAACTGACATTTTAACCATTCTTTAGTGTTATTATTCATTTTATTGTTAATTATACATATTCATCATCGGCCCGGGCCCCCTCCAGACCGCCGGGCCCCTGTGCAGTTGCCCCCCTGCCCCCCTCTCGGAGGGCCTGTATACGAGCGGTATCACAGTGCTATACTGTCTCCATGGAAGTCTATAACTGGCTGCATATTGTTTGAATGGTTTTGCACGCTCATTCGCATAACTCACCAACTATTCTGAGTGAGTCCGGTTTGACAGGTCCCAAGCACGAGGAGCCTTTTGTAGCCTCTCAATCTATAGAAATCACACAGTCCAGAAATAGTCTGTATTCTCAACAGGCAAGGCATTGGAACAAAGTTTATATTTGATATACAGTATAAATGTTAGAAGTAAAAGTTCACCCGCAGGCTCAATGCCCTTAGGGTCCGGTGCTGATCCCCGTTTTTGTGGCCCTCAGCCTATAGGTGGTTAGTCAGAAGCCTACTTGTGGTACTTTTTACCTATCTCACTTTTAGAACAATAAAAAGACATCATCATTTAATTGTCTACACATCATACTGTCTAAAATTTTAAAATAGTATTTTTTGAAGACTTCAAGTTTAAGATAAAAATGCAATTTTATCGCTAATCTGTGATCCCACATATGGTACCTTTTCTCTCAGCGGGTCACATTTACTCCCGAGTCCCGACGTTTTTATCTCCTTTGCGCAATCAGTGTAGTTAGCATTGTAATAATGAAAGCATTGCTACGTCTATGGAGGTAATTTTCTAATTTATAATTATATTTGCCCACTTCCTTTTCGACAAAGTTAATTTAATTCAACCATAATATTATATATTAGAGCTTCTTCTAACCTGTGATTCTTCGTTCAATATCTCTCTTCCATGTATGATGACGTTGAGTGCCAATAGAAACACGGTCAATACGATGCCCGTCATCGTTGAATATCCGACCACAGACAGAAGAGCTGTTATTTACATATGCGGTCTACGGCACGAATAGTGCTGTTACGGTTAACCGAACCGAACCGAAACCGCGGTTTTTCGGTAAAAACCGAACCGAACCGAAACCGCGGTTTTGACCATGCGAATTGGACGGTTTTTGCCCTAGAGAATAGCAAATACAATGCATGATTATGAGCGACTTTAATTAAGTCACCTTCTCTTCTCAATTGATGCAATTCCCTATAGGCCTAATTTTAAACTCGGCATGATTTAAAGTGGCTCATGAGGCATTACTGCATGTGTGAAAGCCACTAGGGGCACTAACGGGGCTTGAAGCCGCTCCGTCAGCCTGACGCTCCAGCACGTAACCCACCCTGCCATCTTGCTACATAAGAGTAAATCTACATAAAATGTACATCACTTTCTCATAGGCAGTGCTAAGCAGGAGCCTCATTGACCCGCCACAGCACAGCTGCTAGCATAAACAAAGACCAATAGAAAGCAATTAAAGAAATAAAAAGTAAAAACCAGCAGCAGCAGCAATACAAAATAAAGGGTCTAACACAGATTGGCCAGGATATTTCTAGGAAGAATTAACATTTATTCAGGCAGTGAACCTCAGGAAATTATCATATTGTAGAGTTCTTTGCTTGTAAAATGCTGTGTCAAAGGATTCAAATGATTTTTGTCGAAAATGTGAACAACTGACAATCTCTGTCTTAATTAAAGCATCATATCAGTTATACTTTCTAAAACTGGCACTGCTCGACACTACTAATGAAGCCATTTTAAAATTGTTTTTACTGATTTCAATAATGACGTCAGACTCTGACTCATCATAGAGACATAGACATGACCAGTGTTTAATCTAGACCCCTGGAATCCAGAGGAAGGGGAACTGACAAAGCCGGGGGGAGAAACTGACAAAGCCGGGGGGAATTTTGCTAGGGGTATGCTGTTAATTTATGTAATATGCCAAAATTTCCTGGAGGAATTTGAAATTTCCGGGAGGGAAGGGCAATTTTCCCCCGAAAACGGCCTAGATTAAACCCTGGACATGACAGAAGAACAACGCTTTCGTTATTTTTAACGCTCAAAAGCTGTGCATTGATTGAACTGCATTGAAGTGCATTAATCATTCTAGTGTTGTTCAAAAAAACCGAACCGAACCGAAACCGCGGTTTTTCGGTCAAAACCGAACCGAAACCGACCGAGACTGCACGAGGTGAAACCGTAACAGCTCTACCCACGAAGCGAGGATGGCTGAAGACTGGACAAGACAAGGTATTTACGAGTATATAGGCCTAGCTTTTGAGTAATTTATTCAGTCAATATCTCTTATCAAAGAAAATCGATAAAACACACTCGTGTGGCAATTTGTCTCCCGCTGACTGAATAATTTTCTAATTATCAGATTATTGGAAGTTTCAGTTTGAACAAATCATTCATTTAAACCTACTGCTTGAGGAAGCAGTGACGCAGACTAGAACTATTCAAATATTGAATCATTGGATTTTTACTTTAAATTTTGATTTTCCGATACTGCGCATGAAAAATCTGAATGTCAAAAGTATCCACGTGCCATGTGGGCGAAGACTGCCTTGGTCTTGGTGTTATCGGTAGATGAGTGATGGCCTGTCTGTTCAAAGCAAGATACCTGCACAATAATTATATTATTCGAGCCTACTGACTTTAAATACAGATATATTTTATGCGAATTTGAATATTAAATCAATTAATGCAGGTGCAATGTCAGCGCGAAGCTCCATTTGTATTTTTGACGGGTGCAGTAAGCTACAGGCTATTATTACAGGGTTGTTAACGCACAGTAAGTCATTCACTACATGAAGAATCATGAGTGTAGGTGGAGATGAAACTGATAAAAACGAAAGGGAAACATATAAACGTGCATGAATGCATTACTCCTTGCATGATGACGACGATGCTGCTGCTGGTGATGATGACGATGACGATGATGATGATGATGACTACGACGATGATGATGATGTTTGAAAATTATAGTGCGGTGGCGCATAATTGTGCATTTTTCAATTGTATATATATATACACACATATAGCCTATAAAAACTTCGTCCCGTCTAAAAGTCTAGCATTTCGTTTTGTTGGCTTCGAATTGAGGAACATTTCCACTGCATGCATCTGGTTACGATTGTGACCTTTTCCTTTGACTGCGTGACAGTTTGCGAATTGACTCCCGTGTTCGGCAGATTTCGAGCGATGTTGCTAAAGACCTTTTTCGCCATCTGGCGAATTTATATGCGCTACGACCAACTGTGATATGAAAATACGCGTTGGTCAAAACAGAGACTGTTTTACGAAACACTTGTAACTGCACTAAACTCAAGAAAATTTGCGGATATCCGCGCAAAAAACAAGCAAAAAAGGTCATCCGGAAAATTTATCACTGCACAAAGCACAGATAATTGCATTTTACCGCTGCACATTTTCATTTTATCACTGCACATTTCGTGTATCACTGTAGGCGTTAAAGCAGGTCCAGGGTCAAAGTGAGACTGAACCAACACGTAAGCTTATTTAAATAACATTACGTTTGTTAGCCTTTTGTCGTTTTTCTCTTTTAATACGATCAATACTCCAAAACCATTGGACTTTGGATATAACCAACAGAGGCACGGACATGGGCCATGCATTCTTTAAAACCCAACTCACGAAAGCAATAGGGTTACTTGACCCAACCCAATCCACCGTAATACATTACAATTTCTTAAACCATGACTTATTTTCTTACCCCACCCAACCCACCACACGCATGAACATTTCTGACCCAATCCAACCCAACCCGTGCAGTGTTTAACCTAGACTCCTGGACTCCGGGGGGAAACTGAAAAAAGCCGGGGGAAATCTGACAAAGCCGGGGGAATTCTGCTAGGGGTCGCTATTAGTCCATGTAGTATTTCCAAAATTTCCGGGGAATTTTAAATTTCCGGGGGGAAAGGGCAATCCCCCCTGGAAACGGCCTAGATTAAACACTGAACCCGTGTCCGCGTCTGCGCTAAAATAGTGGCAGAAAATAGTGAAGCGAAAAGTCGAACTCAAATAGACAGTGGTTCTTAAGCGGGGGCACTCGTCGTACCCCTTGTGGTTACTTGAATGGTTTTGTGGGGGTACGCAGAATGATCTGGAATTACAGCGCACAGTCAATTTTAAAGACTTTTACTCTATAGGCCTGCACTGTACAGATAGGTACTTTAGCAATTTTGTACGAAATTAGACATTCTAAAGAAACAAAAATCCACTTTCTGCCATGCGCACAATCTGTGACAGATGTATGTTGCAGTTTATAATTTTTTCAATATTTTATGCAACATAAAAACTCTAGTTCTTAGATAAGGTAGGTTGGTAGGGAGATTTCGCCATCTTATACTTGTCTCAGAGGTACGTAATCATTCATTCATTCATTCATTCATTCATTCATTCATTCATTCATGGACAATTTCTATAGCGCTGTAACAAGGCTGAGGCCTACAACAAAAGCGCTTTGATTATAGAAAGGTTAAGAACCACTTGGCTAAGAAATTAAACAAAAATATCGAAAAAATATGGTTTTAAAATTTTGAAAAGACAACAAACAAAATGGTTGAGTCATATTATGCCCTAATTAGGATCACGCTTTACAATTAGGCCGGTTTTACATGGATGACTATAGGCGTTAACTTCTATTAGGTCGCTAGGCTCGAGGACCTCCACATTTTGAGAGGCTAGGTTCAGGAAGTGACAAGGTATAGAGGGCTTGGGCCCCATTTTCAATACAAGTTTACACCTATGAAGATGTCTTCTAATATTTACAGTTACTTTCGATTCATCTTCTGCTGTTCAGAAACAGATTCTGCATTCTTCATAATCGTCGTAGGTGCTGCTGCTGCTGCAGCTGCTGCGTTCATCGGATGCAATTTTCTGTATATACGATAACGGACACACGTCGTTGTTGTATAGCGCGTCGAAGCAAAGTGTTCGGTCGCATAGACTGCGTTATACGAACTGATTGCGTTTGCAAAATGAGAAAATTTCTACGATCGTCGAAGCGCAGACAAGTGACGCCTCGAGAGGAAAATGCCGCCTTCGCCAGGCACCGAGGGAGGAGGAGAATCCCCCACCCGTCTCACCCACCACCCCCACTCCGTCCCCCTCCCATTCGAAACAGAGCGGCTCTTTCGCCGGAGACGATGAAAGCAAATTCACTTTCGAGAAACGATTATCTTCTAATATCGCAACGTGGAATATTCGATCTAGTAGCCTATCCCTACACCTCTCTGTCTGTCTGTCTCTGTCACAGTCTCTGTCTGTCTGTCTGACTCTCTGTCTCTGTCTCTCTTTCTCTTGTCCGTATGTCTGTCTCTGTCTCTGTGACTGCCTGTCTGTCTGTCTGTCTGTCTGTCTGTCTGTCTGTCTCTCTCTCTCTCTCTCTCTCTCTCTCTCTCTCTATATATATATATATATATATATATATATATATATATATATATATATATATATATATATATATATCTGTGGCTGTCTTGGCTGTCTTTTTCCACTCCGCAATGTTCGACCAACACTAAAGAGTACTGTAATTGGGATTTAGACTCGCATAGAGTATCATATTTTGTAGGAAGACAAAGGGTTAGTGACTGAATGTAAAAAAAAGATTCGCACTCTTTGTAGTCACGAATTTTGCCGCTTCGTTTATATATTTCATTATTTAACTTATGTAGCGCCTTGATAACAACGCAGTGTATTTATATAGTCTTTAATCGCTGCTTAAACTGGCAACATAAAGCTCGCTACGCGTAAGAGTGTTGACTTATAAATTTCCGATCGAGATGCGAAAATCGGTGTTCTCGTCAATATAGGCAAGGATGTCATTTAATTTCCTTAGCTTTTAATCCTTCGAAAAGAAGTTTTTCTAAAAGGATTGCAACAGCAGCTCAAAATATTGTCACCGTCAGGATAAATCTTTGTCCTCAAACTCCATAACAACATCTGTTTCCACCCCCCCCCACCCAACCCCACCATTGTGGCCTTAATCTTACAGTATATAGAAGACAGACTTCAATAAGAGATTCTTTGCTTTTGATATAATTAATATATGCATGGAGTCTTCAATGGTTTTTGCACTACGGAAATCCGGAAAGTCTATCTACTCAGCTTCATATATTGTAAATTGAATAAAAATTATGCCTGTTTCACAGGTGGAAAAGAAATATGCGCACACTGCTAAACTAATATAGAGAGTGCGTCGCTGATAACTTTGAATTCGAAGACCTATATTTTCAATTTCTTCCGCTGTCTGATTATAGGCAACAATTAGTAAATATATTATTCATGTTTACTTTATAAGGAGGTATATACCATAAGAGTAAGGCATGACTACTAAGAGCATTCATTCAAACAATGTCGCACCTAGCTGACTCTTGCCCTATAACAAGGCTAGAGGACGGTGGATTACAAACTTTAGCCTACACACAGATAATAATGTCGCAATCAAATGGCTGACATCATTTAGCACATTAAGCATTCGATAATAATAATAATACTAAGAGCATCTTAGCACAGACTAGGCCTATAAGCACTAATAGGCCTATAGCTTATAACATACTACAGTATATGCCTTTATAAACGCATTTCAACTCATATATATATATATATATATATACCCTAAAAATCAGACTACCTTAAAATGTTTTAATGTGTTTTTTAAGATTTCAAAAATTTTATTGATTTACACCCCCAACCCACCTCCCGCAAAATCACATTATACCCCCAATGAAATTCCTGGCTACGCCCTGCTTAGTCCTCTTGTTTCACATTTTCCACATCGGCTGTTAAACCAGATTTTAAATGAATTGCAGTTAAACGCAGAACAAAAGCAGTCTGCATGCGAATCCAGATGAATAGCAGAGACGTCATTTCACTGTTTTTCAGGGGGGGGGGCAAGACACTTTCGACCTGACAAGTCTGTGAAAAACTGACGACCTTTTTTGCTTGTCAGTCTTTTTTGCCTATTTAGCCAGCCAATTTTTTAAATTTATAAACTAAATAACACAAACATTGGAACATTGGTGAAAAAATGTCCTAAAAATCAGGGAGGCAACGGCCCCCTGCCCTCCCATATGACGTCCCTGATGAATAGGCCTACAAGCCCTATCGTACTGTAAGCTTACTAAGCTTAGGTCTACGATTGAGTTGACTTTGCACTGAGGTTATGCGGTGGGCCAGCGGCGTGGCGTGGGTTGGCAGCGCCCGGGTCAAAAAGAGGGATTGCGTCTCTAACTTATCCCCCAAAGTCCCTTGATAAGCTAACTTTTTAAGAATAAAAAGTCCTCGTGGTACTATCTTCCTAACAGTGGTTTTTTCATACAGGCTTACTTACTTACTTGGCCTCCGAAACCAATTAAAATCATATCATTATTATTATTATTATTATTATTATTATTATTATTATTATTATTATTATTATTATTATTATTATTATTCTTTGCGATTCCAAGAATCCCAGAAATCAGAAAGTAGGGCCCTACTTACAATCCTTCTTGGCAACATTTGTCAGTCTTTTTAAATTTTTTTTTGAATTTTTGCGCCCCTTAGAATTTTTGCGCCCGGGGCGGCCGCCCCTGTGTCCCCCCCGCACGCTACGCCACTGGGGTTGTGTAATCCCTTGTCGTGATTTCATTCGTCGTCTTTGTGAGCTGCGTTTGAATATTGCAAAAGTAGGCGGAGTCGCGATTGCCAAGATGCGGCGATTGCGCCTTGCCCAGCTGTCAATCATTGCTTGATGGGCGTGGTCAATGGTCATCTCGGTGCCTTGTTAATTTGCGCACATTGAAATATTTGAAGATGAAATTTTCGAAAAAGTCAGACAGATTGTCAAAATCTACCAGTTAAAACTCTTTTATAGTTTATAATTTTAAGAGTATGATATCAATTTTCCAAAAATTTGAAGGCTTTCCTTTAAAAACTCCAGTTTGTATTTCTTGGAAGCCTGTTTTGATTGTAAGGGAATTATTTTAGTGAGATCAGTAGGATACTAGGAGTATTGACGGGCTTGGCAGATTATGGAATTCAGGAAAGATCACACTCAAAATGAAGCTCCAACTTGTAACAGTTCGTGTCTCCCCGGAACTCGGTGCTCCTTTACGAAGGGAAACATGCAGGGGCGGCGCTAGGGGGGTGGGTCTGCGGGTCCGAACCCACCCAGTCTCGGGCAGGGACACCCGAGCAAATCGTGCAAATCTTCAGAGAAATTATGATTTGGGATTGGGGGCAGTGATGGGGAGGGGTAGTCTTAGCAGGGTCCTGGTTGTGTAGATTACATTAGACCCACCCAGCCAACAAAACCCAACGCCGCCCCTGGAAACATGGACATTGGAGAAGGATGACTGTAAGCGACTCTTGTCAGTCGAAATGCGACGCTACCGACATCTTCTAACGATGTAGTGGAACACAGAGTCGCCAATAAACGAGTAAAGAATAAAATCGGGACTAATAGCGGAGCGATAACCACAATCAAACAGGAGAACTTGATATCAGATGTGTCAAGCATATGGCCCGCGGGCCGGATACTGCCCGCGAAAGTGTTACATCTGGCCCGCGTGTATATGGCCGAATACGAGAAAAATTTTATGCTTAAGCAAAGTTAGTTCATTTAAGACGTGTTAACCCTCAAGCGACCAGCTGGGGTCCTTTGGGACCCCAGTCATGGTTTTCATTGCGCAACTTTTGGGCTATTGATGATATTCAATAACGGTTTAGTGAATTTGTAGCTTGGCTACTGCTTCAGGTTTGGGTAAAATAAAATCGATCTTATAACATGTGTACTTTTTTTAAATTGTCATTTCGTGTTGGGGTCCCTTGGGACCCCATTCGAATTTTCGCACAGAAGGTTGTTTTAGCCAATGTGTTTGCTTTGTTAGACTTGAAATGTTCATAGAATTTCCAAATATCAATGTATTTTATTGTGTGACAGGGACCAGTGGATCATTGTGTAGTGATTGTCATCAAGTAGGACTATGCACTATACAGTATACCCAATCTATTAGCCTACCGTATTAGTCCAATGTGTGCCTATTGTTATAATCACATTGTAATGCTACTATACTTTCTGGAATTTGAGAGTCCTGTCCAAATTAGACATTTGTAGATTTTGTTGTATAGGTTATATGTCCGCTGTAATTCGTGTAGCTAGGTACAGTATAGTGCAAACTGTACAACAGCTACCGGCAGCTGTTGAAAGTGACAATGACTGCAGTTCAAATGAAAGTTCTGAGAATGAAAATCACGTATCAGAAGTTTCTGAGCAAAGTGACATCGAAAGCACTTATGAGCAAAAGAGTACAGAATTCGCACCGGGTATTGTCACTCCTGTCACTTGCCGTTTGGACACCACTGAGAAAGGTAGAGGTCGCGGAGGTGGTCGCTGGGGTAACTCATCTTCATCCGGAACATCAGGATCTGTGCGACAGCAACACGACGAGGATGGCCTATCCTCTGATGCAACATTCATTGGTAAAAACGGCTTCATTTATTGGAGAAATCCACTACCAACTAGGGGACACTGCAGCCAATATATCGTATGTACTATGCCTGGTGTACCGGTAACTTCTGGATCACGATGCAATACAATTATGGAAAACATGCAGTTCTGGGTAACTCCAAACGTCATTATCAACATTATATTGCAAACCAAATGAGAGGCAAACAGAAGGATACGCAAATAGAATAAACTAACCCAGATAAACAACATGACGAGTGGAAGCCAGTGACTGACAACGAAATTCTCGCATTTTGGGGTCTCTGTATTTTGGCTGGAATCTAAAGGAGTAGCCATGAACCACAAGATAGCTTATGGTCAACGCGTGAATGAAGACCAATATTTATGGCAACGATATCATGCCCCGGTTTCGTGATATCATGAAACACATGAAATTGATGACACATCGACTAGACAACTAAGACAGAAGGATGGCAAGTTAGCTGTTTTCTGTGACGTTTGCCTAATGTTCATATCTCAGCTGACAAAGGTTTTCCAGGGCCAGACCTATGTGTTGACGAACAACTGGTGACATATCGTGGCAAATGTAATTTTCGCCAAAATATCCCTTCAAACCGGCTAAGTACGGGATTAAAAGTTGTTGGTGCTGTGATTTTGTGACATCGTAACCACTTACTGCAGATATATGCTTACGTAGGCAGAAGAATGCAGAAAGAGAGGTTGAACAGGGTGCGCGAGTGGTTAAAAGTCTGATATGTGGGCGCAGTGGCGGCTCCACAGGGGGGCCAGGGGGCCCGTGCCCCCTACTGAGTGTCTGGCCCCGCAGTGGCCCCTGTTGAGACCCTATACTTAATACTACATACCTAACAACAAATGGTTGGCCCCTATGATTAGAAGTTGCCACCCCAACGGCCCCCACTTGCCAAATCCTGGAGCCGCCACTGTGTGGGCGTCCGCAGAAATTTTTCCAGGAGCTGCAAACAGGGTCTTGTGACGAAAGAAATGACAAAAATTTCCAGGGGTGCAAAGCAGGGTTATGTGACGAAAGAAACAAGGAATTTTACTTATTTCGTAACTTCGCAATTTTCCCGGGGGTGCTATTGCACCCCCTTGTCCCCCCTCTGGACGCCCATAATCTGATAGGGCCTTCTTTTATGATAATTATGAATTGAATGTTATACAAACTTCATTTAGTTGTGCTTAAGATCGCTAGTTTTCAGTAAAGGTAAATGGGGTCCCAAAGGACCCCAGTTGGTCAGATTAAGGCGTAAAATATGTCGGTCGCTTGAGGGTTAAAGATGTACATAGACCTATATGAAAATAAAAACATCACATAGCCCTAATAAATGAAACTCGATTTTTTGTACATACGATAGAAATGAAATATTTGCTTTGCTTTGTGCAATGCGATTACTGTATTTCGTGTTAATGTTATGTACAAATCCGGCCCGCGACAACCACAAAGACTTTTATGTGGCCCGCGATATGAAATGAGTTTGACACCGCTGGTCTACATGTTTGGCCACAGAAGTCGCATGGAGGAGAAAAGAATTCCGAAAATTGCAATGCTTCGAATGCAAGAAATGCCCAGAAGGCGATGCCATGGACGACGACATTAGAGAGTGAAGACGGGCATTAGGTCAGGCGGAAACTGGAAAAGGATCGTTCGCCAACCAACCTGCTGGTCTCCACAGTTACTGAGAGGACTTTGAGCCGATGTATGTATTCATAGATGTATGGGTGGATGAATGAATGAAAATGATGAATAGATGGATGGAAAGAGAACGAGAGTAGTAGTAGTAGTAGTAGTAGTAGTAGTAGTAGTAGTAGTAGTAGTAGTAGTAATAGTAGTAGTAGTAGTAGTAGCAGTAGCAGTGGTAGTAGTAGTAACAGTAGTAGTAACAGTAGCAGTAGCAGTAGCAGTAGCAGTAGTAGTAGTAGTAGTAGTAGTAGTAGTAGTAGTAGTAGTAGTAGTAGTAGTAGTAGTAGTAGTAATTAGTTCCATGAAAGCGCCGAAAGGTTTTGACAACTTTTGAATGATCGTATGTTGCTTGAAAAGCGCCTATTGTTATAGCGCCTGTTGCCTTGTCCTTGTCCGTTGAAGCTGTTTTCAATGAAACTATTAACAATTCGAAATAGCTGAATGGCTGTGAGAGGCGCCGGAAATTAAGCTTTGGTTGGACTGAGCTGCAATCAGTATGCTTGTGTATGTATGTATGTATGTACATGTGTTCATGTGTCTGTTCAGGATGTCTTACAACTCGTAATCAATTGTCTCATTCATAGTCGATCTTCGGCAGATTTTAATGAAAAAGTTGCCGCGTTAGTTCAGCCGCCGGTCGCCAGGGCTACAATAGAATCTAATAGCTATGTGTCCCCTGCAAAGAAGGTAGCCACGGGCGACAGAATAACCGGACGCCGTTGCTTTGTGTTGAGACGGCCATTGTCGTTGATTAAGTGATTAAAATGCCTTCTTTTGACCGCATGCACTGCCGAGGTCTTATTATACGAACATATGGATTGCAGTAGTTTTTCACACAATACGGCAACGTGTAACCGACGCTAGGCGGCGCTAACAATAAACGACTTTAGGCTTCATACACACTATGACGAATAGAGGCTGAACATGGCTGCTGTATTCGATCGCCCGGATCTATTCAAAGACGACGGTCAAGAAACTCGAAAGAAACGGTTACAAAATGCAAGTCAGAATACAAAATCGTGTGATTTAATTATTATATTGTCCTCGTTTCAATTTGAATTAATTCAAAACATCGAACGCAGGAAACAATGTTTCCAACCATGCATCGTCCACTTAGCACAAATGCAGCCGACAACAAACAAGCCCAAGACATCGAACGCAAATAATAGTCCCTGTTCCTTCTTTCCAACCGGAGCGTAGACGCTAACCTGAACTCCATCACAATCTCTATTATATCCTCAATAGGCGTACAGTTGTTTCATCGCTGTATTATAGCCGTGCAAATCTTAAATCTTACACAGTGGCGTCGGAACGAATTTTCGTCAGAGGGGCAGATTTTCTCGAGGTAATAAAAGTTTTATCTTTTTCTTTCAAATCTTTGACAAGCAAAACAGGTTATCGACACCAAAAATGCCTTGACAAGCCAAAAATAAAAAAGGTCATCTGCATACTTTTTAAGGGTGCAGGGGTGCAGAACATCTTTCCAGGGAATGCACTGCACCTCCTGCAACCCCTGCACCCCCACTTCGTACGGGCCTGATCTTATACGTTATACTGGAAACTCGTTGAACACTATCCCAAAGGACTGGATTCCTGCTCTACGCCAGTGGCGTAGCCAAAGGGGTTGGTTAAATCCCCATTTGACTGTTCTCAGTGTAGCCAAGGGGGATTTTTGGAGGTTAAAACCCCTTTGGCTGGCTGCTCGACCAAATTTTTAAAAATTGATTATGTATCAATAGGCCTATAGTTGTACGCGCTCATAATATACCTATATAATTCATCTAATGAATTAAAATAATAGTTGACAACCTTTTTTGCTTGTCAGGATTTTTACCAATGTTACTTATGGAAATCATCATGACAACCTTTTTTGGTTGGTTGTCAGAATTTTTCGAAGTTGGGAATCATGGGAACCATAAGCCCCGTTCGGAAAATCCTGGCTACGCCATTGTTATATATATATATATATATATATATATATATATATATATATATATATATATATATATATATATATGCCTAAGTCACCAAAACCTGTCACTGAACGAGAGTCCTTGTCTCGTGGCCGATGATGAAGTGGGACTGGAATCAGATGGAAAGTTCGCAATGGGAGACGACCTCCCCCTCCGATGGTGAACCGCTTCTTCCGGTTGGTCCACATCGCCACTCCTTGTGGCGTCGTCGGCCACTGATCCTATCCCCAGAGAAGAACAAAGAGACGGACCGACGCCGCAGTTCACTCTCTCTTCCCCATCCGCCGCGTATTCTTCCGCCGTCGTCGTCGTTCCGCGTAAATCGGTCCTCCGAGCGTCGAACAGCACACGTGACCCTCCGCTCAGCGCATGCGCGGTCAGAAGAGTCCGGCCACTTCCGCTTCCGGTGAGACCGACGCACGGGACCCCGTCTCTGACGAGGACGGAGACGGCGACGCACTTGGGCGACGGCGGATGGGTCCTCGATGAATTTAAGTGTAAATCGTTGCCCTGTCGAGTTCGACCGCCGTTCTCTCGCGGAGAAAATTTTTGGTCGATTAATTTAAGTCTTGTTACCTAGCGGTGATTCTGGAAATAGCAGAAAAGAATTAATAATCTAATGACCTGAGGTCCTATAGAAATAATACGATGATAATTACCCAAATAGCGTTGAAAAACAAAGAAACAAGTATTCTGCTCCGGCGCCGAACGTTAAGGAAAGGAGCAATATTAGGATAGTGAGTTTAGCACACCTTTCTATCGCCGGTTTAGAACTCCTAAATAGCGTCAGATTTTGCAGGCAACGCAATATTAATATATTAAATATAACCCTGCTTTTTCGCTGGTAAACGTACTCCCAGTGTTATGTTGTTTTGTACTTTTGTATATTGTATATTCCGTATTCCACAAAACAATTTGGCGGAATGAAGGATCGAACATCCCAAACTCCAAAATTTGGGGTTAACATCACAAGTTTTCAGCACCAAAGCATGGTGTCAACTTTACACCTGGTTCCATCTGGGGCGTCTTGGTGTAACGTTATCATCCGCCGTTCTCGCTCCCTGGTCGCCCTCTTCGTCTTGTAACCACATTCTGGAACCAGATCTTGACCTGAGTGGGCGACAGACCGATCAGGTTGGACAGGTGTTCTCTCTCCGGCGCCGACAGGTACTTCTGCTGCTTGAAACGACACTCCAGTTCGAAGGTCTGCGTCTGAGAGAAGAGAATTCTTCGTCTGCGGCGCTGGTTCCCCAGTGAAACTGGAATTCCGTAGCAGCAGGCGGAATGAGGATCGAACATCCCAAAAGACATCGCAGCAGCAGCAGCAGCAGCATCCATCTGGGGCGTTATCATCGCTCCCAATGAACCGCAGTAACCAATGTTAGCTTCATTCATCAATCGAGTCACTACAGCAAGACACCATGGCAATACCATTCATTCATTCATTCATTCATTCATTCATTCGCTCATTCATTCATTTATTTATTCATTCATTCATTTATTCATTCATTCATTCATTCATTCATTTATTCGTTCATTCATTTGTTCATTCATTCATTCATTCATTCGTTCGTTCATTCATTCGTTCGTTCGTTCATTCATTCATTCATTCATTCGTTCGTTCGTTCGTTCCAGTGGCGGCTCCACCGGGGGATCAGGGGGGCCCGTGCCCACCTATTGAGAGCCTGCCCCCCCCAGTTGCCCCCAGTTGGGACCTTATACTTAATGCTACATACATTAAACAACAAATGGTTGGCCCTCCATGATTAGAAGTTGCCACCCCAACGGCCCCCCACTTGCCAAAACCTAGAGCCGCCACTGGTTCGTTCATTGTAGTTGTCGTCGTAATCACAACTGATAAACATGCATTATTTTAAAAAATTAGACACAGTATGGATGCTCATGGTGAACATTTATGACTTGTATCAATCAGCCTATTTTATGTTTATAAATATCTCATAATGATAGTTCATCGCTAAGGACAAGACCAACGATAAATCTATGGATGTAGAATTAACTAGTGATGGTCTACAACAGGGTTTCCCAAACATTTTCGAACCGAGACCCACTTCAGCGGTTTTGCAACGTGTCCGCGACCCTAATCATAGCATGTAATAGCAAAAAAATGCATTAGGCCATCATCTGGCGAACGTTAATTGAAAAGAATCTTCTGAGTTTTGAATAAATGGCAAAACAAAAGCTCTGATTCAATACGAATGAAAATGTGGCAAATATATTTTAGGAGAATTATTCATATTTTGTCGAATATGACGAAATGAGAGAAATAGATATTGAAATTTCTTGAAAATTATCTTTTAAAATTTATACAGGAACATACCTTTTTATGCGTGTTAAGAATTCTATGAGTACGGAAAACTCGCTTAACCGCTAGGTGGTTCAATATTAAATTCCTGTCTTTATTGGAGTTTCAGAGCAAAATGGTCGGAATACGCTTTCCTCGCGTTATTGCGAAATAAGATTAATTTTAAGAAGTACTATGGGCCTATAGTTTCCCAAACTTTTTGAAACTGGGGCTCACTGCAGCGGCTTGGATGCACACACACACACACACACACACACACACACACACACACACACACCAATCATTTCAACATAAACCGGGTGTGGAGGATTCCAGGCATATACATTTCTTAAACCTAAGCCTACTTGAAACTTTCAAGGTTTGTGAAACTTGGTGTTGTTTACAAAATGACACTTTTGAATCTAATTTCTCGCTGCCCATTAGACTGATCTGCGACCCATTTTTCGTGATCCACAGTTTGGGAAAAATTAGTCTGCAACACACACACACACACACACACACACACACACACACATATTATATATATATATATATATATATATATATATATATATATATATATATATATATATCATATATATATATATCTCATCAATAAGCCCGTTGGTCTCTTGGTCTCTGATGCAATCATTACAGTTTTCTACCAATCTTTTCTGTTCGCAGCTACAGCTGTTTATGACATATTGTAGTTCTTGCAGACATTTTCCACACCAATCACAAATGTCATCACACCATTCCCTGTGTGGCCTTCCTTTCTTGTTGGAACCGTCCATTATTCCCAGCATTATTGTCTTAATCTTTCTATCGTCTTTCATACGACAAATATGTCCAAAGAGATGCAATTTCCTCTGGATAACTTTTTGCATCAAGGTTTCTTTTGGCTGGATTTTCTTGTATAGTTCCTCATTGCTGAGAATTTTTCAACCCATCCAATTCTGAGAATTTTTCTATAGCATTTTCTTTCAACTGTTAACAGACTTTGCTTTGCTCTTCCAGACATTGTCCGTTATATATACAAGGTTAACAAGTAAAAACTGGACCCCTTTATGATATTTAATATCTCCGCCGCGTGTGGCCGCGTGTGTAGCGATTTCAATAGAATTTATAGGCCATATACCTGGGAATGTTTCTGATGTAATTGCCAAATTTCATGCTGATATCTTTAGTATTTCTGAAATGTGGCCAAAAAACTAAAGAGACCCACATTTTGAAATTGACAACGTCATAATAAAATGTATCATTTTAAAGTCTAAAATGGCGTCGTTGTCATCACGCCAGACAAGGTCAAGGGTTACTTACGGCCAACAGATAAACACAGCAGCATTATGATTGGCTGCAATTGTTATGATTTGCTTGGAGAAGATTTTATATTCCAGCAAGACCTGCCCACTCTGCTCTCAGGACCCAGGATTTTCTGGAGCAAAATTGTCCAGATTTCATCAAGAAAGATGACTGGCCACCCAACTCGATCCCAGATATCAATCCACTTGACTTCCACGTCTGGCGAATCATGCTCGACAGATATCAAAAGCATCAGCCAAAGCTACAAAACATCACGGAGTTGAAGACGGTGCTGAAGAATATCTGGGAGAGTTTGTCTGAGAACCAGATCAAGAAGTCGATACTGTCAGTGAAGAAGCGCTTGTCGGCATGTGTGAAGGCTGAGAGGGGGCATTTTGAGCACCTGCTCCCGTAGCAAATCATCTGAAACCCCCTTTAAAACGGCCCTTTTCAGGACCAACAAATAAAAAAAATAATTTTTTATCACTTTATTATGACGTTATATTCCAATGTCAATTTCAAAATATGGGTCTCTTTAGTTTTTTGGCAATATATAAGCAAATACTAAAGATAACAGCATGAAATTTGGCAATTACATCAGGAACATTCCCAGGTATATGGCCTATAAATTTCATTTAAATCGCTACACACGCGGCCGAGATAATGATCAGGACCATATGAAGTGGGGTGCAGCCTCACTCTGAAAAAATTAGGGAGTGCGCTGTACCACTGGAAGATGAGGTTGTTTTTTGCGTGTCAGGATTTTTGAAAAGAAGATAAAGGAAGGAAAAGACCTTTTTTGCTTGTCATGACTTTTAAAGAAGATAAAATCTGCACCCTGCTAAAAAGTTCGTTCCGACCTGTCTTCTAATGATGAAATTGATAAATAAACTTATGGGCCCGTAAAATGCGGTCCGCGTATAGACCTATATGTTACTCTTTAAGTAGGTCAACAGTTTCCATGGCTCCCATTTTGTAAGCGCATTGCGTCACCGCATTGAAAGTCTATGTTAAAATTAGAATACATATTATGGTATTGGTAGACTGGAATTTTCATTGAATATATTGCGTCAAAATAACACACGTTCTACATGTAAAATACTTTTATCAAATTAGAAAGCTTGCATAAGATGTAGATTTTAGAAATTGTATTGCCATTTGGTCTTTATCCGTAAGTTCTTTGCCGTGCAGTCATGTGTGGAGCGCTGTCTCGCAGACACAGATGACTGACTTCGGACTTCCAGACACAAAGCGAGCACATGGTGACAACAGGTCGTTCACTAAAGGACGATTTATGATCCGAAACTGAGTCTAAGAAAATACGTGACAGCTTGATTGCCTGGGCCTTTCAGGTACCGGCGTTCAATCTCTCAATTTTCCCGCGAGGATGTGGGAATCTAATTGCAACGGCGACATCGATGTTGTTGGGGATGGGGTGGGTGGGGTGGGGAGGGGTTGGGGGGGTGTCTAATGACGGACACCGGAATCAAATGCTTCTCCAAGCGCTTAAGATGCGTGTTTTATTGTCTGGAGCGGTTGCCGTTAGAGCCTCTGTGCGCTTAATGACGGTTTATTGATAAGCGATTTGTCAACTGTCGAGCGATTCTTTAAAGAAGAAACTTAAGGGCGCATCTTATGCATTTGTCAATCGGCCAGTGGCGTAGCCAGGACTTAAGAAGAGGGGAGGGCACATTCGTTTCAAGCGCTTTGAAGTCTGGTGCGTTATCCTCGATATCTAATGCCACCCCTACCCCTTACCCCCAGCTACTAACCGGGTTTTGGACGAATCTCATGACCGGTCCCGGCCCGAATAGGGGCCCGGGGCCTTCGAACCCCCTCCGTGGCTACGCCAAAGCAATCGGCACCGCGTCAAAGCTGCGAACGAGCGCGCGCTTAACAGTCATTCGGAGTGAGTAATGATGACGCCAGCGGAGAATGACGCGGCAAGTGCATGACGTCATTCTCTGTAGCATGGTTCTAGCATCGAGATGACAAATAATAATAATAATAATAATAATAATAATAATAATAATTAGTTGAATTAATGAATATGTGGAAAGTCTGTCTGGCTGACTGTTCGCTAAATGCAGGTTCTGAATGATTTCGCTTTGAACTTAGCACCAACCAGGCAATGTTTCCTTTAATTTTTTGCAGTCTTTGTGCGCAGGAAATTTCATGTGTGCAAAATTTTACATGGATAGTCAACCTCTGTGCGCGCCCAGAATTTTTCCGTAATCAACATTACTTAATTGCTAACAAGCTAAGACATGTTCAGAACACTGTTATCGGTCAACGATGCACTTTTACAATTTTCTCACCAGTTTAAAATCAATCAATCAATCAAACAAACTTCTATGGCGCCACTATTATAATGCCCAGGGCATCATCCGACATCCATTGGCGCTAACTTAGATGAAAAAGTGGAGGAGGCGCGAACCTTATAACTTCCCTCCTCTTTCCTATGGTAGCCTCAAAAGAGTGGGAGATCGAGTCTAGAGGCATAATAGTAGTTTACGACTATACGATTACACATGCGGTTTAACCATATAATTATGACATTCATTAGTTTAGAAAATCAAGCACCACAAATCAAGCATTACAAATTTGCAAAGGGGTTATGATTTTCATGCCTTTAGAGTTTCTCTTCGATCCTTACTATGTGTCCGTTCGATCCAGGTCAGTTACGCTTCCTCCAAGAAGATGACTCTTAATGCCCATCATCATGTCTAGATGGCATTCCTCTAATTCAGTGTTTCCAAAAAGTGGGTCGCAGGGCTCAGTCCAGTGGGTCGCGGGGTAGCGCGAAATTAGATTTAAAGACCTCATTTTCTAACCAATACCATAATGTCACAAGCCTTGAAGGAATGAAGGTTGCAAATAAACTTAGGTCTTAAGAAATTTATATGCCTGCAATTCTCCATACACATCTTATGTTAAGATGAGTAGTGTTTTATGCAGATTTAGTCGACAATAAGTTTGCGGTTTGCAGGGTCACGGCATGTCACAGAGCCGCTGGCGTGAGTCGCGCAGTTCCAAAGAGTTGGAGGTAACCCTGGCCTATAGTACTTTTTAAAAATTAAATCTTATTTCGCAATAGCGTAAGGAAAGCGTATTCCGACCATTTTGCTCTGAAATTCCGCTGACAATAGGAATCTCTCTTTCATAATGCAAAACACCTTACGGTTAAGCGATTTTGTCATATTCATAGGATTTTTAAGACCCGTAAAAAAGGTGTGCTCCTGAAAAAATTTAAAAAAGTTAATTTAAGAAAATTTCAATATTTATTTATCTTCTTTCATTTATTTGGCAAAATATGAATAAATCTGCCTCATATGTTTGTCACATTTTTCATTCGAATTGAATCAGAGCTTTTGTTTTGCCATTTATTCAAAACTCAGAAGATTCTTTTCAACCAACGTTCGCCAGATGGCCAAATGCATTTTTTTTACATTACATGCTATTATGAGGGTCGCGTCACGTTACAAAACCGCTGAAGTGGGCCTCGGTTTCAAAATGTTTGGGAAATTTTGCTCTAATTGATTCATTCTCTTGTTGTTCAGCATGTTCATTAAGTTAAATTGCGGTTCACAGTTTGCGCTGAATGTCAGACATGTTCCTCCTATATCCACTCGATTGGCTATATAGATCTTGAAACAGTTCACAATCATGATTCATGCACAACCATGAACTCCTAAATGAAGTTGCTGTTCGTTTTCATTTCAAACATAGGCGTAAACTTCTATTAGTCCTCTAGGTGCAGGTCCCAGATTTTTGATATGAAAGCAATGAAACATTTTTTCAAAAACTTGTGCGCGCCATTTTTTACTTTGTGCGCCTGCTTTGCGAGTTGCGACCTCTGTGTGCGCGCACACACGCGCACAGCTTAGAGGGAACATTGCAACCAGGGTTATTTCTAGGATTATCAATTTGGGGGTGTTGATATATTCTGGGGTCCCCTCCCTCCCCTTGTGTTAGCGCTACCATCTTAGCTGCATCATAGGCTAATTAGGGGGTGTTGCCAGAGGCGTCATTTGGGGGGGTTGGGGGGGCCGTGACCCCCAAGGAAATGAAAATATTAATTTCTAATGTATTAATGTGCAACAAAAACAAAAACAGGGACGTCATTTGCGTTGGGGGAGGGGCAAAAAAAGTCAGCAGCCCCTAAAGCCCTAAAGGAGTGCTTGATGTCGAGAGTAACCTGAAGTAACTAAAAAAAGGTCGTCAACTTTTTGGGAAACTCGTGCTTGATGTCGAGCAACCTGAAATAAGTAATCGTAAAAAAGGACTGACGAGCAAAAAAAGGTCGTCAACTTTTTAAGTCAAAAATTTTAAAAATTTTAAAAATTTAAAAGAAAAATTTTACAAAATTTCTCGCCCCCCCAAGAAAAGTGTGAAGTGACGCCACTGGGTGTTGCTCTCAGATTAGGGGGTGTTGGGAACTTGGGAGGTGTTAGGTGGGTGTAAAAATATCTCTGGCACCAAAAACACACACTTTTTACGCTTTCCGTTGTAGTGAACAGTTCGTTGGTTGGTGCAGTTGAGATATTGATATTGGTCTCATGTGGCTGAACTTCTCAGATTATAAATGAATGTATTGTGCAGTTTATGCTCACATTGGCTGAGTGAATCGTGCAGTGATACTCTTTGGCGTAAACTTTCAACGAAAAGGTGGTGGCCCAACCCATTTACCATGGTAGCCTCTCAAAAAGTGGAAGCATAGAACCTAGAGGCGCAATAGAAGTTTACGCCTATGGTGATACTTGCTATATAAGTAACTGAGTCTTTAGTAGAATACTTTGCAACTAAACGAGATACATGCTGAAAGCAACGACAAATAATTATAACAATGAAATCAACCAAAGGCACGTAGCTTAGTGTAATAGGATGAATATCAGGGGCGTAGCCAGGAATTTGATTTGGGGGGGGGTACAAATATTGAGGGGGGCTTATAAATCTTAACTATAAACCACATAAACCACATAAACCATATAAAGTTATAAACCACATATAAATCACATAACAAATTTTAAGTTATACTGTTTTGGGGGAGTAAATATATACCGATATACCCCCCATCGCTACGCCCCTGATGAATTTGTCATGTAGGCTATACGAAGGCAGACATATTAGTGCGTTACCTACTTGTCAATCTCTGTTCCTGACTGTCTAGAGCCGTGTGCCAACCGTACGACGTCCTGAATCCACTCAAACTGGAATCGCATTCATATTTTTGCGTTTCCTTGTCCGAATAAGGAGCGGTCGTGAGGGGGTACGGTTGGCAGGAGCTGTTCTGGAGCAGCCCCGCAGCGGATCCACCGAGTCCTTCCCGATTTCCGTCTGTAGACGAAAACTGGAATGAGGAGGAGGAGGAGGAGGAGTGCACGGTAGACGAAGGGCCATCACAGAGACCGGAAATGGATCCGGTGATTGTAGAACGAAAATGGCCGCCGCCGCCGCCGCCGCCGCCGTCATCGTCGTCGTCGTCGTTTGAACTCAAGATGTCGCTAACGGAGAATGACGAATGCTGTTTACAGGGCACGTATGACATCATTTCACTGTCGCGTGACTTAATGAACAAGATAGGCGTCAACGATCCTAAAAGCTTCTTCGTGATAGACTATTGCACAGGACTACACTGGCTTGTTAGAATTCGTGTTAGAATTCGATTTGAAAAAAAAAACTTTTCGACAGACAAAGCTAAAGTTGCTTCGTCCGTTGGAAATCCATTGTCATTCGTTTAAAGTAATCGGTTTAGGTTGATCGGCGTTTTGTACTTTGCAGTTTGAAATACAATCGGTATTCTATGAAAATTTTAAAAGCAAAACTCAATGGACGCTTTCACTGACTTTTAAATTTCATTCGATCTTGGTTTCGTCTATACTCCGCGAGGTATGCACTAGCCGTAGATGCTCATTTGCAGCTCTAACTTTCGCCTGTCTCCCAACTTCCGTAAACTAACTATCCGATGTGCTACTGACCAGTGGCGGCTCTAGGATTTGGCAGACTTTTCAACTGATTTGTGTTTAATGTATGTAGCATTAAGTTAGGGTCCCAACTGTTGTTAACTCACTGAATCTGAGGCCTTAACATCGTTGAATTGGAAGGAAAACAATCCGCAGGAACATTCAAGATAGGCCTTCTGTCTTTTGGATTCTGAGATACGCAATCACTTTGATGATGTAAGAAGAAATTGCATAAATTTGAGGATTTCAAATTTGTTATTAGAGTAATTAGACTTACATTTTGAGGCGTTTGCGTCTTAACGAACGCGCCTTTCTTCATAACAGCGGACCCAATGTTTAAAATTCGCTGCACAACGACGTAACATTGATATCAAGTTTTAAGATCGCATACAATGCGTCTAACAATCGCTACGTATCAATAATAATAACAACGGAAGATGCGCTGTAAGCCTATCTGCTGCCATCTAACTGTCGCGCAGATTCTGAATTTGTCATGCAGCGATCCACTTCTGTAGCGTAAATTTCATCTTCCGAACTGTTCTAATGCCTTGTCCAGAGGACACGCAGAGGAGCCGGCTGCGCGGTGTCTTCGAGGACCTGCCCTCTAGACGGGCGACGGCGGCGCCCTGGCGTGCCCGCGCCTGGCCGTGGCGGCGTCGGGGGTCGAGTGACCGGCAGAGGAGGCGACGAGTGCTTTGCCCAACATCCACTTCGGCGACGACCAACGAGCTCTCGACTCGACTCATCGAGCGACCGAAGACGCGACCATTAGACGTCGCGGTCGGCCTCTCGACCGATGGGTAGCGGACGCCAAAGCCTCCCCCTGGCACCACCACCACCCCCCGGCAGCCACACTGAGACACGATTCGCCGACCGGAGAACGGAAGACGGAAGACGAGCGAATGATGCAGTGACCGCCATTAACTCGCCGAGTCCCTCTGCCTCTCTCTCTCTCTTCCTATCTCTGTGTCTCTGTCTGTATGTCTGCCTGTCTGTTTGACTGTGTGCCATTAATCTCTCTCGAGTCTCTCTGCTCTCTCTCTCTCTCTCTCCTGGTCTTTTCTCTTAGTTTCTTTCTTTGTCATTTTATTTCTCTGTGTATTATCGTTAACTGTCTTAAAATAGTCTGCTATTTTCTTAACTTGACTGTTAGTTATTTTAAGAACTGAAACTGTAAATAGAAATTCACTTTCTTAGGAATTGAAATAGAAATTATTTCTGATTTTATTATGTTTCTACAGAATCATCATCCTTTCAGGCTTCAGCACTCCCATCAGTTTGTTTGTCTGTCTCTGTTTCTCCCGTCTCTCCATTGGGATTCTTTCTCTATTGTCTCTGTTTCAGTACTTTTGTCAGTGCACTATCTCTCTAAAATCTCTATGTTTACTCTTAACAAAGAGATATTAAGAGCTGTCTTTACGAATGTAAACAGACGGAATACTTTTTTGAAGTGCTCTATCTGTCTCTCTCTTGCGAGCATTCTTTAAGCTCAATGCATCATATATTGACTGGTCGTTATTTCAATGACTTGCACTGTTTGCGAGATGCAAACTAAAACATAATCGACTTAGTTTACTGAACTGAATTTGAAACTGAAATTTTTATTGTTTTTAGTCATTTTATTTTAGATATTGCTTCTTCAAAACTGAAATAGTCTTACTATTTTCTGTCCTAGACCTACACGGATCCTCTCATCGGCAGTTTCTATATTTTCTGTCTTTATTCCGTAAATTCTTCCTTTGTTATCGCAGTTTCGAAGAGCGCTTTCACCCTTATACGGTCGTTAAGAGCGTTGACCTAAATAAACGTTCTCTGTTTTTCATAGTTCATAACTTCATTCAGCGTTTAGGCCTGTATACCTCTCGTTTTGCGCCTTTACTCTACCAAGCATAGAACTAGCGCCTATAGATATAATGTAGCGGTTTCAATTCTGCATTGATTTAGGGCTTAAGGCCTCTTCAAGTTTAAGTCCTGGGGACGAGAGGCAGAGGACAAAGTCCAGAGATGAGCGTCGGAGAGACGAATAGACCATGTTCATATCAAGGGCTATGCCTTTCCGTCACGCTTTACGGGAAAACACTATCACCTTGCGTGAAAATCACATCATCTAGCTTGAGATATACTTGAGACAGGTAAGACGAGAAACTGTCCAATAGCTAGGCAACGAGCGCTCTAATACAGGTATCGATCGTACTGACATCCAGAGACGCTGTACGGATGTACGCCGTATTTCCGATCATTAACGTCTGAATGCATTAGTGATTGTCCTACGCGCAGTCTACAAAAGACGCGTTTATAACGGATCCAGTCTCAATAACCATCGTAAAGAACGAGTGGAGACTTCGTCATCGGGGAAGGGGGGAGGGCTCGGTGGGAAGGGCGACGGGATATCGTGGTCTTCCGACCGATCGAAGGACTACGCCGCGGACAGAAGAAGCCGGACAACTGGAGTCATTAATTATCAGGCAAAGCAGGGTGTACGCCGGTATCTGGACGCATTGTCTCGAGGTCGGTCGGTCGGTCGGTCTGGCGCGATTCACCAGAGGCTCGGAACACGGGACTGATTAATTGGTCACATACCGATTGAACCTGCATCAGTGGCGTAGCCAGGATTTCCGGAAGAAGGGGAGGGAGGTCATGGTTTCCAACTTCGAAAAATATCGACAAGCAAAAAAAGGTTCGTTCGTCTGATCTTCGTCGCTTTGCTTTGCTTTGCTTTCAAATTCTGACAAGCAAAAAAGTCGTCACCTCACTTAATTGCGCTTGGCTTGCTCAAAAATTCTGGGTCGGGCAGCCACCAGGAGTTTAACCCCCCAAACCGCGTCTCCAAATAAAAACGTGTGAAAACACAATGAAAAATTTTTGGTCGGGCAGCCAAGGACGGGGGTTAAATGTCACAGTTTAGGGTTAGTGTTAGAGCTGGCTTACATTTTGTCCGTGATATTTTGTTCTCGACATTTTTCCCCATGACATTTTGTCCGTGACATTTTGTCCCCATGACATTTTGTCCTAGCACCACGCATAATATAGGCTACACTCTACGCTGCACACTCTATACAGCGAGGAGCCATCTTCCTCTCTGCCAATGGACGAGACAACAATTCCACATCCAACCGCAATACGCAACGCCCCAAGTCCGCTAGTCGTTTGTAGCAGAAGATATCCATCTGCAGCAGCAGCAGCAGCAGCAGCAGCAGCAGCAGCAGCAGCGTGCACGCAGCGCAGCGTAATACTATACAATACATCGTCGATGGTGGCTTCGTGTATAGGCCTATAGACTGCGTATCGTCGTCGGCGTCGATTGAACTTGAAACGAAGCGACAGATGATGAACCTCTCTCGACCGACTTCGATCACGGTCTGATGAACATCGCAAGCGACGACTCAAGAGCACTTCTTCCGGGTCTTCCCATCTGCCACGCAGCGCGTATATCGGAGGAGGAACCAAGAGGAGGAGGAGGACAAGGAGGAGGACGAGGAGGAGGAGGAGGAGAAGAAGAGACGGCGTCTTCCGAGATGGTTAAGGGGCTGGCGAACAGGTTAAGGGTCGATGAGTGGATGCCGTTGTTTCGACAAAAGACTTCTTATTGGTCAGACATATGATCATCATAGTTTTGCCTCTTATAGTAATAATAATAATGATGATGATGATGATGATGATGATGATGATGATGATGATGATGATGACGAAGATGATGATGAAGACGATGATGATGATAATGATGATGATGATGATAATAATAATAATAATAATAATAATAATAATAATAATAATAATAATAATAATAATAATAATAATAATAATAATAATAATAATAAATTGAAATGAACCTGTATAATTATTGATTCGGTAAAAAACGGATATCAGTTGAACTGAACTGCGCTCTGTTTGTTGTAGGTTTACGATAGGACAACAGTCAACAGAATTTCGGTGGATTTTGTATCCGACTGCTGATTAATTGGCGCAGAAGATATTTCTCGGGCGCACATTTGAAAAAATCGGACGTTTGATCTTTGACGAGAAAATCTGACCAACAGTGACCATTTCGATTTTCGAGTAATTTTGTTTTTTTCTCGAGCGACAACAGACAAAAAGGCTCGCGTCAGACTTTTCTTTCCCAGTAAAATATATTGCTCAAAGTAATGACGCAAGTTTCTCCACAATATCGGCAATAATTAGGTCAAGGCTGCGCGCGCGCGTTTATGCAAATGTGGACAGCGAGCAGCCAGTGAACATGAGGGTTAGGCCTACATGGCGTCAAGCAGCGCGTTTTTTAAAATAAAGCTGTTAGAATCTGACTTTCAGGAGCAAAATTTCGTCGTAGTGATATTAAGAGCAATTCTGTTGTTGAATTAAAACGTTGGCTCGAGTGCGGAGCATTGTTAACGGCATTGAATTTAGTATTTAATATTTTCTAAAATACCGCTCGCATTCAACCATTTACTGTCCACATTTGCATACGCATGCGCATTGCGCGTGACCTGATTCTCGATTCTATTTTTAACAATAACGCGGCTAGCCGATAAGCGCTATTAATAATGCACGTTTGTAACTTATTGGGGTTCGACTATAGGCTACGCCAATTTTTCACGCCTTGTTTACACCTTCGAACTGGTCTATTATGAAAACCGATCTCAGAAACAGAGTCAGTCTAGACCTTATATGATTTGACCAAGAGAATTATTAACATATTCAATCCTTTTAAGTTGAGATCGCATCCTGGTTAATAATAATTGCCTATATATGATATTTGAGTTCTACAATAATAGGGGGTCTTCAGTCACGCCCTAGTTATTGCTAGTCGCTACATTTCTACTTCTTTAATTGCTAACGTCTGTTCTCAGTTCTCACAATTTGCCTTATTTCCTCTTAGTCATTGGCAGCAACTGTAGACCTAGTGCTGACCTTCGGTTAACTGTGCGGTTCAGCAAGATCGTCTTATGTGTAATTTACCCACGATGGTTAATAAAGGTGTTATTATCACGAAAGAGCTAAATACGAAATTAACGATCGATCTTAAGAGGGTATTATTTAGTTAGGTTCAACATTACTTTATTCTCTTCAATTTCTTAAATTTTATTCGACATAAGATGTTTATATGAGAAAGCAGTTGAGCGTCTGTTCGACAGGCGAGTTGTCTTTCTTTTAACTCGTTCGCCAGGGGGCAGCAGGCAGCAGGTTTGCTCATTATAAGACTGCAAAATACAGACTGAAAAAATTCGCAGTGCGAATCTGTGGAGAACTTGGAGAATGGTTTAAAACAAGAAGAGGGACAAAACAAGGAGATAACATATCACCTATGATCTTCATCACAGACCTGGAAAGAGCAATGGACAAAATCAAAGAATATGTAAAAGCAGTGGCGTAGCTAGGCAAAGTGCCGCCTGAGGAGAAAATGAAAAGTGCCGCCGGAAAAATTTCAAAATTTCCTGGAAAAAACCTTACAAATCAAGTCTTAAAAAGTCTGGCAAGCAAAAAAACAATGTTATCAAGTTTCTAAAAAGTCTGATAAGCAAAAAACAACGTTATCAAGTCTCTAAAAAATGTCTGACAAGCAAAAATGTCTAAAAGTTATCGAGTCTTTAAAAAATTCTGACAAGCAAAAAACCCCTAATAATTATAACAAATGTTAGGAAATCCCGAAAATGCCGCCCCTAGGGCAAGTGCCACCTGGGGCGCTTCGCCCCCTCTGCCCCCTCCCTACGCCACTGTGTAAAAGGCATAACAGTTCAGGCACTCTCATTTAACAACCTTAGGTTTGCTGATGATATTGACATTATAGAGGGAAATGAAAATGATTTGGAAGACAAGGTACAGACACTGAGCAATGAAGCTAAGCGCTATGGACTGTCGATAAACACTGAGAAGACAAAGACAATGGTGTTTGGCCACAAAGAGATCGGAAGAAAAATTAAAGTAAAATGGAATAGAAGTAGAGAACGTAGAAAACTTCACCTATCTTGGAAGCAATATGACACATGACTTAGACTGCAGACAAGAGGTCACAAGAAGAGCAGCAAGAGCTCTAGATCAACTGACGGCAATGGGACAAGATCTGGAAAAGCAAATCAATAAGCACTGAAACAAAAAAGAAAATACTCGAAACCTGTATCTTCAGCAGCTTTTTATATGGATGCGAAATGGACCATCACCAAAGACCTGGAAAGAAAAATACTAGCCTTTGAAAGGAAATGTTATGGAAAAATACTTAGAATTGTATAGGTTGAAAAAAATTACAAATGAAGAACTATGCAGGAGAATTCAGCTAAAACAAACCGTGCTGCAAAGAGTAAAACAAATAAAACTCCATCTAATTGGACACATATGCAGAATGAAAGAGGACAGGAAGATCAAATTTCTAATGTTTGGAATAATGGAGGGTGCCAATAAGAAAGGAAGATCACACAAGGAATGGTGTGATGATATTGAAAAATGGTGTGGAAGCAGTTTACAGGATCTTAGTCACAGAGCAACGGACAGGAAAGAATGGCAGAAAGCTGTGTAGATTATATTATATATAATAGATATACATTATACACCAACGGGCGCTGAGCCCACGGTTAATGACGGTGATGCAAATGCAGACTGATAATAATAATAATCATTGTCGCCTAGTATCTACTGTGCGAAATCTTCCGTGTCATGAAAGGAACAAAGTACGCTTGGTAAGTTAGAAGTTAGAACCCGTTCCGAATGTCCTTGTTCGCTGTACTTGGCCTCTTTTCCTGCTCAAAACAATATATTGTGTGACTGTGTTGCCACTGTTTTCGCTACACCTGCATCGCACAAGACTGACTAGAGCATGACTGCGAGGTATCTGATTACAGTAGAACTTCGTTAACCTATAGCGTACTTAAAGGTAAAGGTAGGTCCCGTACTCGAGTCCGAGCGTTGGGTTCCGGCGCTTATCTCCGGCCTGGGCAATCAGCCACGTAGGTGGTATAATCCATTAATCTGGGGTAGGTTGCCATTACTTTCCCTAGACCCACGTTTACCTCGTAGCTTAACGCTGCTCCTCAGTTGACCACCGCCCTCTAACGAGTAAGACTGAGTCAACCTTAGGGCTCCTGCGGGAAGAATTGAACCCGCGACCTTCTGCTTCATCGTCCAGCGTTGTTACCACAATTCTAACTTCCCGCCCCATAGCGTACTTAGCTAGTATAGTGTACTTTGCGGGTTTATAAAATTCAGCACGTTATATCTAAGGTAGGCTATGTTATATCCAATACCATTCAATCCGGTAGCGGCCCGTAGCGCATTACACGAACCGTAAATTGCGGTACGTTATAACCGAGTCCGTTATAACGAAGTTCTACTGTATGTTGTTCCTGAGCATTGAAGCTCAATGATTTTGAACTCGGCCTACTACTACATGTGAGGCTAAGGCGTCTTTGAGCCGGTGCCTTTGCAGAAAATTGACCTGGAGAAACAAGTCTGTACTGGGATCGGAAAAATAGGTGTAGCAAATTTAGATAATAGCGTAGAACCCTTAGTAGCAATAGACGCAAGTGATCCATTAATAATTCATGAGCTTAATCATTTGACAGGTAGCCGCCCGCATAGGTAGTCAGGCCCAATATAATAATAATAGATTGCATAAAGGAAAGACAGGATGAGTGGTAGACGATTAGTGAATGGCGCGCAGCAATTAGAGAGCGGTGATGAGTGTGAGCTAGCAGGATGAGTGCATGCGGCAGAAACAGTATAAATATCCGGTTCTGCCATAGATCAAGACCGATGGCCGAGGCGGCGTGTGATGGTAAGAAGGTCCATATAAGTGCATGTAAGGATAGTGCACTATGCACCCTATGCACCCTATGCACCCGTAGGAAGAGTGCACCCTAAGGTTAAGGAAGCACCCTTGAGATATAGGTGCGAGAGGTGCAGTGCGAAGGTGCATTGCGAGAGGTGCATTGTAAAGGTGCATTGCGAGAGGTGTATTGCGAAGGTGCATTGAGAGAGGTGCATTGCGAGAGGTGTATTGCGAAGGTGCATTGAGAGAGGTGCAGTGCGAGAGGTGCATTGCGAAGGTTCATTGCGAGAGGTGCATTGCGAAGGTGCATTGAGAGAGGTGCAGTGCGAGAGGTGCATTGCAAAGGTGCATTGCGAGAGGTGCATTGCGAGAGGTGCATTGCGAAGGTGCATTGAGAGAGGTGCAGTGCGAGAGGTGCATTGCGAAGGTGCATTGCGAGAGGTGCGGTGAGAGGCACTGAGAGTAAGGCGGTGCGGTAGAGGCACTGAGCGTCGGTGCGGTAGAGGCACTGAGCGTAGGGAGGCGCGATAGGTGTGGAGAGAGATAAGATGCACGGTAAGAGGCAAGGTGCACGGCGAGAGGTGAGGTGCACAGTGAAAGGTAAGGTGCACGGAGAGGAGAGTTAAGGGAGAGGAAAGAGGATACATCGAGAGAGGGATTAAGTGTGGAATAGAGGAACGGAGTGCAGGTAAAGTGCGCGTAGTGCAAGTGGTAGCGAGAGAGCCTGGATTCTAGCCAAAAAGCTAGGACGAACGACCACGTGCCTTTAGTTGAGTCCTAACCCCGTGTGCGCCGAACCGGGCGGAGCCATCTTGAGTTTAGGAGGCGTAGGAACCTCGAGGCCCGGTTCGCCACATATGCACTGCATGCAGGGACGTCATTTGGGGGGAGGAGGGGCAGGAGGGGCGTTGCTCCTCCTGATATTTTAGGATCAACATTTTTTTCGCCAATGTTTGTGTTATTTAGTTTTTAAATGTAAATTGGCTAAATAATAGGTTAAAAGACTGACAAGCAAAAACAGGTAATCAACCCCTAAAGGAGGACTTGATTCGCACAAAATGACCGACAAGCAAAATAAAATAAAAAAGGTCGTCAACTTTTTCGCAAACTTGTCAGATCGAAAGTGTCTTCCACCCCCATCCCCCTTGAAAAACTGTGAAATGACGTCTCTGACTGCATGACACTCAATCAATCTGCAGATAGATTTAACTTTAGCGACGCCTGTAAATTTCCGTCGAAGCGATGTGCCCGGACAAATCGTCACTGTGGGTCGCATGTCAGTGGCGGGCCCCCATGGGGGTGCATCCGGGTGGGCCATGGCTCACTCAATATTTAGGCTCAATGGGCCACAATGTGTTTTTTGCCCACCCAAGTTCAATTGGCAAATTACAATGTTTTGTAGCACTAATAACCAAAAATCCGCAATATATTGGCATAATATGTCTAGACACCCCCACTTTTCAGCCAAGGGGTGTCCAACAACAGCAGGACAACCTCACATAAAAGCAGAAATTTTAGCATAAACGCGTAGAGTTGCTTTTAAGTTTGATAGCAGTCTGGTTAATCTCCCTTTGCTATAGGCCTAGTAGGCCACTAGGCCTATACAAGCAGGTGCACTCAATTAATTAGCGGGGAGAAGAACCACGGCGTTCGAAAGATATGCGTGGGTAATTTGCTAGGGTCAAGACCAATGTTCCCTCTAACTCTAAGACTTGCTGGTTTCTGTGCAAAGTTCAAAATTATTGTGCAAAATCTTGCCGCTGATCTTAAACTTTCGAGAACAAATGAACATAGAAGGGTAATTAGAGAAAAAAGATGTCTATTATGCAATTCCTTCGTAAATTTTAATCTCAATGACTTCTTCATTAATCGACACATATGTAAACTTTAATAGCAGCAAAAGTTTAGTCACAAATCGCAATATAACTATTAAGGACACAAAAGGACAGAAAATGCCTGAAACCGCGTTTTGTGATTTCTTTGCAGAAGACGCTGTTCATTATCGTTATTTCTGACTTGGCTTATCCCCCGTAGATTGCTCCCCCGCTGTTCTGACTGATCTTTCCGGATTGACCTGGCTCTAATTCGATTTGGATTTGGTGCGCCATCGGATGATGCCCTGGGCATTATGCTAGTCGCCTACGTAACAATTTATTTAAAAAACAACAGCTCAGGCAGAAGACTGGTTGAAATTACACACATTAAATATGAACACAATTACTTTCTCACGAGCAGACAATTGGCCACGAGAATTGTTCACACGCTTGCACTCGTTAAATTACATTTATTGCTCTTTAGCTGTAACAGCTTTAGTCAACTGTACTAGAGATGTGCGGGTACAGCAAAATGCATACCCTACCCGTACCCGTGGAAAAACTTTTTTACCCTACCCTACCCGTACCCGCTAGCGCTATACCCGTACCCGACCCGTACCCGTAAGCTGTGTACCCGTACCCGTACCCGTACCCGTACCCGTAACCGACTTTGGTTGGAATTTGGAGTTTTTTGGATTTGGAATTTTGGACCCGACCCGCGGGTGCAACATTTTTTTCGCAATGTACTACAAGGACCTGTACATGGACTCGTGAACCCGTATCCGTTCCTAGAGACTATAGAGAGGCAACAGTGAAAATGGGGCTACGAAATTGGGATAACTATTCATTGTAAATAGCACGCATGTTTAGATTAGGACAGATCTAGTACTTAGAAATCAGGATAATCAGTCAGCTAGCCTAAGCCGACATGAATGGGCTTGTTTAAAATATTTAGTAGATATCATTTATCTATGAGCAGGCATTAGAGCTCAAGTTAAACTACAAAAAATTTACCAGAAGAACTTTCTCGGTCAAAGAGTCCTTGGAGGAGTCAGAGGACGCCATTATAGATTTATTACTGATGATGTCAGATTACGTCATCTGTATTTCCTTTATGTTTTCAGTAAGTAAAATGCATGCTGTCTGACAAACTGAACGCGATGTACAAGTTATACTAATACACTTTACTCAATATTATTTTTCTATTATTGCATTGCTAATTTGCTATAGTAGTGAGAAATGAAAATATAACTTTTCGGTCTAAAACGGTATACCCAATTTCAGCCGCTATACCCGTACCCGTAGCGCTGTACCCCTACCCGACCCGTACCCGTAAATGTTACCATAAACGCCCGTAGAGTTGCGGGGCGGGTTTGATAGCAGTCTGGTTAATCTCCCTTTGGGTACGGTATACCCTGGCATCCCTAAACTGTACGCCTTGTGATTATGGCTAAAAATTACTTTTTCAAACAGGGTTGGGATAAGCTAATTTGTACGTATTCATAGGGATAAAAATGTACGGGGTGCAACATGGGAAGAGGATCTGAAAATGTGACTTTTGGCATACGTAATATATGGATGGCCCACTGAAGCCCCATCTGATTTAGGGTGCGCGGTGGAGCAGTGGTTAGCGCACTAGTCTGCAAATTTTGAGGCCTGTGGTTCAAGTCCCGGCCGCGGGAGAAACTTTTCGGTTGCTTCTGCACCAAGCGCCCCCAGTCGACTCAGCTGTGAATAAGTTCAGAAGAATGTGTATCATGTGTATCAGTGGTTCTCACACAGGGCAGTCCCTACTGAACCACTTTAAACCTTGTTATATTATATATTAGGCTATATTATTATTCACGCGGTGAAAACTCACGGGCTCTGCATGGCGACAAGCCCGCGTGCAATGCAACAAGATACAAGATCGCTTCATTAAATGTCCGTCACTCAGTGGCGCAAAACCTGTATAGGCTATAGCACGTGCATGATGTTGCGGGAATCTTCTGCATTTGTAGCGCTGTTTCCTCTAAATGCAAACAGTTCTTTAAAAATTTGTTGCATGTCGAAAAAATTTGCGCGGCAGTCAAAATCTTATGTGCGGCAGGATTAGTTTCTCTTCGCGGCCGCGCAAATGCGCAGCTTAGAGGGAACGTTGGACTCAAGACTCAAAGGTCCGCGACCTTAGCAGGCCAAGAGGCGGCAGCGAGGAACTGCACAGGGGCCCGGCGGTCGGGGAGAGACCCGGGCCCATGACGAATACGTATAATTAACAATACTACGAGTAATAACACTGAAGTAGAGGGGGCCCGGCGAGCAAAAGGAGGGCTCGGCGTGAAAAGGTTGACAAGCAAAAAAAGGTCATTAGCTAATTTTAAGATGTAAAAGAGGCTGACAAAGGCAAAAAGGTCGTCAAGAAATTTTATTCTGCACAGGGCCCGGAATTACTCTCGGCGGGCCTGGCGGGGGGCAGGGGGCAAGTGCATCAGGGGCCCGGCGGTCTGGAGGGGGCCCGGGCCGATGATGAATATGCATAATTAACAATAATACCAATAATAACACTAAAGAAAGGTGGCCCGGCGAGTAAAAGGGGGGGCCTGAGGACATCAAAAGCATCAAAATGAGCAGTGTGAACAGGGGCGTCATTTGGGGAGGGCAGGCGGACCCCCAAGGAAAATGAAGAAATAATGTATTAAGTAAATAAATACTGTAAATGTGAAATGTGCAAAAAATCGCCAAAATTGTCCAAACTTGCCAAAAAATGTCAAAATTTTTCAAATTTGACAAAATTGGTCCCAAAATTGCCCTAAATTTGCCTATAATTGCTCAAAGTTTGCTCATAATATCAGAGATGTAGTACTTGGTACTTGTACTTGTACTCGAGTTGTACTCGAGTACAAATTTTTAGTACTTGTACTTGTACTTGTACTCGGAGGCCAGGTACTTGTACTTGTACTTGTACTCGGAGTTTTAGGAATGCAAGTACTTGTACTTGTACTTGTACTCGGAGGCCAGGTACTTGTACTTGTACTTGAAGCATTGTGTAATTAACATCTCTGGCTATATGTACTTCAATGGTACCAGTAATGCTGTTCCTTTAGGCTAATGACAAGCACATCCTCACAGATGGCTAAGTACCTGGAACTCAACGAAATTTATGATGAAGCCACTGATACCATCGTATTTTGGAACAGTGAGGTTAATAGAAAGGAGTTCAGCAGGCTGTATAATCCAGCCATTAATTAGAGACCTTAATGTGCCTGCTTCTGGCGCACCAATTAAACGCGTATTTAGCCAAGCTGGCTTGATCGCGAGACCGCATATGTTAATATGACCGATGCAAGACTATCATCTCTATTTTTAAACTGTGATGATATTTAGATGCTAATAGTGTCAATTTTATTCGTGGCCGGACAAACTGTCTGAGGATAAAATGTCACGGACAAAATGTCATGTAGAAAATGTCTTGGGGACAAAATGTCAGCGGAAAAAATGTCAATGTCAAAAATGTTGTACTAGTACTTGGAGGCCAGGAAAATGTAGAAATAATGTACTTAAGGCCAGGTACTTGTAAATGTAAATGTACTCGAGGCCAGGTTGTCCAAAACTTGTACTTGTACTCGATGCCAGGTATTTTTCACTTGTACTTGTACTCAGAGTTTTTGGAATGCAAGTAGTACTTGTAATTTGTACTTGTACTCGGAGGCCAGGTACTTGTACTTGTACTTGTACTTGAAGCATTGTGTACTTGCTACATCTCTGCATAATATGCCAAAATTTGGCCGAATTTGACCAAAAAATTATCTCGCCCCAAAGAAAAGTGTGAAATGACGCTACTGAGTGTGAAAAAGAGCAACAAGAAAATAAGGTCATCGCTAGTTTTCGAGAGTTGCAACATGACATCGTGTCGGTTAATTTGGGTTAAACCAATGACAAGCAAAAAAGGGTCGTCAGCAATTTTTTAAAAAAATTTTCGGGCCCGCCGGCCATTCTGCACATGGGCCCGGAATATCTCTCGGCGGGCCTGGTCTTACGCTGCTCTTGTTTGTTGCTTGATGATAGAATTAAGTAGAAAACGCGCAAGTCTTACAACACTAGGGTTGTTCGTCTTATCGAATGGTTGCGTCTACAGGGACGATCGAACGGGCCTCGAGGGCAGCGGCGTACCTGGGCATCGGCAGCGGCAGCGGGAAACGCGCACCTGGCCGGCGTCTGTGAAGACGGCCGATAGGCCTGCTTACCTACAGGAGCAGCCTGGTCGCTAGTCGCTACAAGTCAGTCCTGAACTTGAGGCCGATCGAGGAAGAGAGCGAGCGAAGAACGGCGGTTGCTTCTGTTGCGGCCGAAGAGAGCTTAGCTGCCACTGCTGCTGCTGCTGCTGCTGTTGCGGAATCTTCTTCTTATTCTTCTCTACGCGTGCCCGGGTTTCTCTTTCAAGCATCTTCAGCAATCGCTGAATCTTTGAAATGGCCGAAGAGGAAACGATTGCGGTAAGTGGGAACTCCGAGCGACATGCGCAGTGTTTAATCTAGACTCCTGGACTCCTGGGGGGACTGAAAAAGCCGGGGGAACTGGAAAGCCGGGGGAATTCTGCTAGGGGCCGCTGTTAGTCCATGTAGTATTCCAAAATTTCCGGGGGGAATTTGAAATTTCCGGGGGAAGGGCAATTTCCCCCCGGAAACTGCCTAGATTAAACACCGGACATGCGTCGTTTTAGAAGAAGCCAGTGGCGGTTCCAAGAACTCATGGTGGGGGTGCAATGAATTTTTAGGAAGATGGCGACCTGTAGGGGACCGGGCGCGGTAAACCATGAAAAAGGTTGACAAGCAAAAAAGTCATCAGCAATTTTTCACATTCATTTTTGTTAGACGATCATCTTTCATTGAAGACGCATTTTTGGTGGGCCAGCTAGAGGCCGGAGGGGGGATGCATCTCCAGTCATCCCCAACGTGGAACCGCCCCTGGAAGAAGCGCCGATGTATCGCTTAGTGTTGAGATCTGGAAATCTTTTCCGTGAGGGTCTCCGTGGACTTCAGGCGCCGTAAATCTTACGTTGGAAATCTATTTTTATATACATTTTCTGGCAATTACTATTAGTAGGGCCTAGATCTTAAGCTACCGCGATTAGGGACGTCGTTACTATAGTCAGCGGCATTTGCTCCATCTCTTTTCGCACTTGGTAAACGACTGTTTGCTGCTGTGGGATGGATAAGGTTTTCACTCTCCCAGAAGTCTTCTTGGGTTCATGTCAGGGTCTGGGTTTAAGGTCAAAACCAGAAGCACCTCGTTGTTGGATACTTGAGTGTCCCGTCGTCCCTCCATCAATCACTTAATCAATCAATAAACTTCTATGGCGCCAATATCAGAGACGTCATTTCACTGTTTTCAGGGGCAAGACACCTTCGACCTGACAAGTTTGTGAAAAAGTTGACGACCTTTTTTTCTTGCTTGTCAGTCCTTTTTTACGATTAGCTACTTCAGGTTAGTCGACATCAAGCTCTCCTCTTTAGGGGCTGCTGCCTTTTTTGCTTTTCGGTGTCTTTTACCTATTTAGCCAGCCAATTTACATGTATAAACTATAAATAGCACAAACATTGGCGAAATTTTTTTCCTAAAATCAGAGGAGCAACGGCCCCCCTGCCCCCCAAATGACGTCCCTGGCCAATATCATAGTGCACAGCAGTGACGGCTCTGGGATTTGGCAAGTGGGGGACCGTTGGGGTGGCAACTTCTAAGTTCTAAGTATGGGGCCAACCATTTGTTGATAGGTACCGGTATGTAGTATTAAGTATAGGGTCTCAACTGGGGGAGGGGGCACTTAGGGGCCAGGCATTCAATTGGGGAGGGGTTACGGGCCCTTCATGTAGAGCCGACACTGATGCCCAGCCAATCCGAATTGGAATCAGGTCAAGTCGGAAAGGTCAGTCCGACCGGAGGGGGAAATCTTAGGGTAGGGTTGCCAACCGTCCTTTATTTCAAAGGACAGTCCTTTAATACATCTCTGAGTCCTTGTCCTTTATCGCTTTTATAAAGGACCATGGTTAGTCCTTTATTTCAAAAATCAAGTCATGAAACCACAAAGGACCATGGTTAGTCCTTTATTTCAAAAATCAAGTCATGAAACCACAAATTTCAATTTAAATTTCCTTTATTTGCTTGTCACCCCATTTCAGAAGAGAGATGACCTTTTTTCTTTTTTTTTGCTTGTCACCGCACTTCAGAAAGAAGTTAACTCTTTTTTCCCCGCACCAGGTGACACCAAGGTTTTTCCGCACCGGGCGTCCTTTATTGCAATTTGTCAAAGTTGGCAACCCTATCTTAGGGGTTAGACCAAGTCGAACAGGTGCGTCTGAGACTAGACCGAAAAGATGATAATGTGCTGGATTTACGAAGCGACGATGGTAATGAATGCCAGAGCCTAGAATGTAATCACACGGGCAAATGTTACGAACTTACGAAGTTTCGAGGCATCGTTACACGGTTACACAAGCGGTCAAATCAGCTGGAATGCCAGGAACGAGAGAATGAGTGGGCTTTGCCTTTGAGTTGGGCTTTAAGTTGGGTTCGTTGCGGCGTGTTTAAAAATGTAGACAGTGATGCAGATTGGATTGTATTTTTAACTGTTGCCATTTCGGTTGGAAATTCAGCTTCATGTGAAGATACTGGTTTGCCTTTTGCCTAAGATGTGTCAGAAATCAGATGCTGCTTTAGTTTGAAGTTCAGGGTAAGTAAACATTGGGGATGGATTTTGATTGTTCACTATCAATCAATCAATCAATCAATCAAATCTGTTTATTAGTATCAAGAAAATATCAATGACAGAACCAGTGATCTTCAATGTCACAAATTTATAATGTAAAAGAGTTATACAGGCAAAAGATCAGTAAATAAATAAAATTACTACATATGAAAGATTTAAATTTATAAAATTACAGTTGACATTTAAATGATTTAGAAACTAAAGGGAGAAGCAGGAGAAGAGAAACATTCTCTGTTCAAGGCCTGCTTTCCCGGTGAACCAGTAAGCTTATACTAACTAATGGACATGTTCCAATTGACTGAATACTATGTTTATAAATACAGAAAGCAAGTAACAACCGGAAACAAATTTTAACATATGGTGCAAAGTGAGCTGGTCTACTTGATGCCAGAACACTAGTCCTACGTGTGGAGTTAAAACTTGATAATAATACAGTAAGTGTACTCTTAATGCCCCTTTTATTTCTTTAAGTATCAACTGACACAGTCATACCTCGCCATGCTACGGCGCTATAGAAGCTGCTCAGTACAATACTTATGGTGTCTGGCATTGGCGTGCAAAACCAAGCATTCTGTTAGGCCAAAACAGATACAACAAGTCCACAGTAGACTTATTAACAACAGCTACAACAACAGCAGCAGATGTCTGCAATTCTTTATTGAAGGCATTTTAGTCAACTACCATCAAACATTGTCACCGCAGTTTAGCATGCATTAATATTTGGTGAGCCCAGTCAAGGAAGTTTTATAGCCAACACTACACAGGTAAAAGTTACTGAAAGTAGTGAACACCTTGTTGGGCCACATAAGGGAATCAAATAAGTCTATTGACCGATTTTTTTTGGCTAGGAGCCCTCTTACCCTTCACATCATTTTCTACCGGTAGGTGTACTAAAGCCATATAATACTGTTAATACACTGATCAAACCAATATTATTATATGGATCAGAATGCTGAACCATAAAGAAGAAAGACGAAAAAAGATTAATGACTGCAGAAATAAACTGGTTAAGAGGAATAGTGGGGGTAAGCAGAAGACAAAGAATAAAAAAATGATCAGAGAAAAGACAGAGCAAAAAAACGATACCTGAATCAATACAGAAATGAAGACTGAAATGATTTGGTCATGTTGAAAGAAAGAAGGAAGAAAGAATACCAAAGAAAGCACTATACAACTATGTTGAAGGGAAAAGGAGAAAAGGAAGACCAAGAAAAACATGGATAGAAAACTTAAAAGAGGATGCAGAAGAAATGCAAATGAACTTCATCCAAATGACCAAGGCAGCAATATTATGAATCAAGAGACAGACAGAAGTGGAAGGAACTCGTTCAGACCCATCACCCAACCCAATAGGAAATGACAGAAGGAAAGAAATAAGGTGAAGAAGGCCTACTTTTGTGGACTGACATGCATTTTTTATTAAGAACTTTACTTACTTAAATATTTTATCAGTATGTCTATAGTATAAATTCATTTATTCATTATTGTAGACTATACTTAATAATAATAATAATAATAATAATAATAAAAATAATTTTAATGATAATAATAATAATAATAATAATAATAATAATAATAAACCGGGGACTATGATTTTAATGATCTATAATAATAATAATAATAATAATAATAACAGTAATAATAGTAATAATAAATGGCCTCACAAAGCTAAAGTTTAGCCAGGTTTGGCTTGAAAACTGCATGGCATGATTTTCCATCTGAGTCATCTTGTTGCACAGAAGCTGACTTTTAAGAGGCATTTGGCAAACAGTGTTACATGCAGTTGCTTTTCAGCAGGTCCAACAAATGGTTTTAACTGATACTTGTTTTAAATACTGAAATATTTGTTGAGATTCTCTATTTTTATACTATTTACAGTTGAACCTCAAAGGCGATGAGCCTGACGTTGGGTCAAAGCAGCTGGTACGACATGAGGTCATCTGTCCCACCATCGGTCCTATAGATGTTTATGTTCAGGTAAGCCTGGCAATTAATTGATTGGATGTTTTGAATTTCAAAGTGTGAAAATGTCTAACTCAGTGAAGGAATATAAGATTGTTAGGTTGACTCTAATCCTACTTTATTTTGCACTTAATTTCCAGCTTTTCGTTGTACTAAGCTTCTCAAGTCTCATAATGTATCACTCGTTAAGAGAAAATGTAGAAACGTAGTGAAGTCGACTCTTGCTTCTCCAAGATTCCCAGCCTGTGATCCCATCTGAATCCACTTACTGTAATGCACCACAAGATGACTTCCACGTCACTTGTACTTGTGCAGAAGCACTGCAACCCTTAGATACCCCAAACTGGTCTAAAAACCCACTCAGCTTTTCAGACTAACGGTTTACAGTGTATCATGTTCTTAAAGAATGACATGTAGACATGTCACTGTTTGGCATTACTGAGGCTGGTATGGCGTGTATAGACATCATTCATTTACACTTTTGAGTTATATTACAAAAATGGTTTGTGACTAAAGCATTGATATTTCAGTTAATTGAAACTGAATAGAAACTGAAATTATTTTAAAACAGTTAACTGAAACTGAAAGTGAAACTAAAATTATTTCCAAAACTGAAACTGAATAGAAACTGAAATTGGCAAACCTAAAACTGAAACTGAATAGAAACTGAAATTATTTCCAAAACTGAAATTGTAAGCATTTACCGAAAATATTTTAAAGGTCTTTTGGATTTAAATAAGCAACTTACCTATTGAGCCACCAAAACACACTGTAAAGAAGTGATTCTCAAATCAAGGAGAATAGTTGGACAATTGAGAAAGTCACCTGTTTTGGTGGAGTAACTGTTTGCAAAATGTGGTAGGCAGGTGATTTCAAAATGCACCATGAGGTGTAATAGTACTTATAAAATGGCAAGGAGGCTATTGAAAATGACATTTCTAGCAAGATGTCAATCTTAGTTTCGCTCAGTATTTCATTAATGTGACTCTTAATTTCCAATAGCCTGCTTCTCACTGTGTGGGTGGCTAACAGCTGGCCGAAGGAATCGTCTGGTAAAAAAATTTGGTAAAGAAGGTCTCCTTAAAATTCAATGCACATTTGATTTAACTCAGTTACTTAACATAGTTACTTAACTGAACTGAGCAATTCTTCACAATTATTGAATGTTGACAGTGATTACCAGTTAACTGATACTGAATAGAAACTAAAATTATTTTAATAAAGAGGTACAAGTATCTTCGGGTAAGAACCACTGCTTTACACCAATGTTCCCTCTAAGCTGCGCTGAGTGCTGTCAGTGCACAAGGAATTCCTGAAATTTGGTATTTTGCACACAAAGATATTCAGTTGCACACGGGTCATTGTCAAACTTTGCGCGCGCAAATTGTGATTTTTAAAAATGTTAATAATGTTATGTGCAACAATCTATGCCGTTTGTAAGTTTATCTGTACTTCTGTACTACTTTGTAGGCGCTAAAAATTTCGTACTTGTAAAGTTGTAATTTGTCTTTGGCACGGTTCAAAATGACCTTGTTCACTGCTCGGCGCTCACAGGACATGGGCCACAAGTTATTTATGCTCCCGAGGATCTATTTTTGCTCACTCAGTCATTCCTTAGAAGGAGGAGCATTGTGCTTTACACACACACACACACACACACACACACACACACACGCGCACACACAACATAATAATAATTATTATAGAGGATGTTCTAGCATGGTTTCCAGTAGTCCATGATTCTAGCCAATGGTTCTGCAGCAGTGGTTGCCGGTGAGACCAGTCAGTAAGATCAGGAGATGATGCAGTTAGTTAACCCCTTAACTGGGTATTTAACTGTAACTCAATGTAAAATGGACGGATATATCCGGGATCCCAGTTAAGGGGTTAAGTGATCTTGTGGTGCTCTGCATACCGGTAATTGAATCTGTTGATGTTGGAAGTCAGTTAAGACTTTATTATGCAGGCTTTTTCCAGGAATTTGTGTTCAGGGTGGGGGTGGGGTGGGGTGGGGGTCAATGTCAAGTATTGAGTCTTATATGGCTAGTTTTTTGTATAATAATAATAATAATAATAATAATAATAATAATAATAATAGTAATAATAATAGTAGTAATAATAATAATAATAATAATAATAATAATAATAATCCAATCTAATCCAATCCAATCCAATAACAGTTTATTATTTTCCAAATAAGTGCATAATAACATCATAATAGTACCGGGTAATTTCATGTTAACATCATAGTACTGTAGTAATAATAACATCATATTAGTATTTTAACATCATAATAGTAATTTCAGTAAGGCTAAGATCATGATATATAATAGAAAATTTACACTTAATTAATGAAATAGAATACAAAGATTTTAGCATTACTGATTTTAACAGAATTATTGCACAAAATTTTTAAAAATATCATGAGCATATAAATCAATTTAATATCAAAAAGTTGAAGGTAATGAAATCAGTAATTAATTTGATGTAACAAGAACAAAAGAAAACATAGAAGATCACAATTTCACAGGATAAGTCATAGGAAAATAAAAAGATACCAGAAAGGAATAAAAATTCCTGCCAGTAGGTATCTTAGGAAGTAGTACAAAAATTTATATAATATTAATAAATAATTAAATAATAATAATGTGATTTAAGTGGTTTTGTATCATCACAAACTGAAATGTCTGATTTCAGCATATACCAGGTAATGCGCAGTACGAAACAGCTGCATCATAACACCACTGTCCTTCACAGCAGCTTCATTCTACTTTTAACATATGTCTGTTTGGGTGATAGCCAACAGCCCAACACCACCCCTGGCAGGGGGTGTAGGGCCAGGGATGGGTGTCTGTCAAAAACCGGGGGTGTAACCCCCACTGGGGGTGTAGATAAATCCCTGTATTATAGCTCCAACAGATGTTTTGCGGCTTATTTATTGCTGGGCTAGAGACCTGTTTACATGCTCTTATGCTTGGCAGTTGGAAAAATACTGGTAGTTTCTTTGATGCAGTCCTCTGTATCTTTGCAAAACCGACTCTCTGGGCAGAAGAACAATATGGAAAATGGATATTTCAGGAGTAGATCAAATATTGTCTGCATTCAGAAATTACCTTTGTTCAAATGCAGTCAGAAATTACCTTTGTTCAAATGCAGTCAGAAATTACCTTTGCTCAAATGCAGTCAGAGATTACCTTTGTTCAAATTACCTTTGTTCAAATTACCTTTGTTCAAATGTTCAAAAGACAATGGCCTTGGTAGCATTATAATGGAGAAAATAACGAGATATTTTGTGTTTTGCCACTCCCTCTACATAGCAGTTGCCTTACATTACTTGGTGAGTTGTTCTTTGGCATTTGAGGCTTATTTTTAGCTGCTCAGATGTTGGCTATGTTGATATAACTAGCTGTCAGAATTACAGCACAGATGAGCATATAGGTAGCCATTCATGCTGTTCTAGCCACTTAGGCCTATACAGCAGCTGGCGAATGTACTTGCTGTGTGCTTGCCGTTGGTTGCTTATTTTATTTATGTGTCTGTTTGCATTAGTGAAGCTAGTATATAGTCCATTTGTATTACATTGCCTTCGGTATTGCAACAGTTATGCACTACATATCTAAGACAAGCACGAGATCTTTCAATGGTTGTTTATTGGAGCTGTATCGTTCCTTATCTCTCATTTGCTGATCTCTTGTTTGTTTATTTCATCTCTATATTTTTGTGCTGTTATTATAAACTTACCCGTAAGTGTGACATGGTGCAATAGCTCGTGGTTTCCAACTTTTTCGATCCTTGCCAAATCTAGATTTTCCAAAGGGGTCCACGTGTCAGATTTGAACAAATGCACTTTGTGAAATAGCACTTTTTGAGTAATACCAGTAATTGGTACCAAAGACTCAAAAGTCTTGACAAGCAAAAAAATGAAAATAGCACTTTTTAAGTAATAATTAATTGGTACTAAAATCCCCAAAAGGTCTTGATAGGCATAAAAGGAAAATTATGGCTAATTTGTAATAATTCACGGCTCCCCTGAAAAGAAGCCCCAACTCCCCAGGGAGGCCGCAGCTCAGACTTTGGGAACCACTGCAATAGTTACAAATGAGGTGAGTTTATTAGTTCCTGGAAGCATATTCTTCTTACATAAAAATTGAGAATATGAAAGAAGGTGGATAGTTTGCAAAAGCTGACTTGACAACTCTAGTGTTGCCACAGACATGTCCAGTTGGACTGATGCCTTGAACGCTAGATTTCAATTGTTGACATTTGCTGAAGAACTTTTTGTGCTTTGTGATACATGTGATTGTGTGTCCTATGAAAATTATTGAGTAACCACACTGTTGTCTTGCAAGTGGTGGAGTCATGGTAGAACAAGTTGCCAAAAGATTGTCCATGTATTGTTAGAGGCTCTGAGCGCAGCGCTGTATTAAAAGATAAGATTAGGTTGATTTTAATGCCTTAATTCTCCCAAAAGATCTAAATACAGAAAAACCCAAACCGGAAGAGACAGAGTCAAACCAAAGACTCCACATCTAAATACCAAAATAAGTAAGAAATTAGTCCATAAGTAAGTAAGTAAGTAAGTAAAATCTCGTAAACTTCTACAGCGCCCCGGAAAGCAGCACAGCAGTAGCTGCTTATTCTTATGCGCTTAATCTTTCTTGAAATAGCTATAGCCAGGGTGGTTTGTCGGCCGGGCAAAGGTCAGTGTATCTATGAGGCGGCGGGTCAGGTTGTTGTTGCTATGGGGGAAATGACTTTTCGAATAGGAAGGTTTTAAGTTTAGACCTAAAGGTTTGAGGAGACAGTGAAGGAATTAAAGGAAATGAGGATTCGGAGCTTATTGTTTGACCATGTCGTAGGCTGCGGAGGGAGGCTGGAATTGAGTTCCAAAGTTCTGGTGCGGCGTATGAAAAAGTGCGGTTGCAGATTTTGAGTGATGACTGATTTAACAGGCGTGAAAGTGTGAGATGAGATGATGATCGTGTAGGTCGGGGAGGCTGAGGCGTTAGGAGTTTACGAAGGTAAACCAGTTTTGACGAATGAAGTGAACTGTAAGTAATCGTTATTATCTTGTACTGTATACGTTCGGATATTTTAAGCCAGTGTAGTGTCTTTAGTATGGGTGAAATATGGCAGAACTTTGGTGATTTGGTTACTGCTCAGGCTAGTGCATTTTGAATTGATTGTAATTTGTTGATGGAGGTTTTTGGGAGGTTATAGTAAAAGGAGTTGCAGTAATCCAGTTTGGAATGGACTATTGAAGTGGCGATTGTGGATGCAGTTTTGGTGTCAAGGCAAGGACGGAGGCGACGTAGATCACGAATATGGGCATAGCAGGATTTCGATAGTTGGGAGATCTGTGATTCTAAATTTAGGGATGAATCAATTTTGAAACCAAGATTTTTTGCAGTTGGAGCAGGGGTTATTGTGGTATCTGGAGTCAGGACTAGCTTGGGACTGTCAATTTTTTTAACTTGTTGGGGTAGACCTATTAAGAGGAATTCAGTCTTGGATGGATTAAGAGCAAGGAGGTTAGATGACATCCATGACGAAATAGACAAGAATGCTGATTCAAGCAAAGTAATTGATGTGTCAAATGAGGATGGCAAAAAGGACAGGAATAACTGATTGTCTTCGGCAAAGAGTTGGTGATTTAAGTTGAGGGAATTGATTAAGGATGATAGTGGTGTGGTATAGAGACTGAACAATACAGGCCCTAGGACGGATCCTTGGGGCACTCCGAAGTTTACGCTATGAGATGATGAGGTTTGTTTGAGACACGAAACTTGGAAGCAGTCAATGTACAACAGTATCCATTATATGACAGAAATTTCCACCCCACTGGGGCTGAAATCATTCATTTTTGCATTGGTCAGTTATAAGAAATATGTTATGCATTTGTGTAATTTTTAACTGATAAAAGCGATTTGATAACAAGAGAAGCACAGTGATGGCTCCAGGATTTGGCAAGTGGGGCGGGGGCATTGGGGTGGCAACTTCTAATCATGGGGTCAACCATTTGTTGTTCGGTATGTAGTATTAAATATAGGGTCCCAACAGGGGGGCTACTGGGGGGGCAGGCACTCAATAGGGGGGCACGGGTCCCCCCGGACCTCTCCTGTGGAGCCGCCAATGGAGAAGCATGCAGTTTGTATCAAACCTTCTTTTATCCAAATCCACAGAATTCTGAATAAAAGGTATGCCAAAGTTTTTGGCTACACAGACTGGCTCCTCGGACGGCTTCCTGTCAGCCGTTCGCCCTGTCCATTGTGGGGTGCCACAGGGTGTCCTGGGGCCGCTGTTGTTCGTCCTCTACGTGGCCGACGTCGGGCCTGTCATTGACTTGCTCGACCTGTTCTTGCTTGCATATGCCGATGACGTGCAGGTTTACACTGCTAGCCCCAAAGGCGAGACAGGCAAGCTGCGAACTTAGAAACTGTTCCTACTGGATGCTCTGCTATGCTAGATTTAGGGTTTGGTCTAAAGACATTGGTTATATATATCATTAAGAAATACACTGTGTAATGAAAAATCCATGCGGTTGGTAAAATGATCAGAGAAAAGACATAGCAAAAAAAGAAACGATACTTGAATCAATACAGAAACGAAGACTGAAATGGTTTGGTCAAGTTGAAAGAAAGAAGGAAGAAAGAATACCAAAGAAAGCACTATACAGTACAACTATGGAAAGGAGAAAAGGAAGACCAAGAAAAACATGGATAGAAAACTTAAAAGAGGATGCATAAGAAATGCAAATGAACTTCATCCAAATGACCAGGGTAGCAAGAGACAGACAGAAGTTGAAGGAACTCATTCAGACCCATCGTCCAACCCAATAGGGAATGACGGAAGGAAAGAAAGAAGAAGAAGAAGGTATCAACCACTGGGAAATTTTTGTTAAATGTGCATAGCCTATTAACTTCTGTAGCAAAAAGATCACAAAATATGTCAAAATGCATGTAAATGGACTTCCAGTCTTCCACGCTATAGATACATAAAAGAACTTTAAATATCTAATGAGAGAATTTGAGAAAGCCGAAGGATGGCAGCAACTAGCACACCCTAACAGTACAAGGGTTAACGGTGCACAGTGCTGTAAAATTTGTGTCAGGTTGAAGCACTCAAGTGTCAACATTTAATACGATCAAATCTTCACAACATAGTTTTGCTTTGGTTGTTGATTTTGGGTGGCTGGAGTTAAAGCCTAAATGCCACATAGGCTTTTAGTTAATTTTATGTTCAAATATTTGCATGTTGACAGATTCAAAAATGTGATAAGGAGTGGAGACTAAATTTCATTATTAATTAATAAATAATAATAATAATAATAATTAAAAATGAAATATCACTAATAAAAATAAATAATAACAAATTAATTACTGATAATTAATTACTAATAATAATTAAAAATAATTATTATTAATTATTTATTATTAATTATTAAGTCCTCAGGTAGAGATGGACAGATAATAATTATAAAGGGTTTTGGATAGCAGATGGATTTCTTGGCATGAATAATCTTCTGCGAACAGACTTTATTAGTTTAGTCACTGAAAAGTCCTAAGACAAAAATATCATTTGCTTTCATTTGCATTTACAGACAAAAAAGTGAGTGTCACAGTGGAACAGTCTCCTGATGGACAGGTTTGCAAATAAGACTACAACAGAGCAAGATATAGGAAGTGAAACTGCATTTGCCATCTCACCGTTTGCTTTGCAGAGGAAGACTGTGGGCGTCAATGCCGTGGATTTCTAAAACATGGGGACATTCAGCTTCCTCTGTCTTGGCGATTTTCAGAGGCTTCAATTATAACTGCCTGTCAAATATCAAATTCTGTGGCAACCACTTATAAGGTTTGAGTAGGTTTAACTCTCAGCTGCAGAATATCTCAAATTAACAGTAGTTTTTAACAGAAACCCATTTGTAGCATGTGGCTCCTCTCTCTGTGTGTGCACACCAGAAAAAATGGAAACGCTACAAATTGAATTTTCATAGAAATCACAGTTTGATAACAAAATCACAAATTAACACAAAAATTTGAGTTTGTTGCATAATCAAAGAAATGCACACACTTTCAATGAGTGATATTTCATTTCTTAAATTACAGAAGGAGTGGAGAAAATACTATTATTTAATTTAATTGAGGATATTTTATGTACAGAATTGCACTAAATTAGTAGAAGTAGTTAATTATTAACACTAACATTGAAAAATTAATATGAAGTCTGCTACAAAAATGTTAACTGCCAGGATTTGTGTTTTGTAAGGAAGATCTGGAGTGGTTCTAACTTCTAACGCAGGTGTGATCCTACGGAAACACTTAAAATCCTATTATGTTATAATGTTTCGGTTTCGATTTTCTGGAAGTTCATGCTGTTATTTAAGTTTTCGCTGTGCAGCGTTGCATGTTTGTGTAAGTAAAATCTCTACAAAATTTTATAGCACTTCACAAGTACCGGTATTACCATAATGCTACTTATTCTTATGTGCTTAATCTAACATCAAAGTAGCTATCGTCAAATTCAAATTGCACATACAAAAAGACTTTCTGATTTATCGTAATTATGTTGGGGTGGGGGGGGGTGATTTGAGGACTTTCAGGCTTTGTCTGTCTTTTAACTATAGTAAATAATATCCATTTCAGTCGAATAATTTTAAGAAAACTTCACTCACTATGGTATGGTCGTCCGTCTTCATTGCTGAGAGTTGGAGGCATTCACAGAAATGGTTTAATTTTATTTGCAGGTTGTACTGTATCTACTGATTGTTGTCAGTTGTTGCTGTTTGCTCTTCTAAGTGGTCTTTGCCAAGGAATTAAAGTGAAGATATTATGTTAGTGATGGAAGCTCACTGACTTATAACAGAAGCCTATAGACCAGTGCTTCCCAAACTATTTCCAGCCAAGGCACACAATTCAAGAAACATACAGTCAACAGCACACTGCAGCCGAAATGCACACATTTCATTTTTAAATGATGCATTTGTATAGGCCTAATAGTACTAGCCTATATGTTATACTATAGTCTAGCATACAGTGTAATATTGACTACTGTTCTTTATAAGTACCGGTACATATTTTCTTTGCAATCTGTATCACTATTTCATGCATAACTTCATTGAAGAGATATAATTCAACTTACCGGGTATTTAATTAACAATTAATACAACACCATTATTATTTTACTTTATTCCTGCATTTTACCACGGCACACTTCGACCGTTGTGCGGCACAGTTGTGTGCCGCGGCACACAGGTTGGGAAGCACTGCTTTAAACTGCCATCATAAGCTATGGTTGTCTGCGTAGGATACTTTGGCCAGGTGAGCATTCTCTCAGGACTGATCCTTTCAGATCTACTGTCTTTGCTATTCTGTATACAGTATACAGTCATCATCCATTGATTGTCATGCAGTGGGCGTCTTCATCATTGTCGAAACCACTTGAGTTACTAGATAGGGTTATGTTGTTGGCTAACAGCAGGGCATCTTGTGTAAGAATGAAATACCGGTACTTGTTTTCACTTGTTTGAGAAGTACCGGTCGTGTCTCGTAACAAAATTAGGCTTTTCTGATGATTTGTTCCATATGCTTGCCTTTTACAAATGCAGTAGCTGTGTGAAAGTGGCAATTGGTTAGATCAGAAATACTGTTGATGGAAAAGGAGTTGCAAGTTAGGTGAAGGATAGTATAACTGGCAGTGGTATTCTGCTGTTTTAGTGCACTTTTGACCTTGAAAAATGGGGACCTGGTTCAGAGTTCACTGGCCGTTCAGTCAGTGAACCATATACCTTGGAAAACAGTCTTTTGAAAATCTCTCTTTTGCAAACTAGAATTACTCTGTTTCCGCTAGCTTCAAGGGTCGCCTTTATAGGCTAAAGTGATACTCCTAACTGCTCGGAGGATCGGATGAGTGGGATAAGATCTCTGATATGAATGCATCCTTGAGATCCCACATGTGACCAATGCTTCTGCAGAAGTTAGTGAAGACAGTGTATGCTAAGTGTTTGCCATAATTATGTTTGTCTTGTGACTGTTTTTCAGTGATTAGTGTACCGTATATACCGGTACTTAAATAAGGAAATAAATATATACACGGTGTTTCATTAAATTTGGACCCCTTTTCCAGATGTAGGTCTATAATAATAAAAAAATTATACCACTGTGTTCTGTAGAAAATTTTCTTTTAGAGCAGTGGTTCCCAAACTTTTTCGGTCGGCGTACCCCTTCAGACATTTTTCGAAAATCCGTGTACCCCTAATTTTCAAAGTAAATTTAAGGAAGCAGACTTTCGATTTTTAAAAGCATAAACATGGTATCCGAATCATGAAATTTAATAATGTCTTCAAACCTACATGTAATCGGACTGCATTAGCCATAATCATTAACTAGTTACTAACTTACTAGACCTACTAGGTTTTATTAAAGCTTATTAAGATAAAAATATCGTACTTGTAGCATTCAAAGTTAAACTTGCATAACCTATCAGTCAATTGAAAACAAAAAAATGAATCAATGAGATGGATGAGGTTGAATCTCATCAGCCAGTTTCGAGAATCTTGGCTGCGTGTAAGCCGGCTTACAGCCTCCCTGGCTGCGTCTTTGACAGAGCGCAGCGCAGATCATCCTCAACATGAAGTCTGTTTCTTTGTTTTGATTTTAATAGCAGTAAATGTGAAAAGGCAGACTCGCATAAATACGTATATGGGAATGGGAGCAGTGTCCGAACCGCTATGGAAGATGTCTTAAGATAGGAACGAAGAAGGTGGCACCAGAAATTAATGACATCCAATCTATGGAACAGATCTTTAGCGCTACTATCGTTTACCAAATCGATAAATTTCTCCTGAGCATCCTCTGGAACTGACTCAATGGACGACAGAAAGAAGGAAAACAGCAAAACCAATTTACCTGCGCAGAATTATTATGTCCGTAAACCGCTTATAATTAAAAAAATATTTTTAATACTCACACAACACAAGATGGCGAAACGAGAAGTGTTCGTTCACAACTCCCACAAGTCAACGCTATCAGTAGGATCCACCATAGACTTTAATACCAGTAATAATAAATCTAGGTGATCCACACAGGGCAATTTTTGAATTTGCCGCGCTGACCAAGGAAGAGTCCAATACCACAAGTTGATAGGACAGGTTAAACTTTAAACTTATAGCGAGGGGTGACGGGTTAGAGGAGTCCAAAAGGTCTACATCTGTCACTGCAGTTTGAGAAAATCAAATCCAATCACAATTTTTTTAGAGCTTTTGCAAATATTGTGAAATTTGTTACTATCAAACATCAGTGCATAAGAATTCCACTGACTTTCCACTTTCCGCCGCGTACCCCCTAGGAAGTCCATTTTGTACTCTTGGGGGTACGCGTACCACCGTTTGGGAACCACTGTTTTAGAGGATTTGATTACAATTGGCCTACATATGGAAAGGTTAGAGACAAAATGCAGAGGGGTTGCGATTTAATGAAACACCATGTATATGTATATATTATGTATATACCGGTAAAGGCCAGCTAATCAACTGTAACCTGTGTTACATGTAAGCTGGTTATTTTACCTTATTGATTATGTGATCAATACAGATAATACTCACAGGTAACCTCTATTATTTTACAGTATAAGTTAAAGTTGCTCTGTTCTTCTTCACAGTTACATTTTGAATTCATTCTTTTATTTATAAGTGATGATGTTCTTGTCTGTGAAGTTTTACTGTCATGAGTCAGAGCTGCACAAATTCACAAAAGTAGTGCACAGTAAACACCAATATACAGTTAGGTAACTACCGTAATAGCAATTACACAGTTCATGCATGACTAAATGTTGCATTTAACTGCTGTTAGTAAATAAAGAGTTTGATTTAGACCAAAGAATGCAATATTTTATGGCATGACATTAAACGATTCTACTAGAAAATTACTTTATTACAGTTATAATTCATGGCTGTTTACCATTCATCAGATCAAAACCTACCGGTACATGGTTATGTAGGCCATTAATAGAACAGACCTGTAGTCACACAAAACCCACGAAAGACAAATTGAAAATAGAAAAATCTGTGCACATTTTCAAGCAACCCTAACTCTGACAACTCATCGGCTTTAGTATAACTAAACCGACAGCCATTGTTCATCCTGGCAATTAGTAGGTAACAGCTTGCGTAAGACTCGGTTGAATACTTGGCCCATGCACAGTGGCGGTTCCAAGAACTCTTGTTGGGGAGGGGATGCAATGAATTCTAGGGGAGATCCCGTCAATTGTCAAAGGGATTATATGTAAACGGTTTAGGAGAAATCTGTAGATCTGATTTATAAAATATAATGTTCAGAATTGACAATGCATAAAAGCCATTTTAGTCTGGTTGTACAAAGTCATAGTACAAAATTGATTTTACTATTGCTGGAAGAGAATTTGTCGATGACATTGTCTGTGGATATGTTCATGTCTTTGTGGATATACATCAAGGCCAATCTGTTTAGATGATTATCTTCCTTTGAAGACACATTTTTGATGGGCCTGTGGGAGTGGATGCCTCCCCTGTCATCCCCAACGTGGAACCGCCCCTGCTTAGGCAAGAGTCAGATCAACAGAGGATCTCTGGTTTCTAGAAAGGTCATCATGCTATTTATATTCTGATGGGCATAAATCTCACACGTACTGCAGTTTGTGCTCATGTTACGAGCCATAGGCTCACATCATACGGCTTGCTTTAGCTCATATTATATAAATCTTTATTTGCAAACGCAGACAACACAAGACAAACACAACTCTTAACTAACAGTTACACATTCCGCTATTATACTGTTGACAAAATAACGTGGTTTCTTAGAGAACCGAAGTGTAAAAGAGTGTTGACGATTCTTAACAATATCATGTATTGGATTCAATCCAAGCATTTCACAAATACTATCAATTGTTACTTTATCATAAACATCAAAGATTTTACATACAGCCTGCTGTATTAGACAATCCAAATTATCTAAAGTGCTCTTGTTCGGACAAGTGGCTTCAGTAGCGTATAATATAATAGGTAAACAATATGATTTGAATAAGTCAACACATCAACTCGAAAGAAGAGGATTTGCTCTTGCTGTACAAGTTATTGAATTTTTTATAGAATTTCATTTTGGTCTCTGTTATTGATATCCTGAAATGACGACCAGCTTTAACTTCAGTACCAGTACAACCCCAAGATATCTCAACTCATCAACATAAGCCAGAGCAGATCCATTCAACAATAGGGCTGCGCCGAGTAACTCGAGTAACGCGAGTACTCGACTCCAAATTGGAGTCAAGTTTTTTTGGAGTCGAGTACTCGCATAGAATAACTAAACAAAGAATAGAATAGATAAATAAAGAATAACCAAAGAATTTCATTAAAATTTGGCCTACCGTTATTTGTTACAAATAATTATTAATCAGTCTTATTTAGGTTATTCTTATTCGTTATGCCCCAGTTAGTTAAGATGTTGTCCACAGTGGGCCAACTCTAGTGAAGATCTCATATTTTTTGCCAGTACCGGTAAAATAGTTTCTGTTCTGTAACTTCTGTTATACTAAATTCGAAAACGCTTGAATATCCGAAAAATTGATATGTAACTGTATCTAATGTTCTACTTTGGTTAAATGAGGGCCATGAGGCAAATAATAAGCATTATGTGACGTGTAACGTTTGCAAATCGTGTATTTCCGGTTTTACGCGAGTACTTGAGTACTCGCTAAGCTACTCGACTCCTAAACTACTCGGTTAGCGTAGCCCTATTCAACAATGAGGAAACACAGACTATTGCATATAATATAGTGTGACCACCTCTCTGTACAATTCATTTCTGTTTAATATTGTTATTGTTACGTGCCCTTGCAGTCATTAGACATTATGTCACGATAATCTTGTCGTTGTATAATAATAATAATAATAATAATATAATAATATAGCCAGCATATCTGCTCTTGGGTAGCAGCATTAGTGTGTGAGTGTTATTATACATATGAATGTGTGTTATAGTCTTGTCTTGTCTTAACCATTCTCATTCTGAGATTTGGCCACTTTTCTCAATTTCAGTCCTTTCATTGTCCTTCCCATTGATATTTCCTTCTTCTGAGATTTGCTACCATTTTTAGAAGTCTTGGGGCATTGATATAGTTAAGAACCCTGTGCTTGCAAATGTGAGTATTCAATTTCAGTTTTGTGTGAATTAAGTATTCTGGGTGAAGTAAGTGGAATGCTCAGATTCTGTCATTTTATTCTGTGAATAATCTTATTTCATTACAGTCTACTTGTTTTTAATATGAGTTTAAGTATAGTAGTTGTTTTTTAAAACTTTATTTGAATGCATGTAGTACATGTGTACTTGATTGCCTTTTTGTGCTGATGCCATAATATTCATTTGTTCTTATTGCTCTTGATAAGTGTCATTAAATTACTTTTTAAAATATAAACAGCTGGGGTCGATTTTTAAGTTGATTTTCAGAATGAATTACAGACAAAAGTAAACTTTCTTAGGTTTTTGCCTCTATGATGAGAATATGGCTGACTGGAATTGTTTTCATATTTATTTATTTATTTATTTATTGACAATTTATATAGCGCAATAGACAAGGCTAAGGCCTACAACAAAAGCACTTAACACAGTCCTTATCCAATATTAAATAAATGTGTCATAATAGAACCTGGATATTTGTTACAATAGTTATTGTCAGTGACGTATTTAGAAAGGCTTAAAGGGGTATGCTGAAATCTAAGAAGTTCAAAAAATAACTTTTATTCTATGTTCTGCAATAACATACAGTTTAAGTTTATTAATAATATCACCTGATTACCTCAATTTTGCTCCATAATTGTTTAACAGACGAAAGCTGATTGTAATTTGTAACGATGCAGTAATGAAACATTTATTAGGCCTAATTATGGAGTGCATACTTTCTTAAAGTTTCCTTCGTGTTACTGCATTTTTACTAATTGCACAAATTAAGTTATGAAGCAAATATCCCTTAAAACAAAATTTAAAATATTTTGCGGGGCAACAGAAGGGAAGGACCTATGCTATGGATCACTTATCAGCCACTGTATGTTGCAACATTATCAATATATTTTGCCTGCATGCGGCCTGCTTGACCTTCTGCCTTATCAGAGTATGTGGCAGGCTATTTTCCAGGAATTTGTGTTGGAGGGGGGTGTCCAGTGTTGAGTCTTATACAGCTAGTTTTTTGTATAATTGTAATAATAATAATAATAATAATAATAATAATAATAATAATAATAATAATAATAAGGTGATTTAAGAGGTTTTGTATCATCTGCAAGCTGAAATTTCTGATTTGAACATATAATACGCAGTATGAAACAGCTGCATTATAACACCACTGTCCTTCACAGCAGCTTCATACTACTTTTAACATATGTCTGTTTGAGTGATAGCCAACACCACCCCTGGCAGGAGGTGTAGGGGTAGGGGTTGTCTGTCAAAAATGGGGGAGTGTAACCCCTTCGATGGGGGTGTGTAGATAAATCCCTGGTATGTGGTCTACATGTAGACTATGATGTAGTTCTTAACGGTGTTGCTTGTCACCAATAAATCAATTAAGTGCAGTAATGAATTTATTAGAGGAAGCCCTTGCCTGCAATCACTCATGGAATCCTAAATCATTTGCTAATAATTTAGGATTTCATGGTTACTGAAGACAACCTGCCTCATAACTCTATCTATTCTTAAAATAATTATACCCAGCTTATCATCCTCTGTGTTTAAGTGGTCAATCTCTGACTGAATTTTGGAAAGGTGTTTTCTTGAGAATTAGGCTAGACTGTGATGTCTTATCTGATATGAAAGTTTTTCAAACCTGTTATCAGAAGACCAGACTTTATCTGCAAAGGAAGTTTGCCAACTTCACAATTCAGAGCAATTAACTGTAACAGAGGTTGTCAAACTTTTCTCACAATGGATAGACAAAATGTTATCTCATGCAATACTATTTATTATGAACACGCTGAGGGCGGTTAGGGGAGGGGGCGTAGAAGGTATTGCTTGTACTTTAAGGTCATGAATAGTCTGACAATCAAAAAAGGTCATCACCCCTTTTCACACTTGATCTGTATATTTTTGTATATTTTTTAGAACTTTTTTGTGGACAAAATTTATTTTAAAAATATAAACTTTCAAACTTTTTAGAGGCCTGTGACTCCTCTGCTCAGAGCCACGGAATTTCTCTCGAGAGGCCTGGCCTTTGCAGATCAATAATTCTAATATAGGCTAATCTGTCTCACACCAAATTGAGCCCCTCCATTCTAACTCTAGAAGGTTTTGCTCAGGTCAGTGGACCAGCCACTGGACCATACCCCTTACATCAAGCCATCATGAGCATTGAGCAATGTTCTGAGATCTGTGAATAAAGGCACACATTTAGAGACCTGTTTTTTTGTATGGAATGCACATTGAAAGGTTATATTTTTAGAAGCATTTGTGAAAATGTCTTCTTGAAAGAAATCTAACGGGCTAACTAAAACTACTTGGAACTCACTTCCTACAGATATATCCAGGAGTCTCCATCACTCGACACTTACAAGAAACGTCTCAAATCATGGCTTTTCAGAACTAGTTATTTAGTTATGTAATGTGTTCACGCAGTCTTTCGACTAGTCACCACAATAATCTTGACTTTACTTACTTACTTACTTACTTCCCGGGCTCGCAAGCCAGGGTTTGCCGATACTGCCCGATCACTGATCACTGCATTGTACAGCTGATTGCAGTGCAGCCTGACTGACTGGTCTAGAACTCTCGATGAAGATGTACATTGAGTTGATATTTTAATAGACACTTTCTAGGAATCCTGATCCAACAAATTAGCCCATAGCTGCCATATGGCTGCCATATATACAGTAGCTGCCTTTACCATACACTCTTTCAGTAGTTGTTGAACTTCTCTAAAATAGCTCTCACAGCAGTGTTCTGGTTTAGCCATCTGTTTCTTCATAGACTGGATAAAACATGTTTGTAATCAAAGGTTTAGATTCCATAAGCATTGGTGCCTTTTCTACAACCTTGGTTGTGATGTGTGATGTGGTGCTATATAAATTATGTACCAGTAATTGTTTACTATTTTGCCTAAAAAGAGTGAAATGAATTACCGTATACCGGGTATGTGAATTTTCTAACCGTGTACTTAGTAGCATTTGTGAATGGTTTCTTATCATGAGATGTCTATTACTGTCCCATGAAATTCTTCATTTTTTGTTTGATGTTAAAACTGAGCAAAATAATTGCCCAGAATCTCAGGCACGTCGCAACGAATTTTTAGCATGGGTTTTTTTCAGATAAAAAATCATTAAAATAAAAAACCTGAAAAAAAAAGCCTCATCTTCCAGGGGTGCAGTGTTTTTCAAAAATCTTGAGGGGAAAAAAGCAGCCTCATCTTCCAGGGGGTGCAGTGTTTTTTTCCAGGGGGTGCACCTGCACCCTCACTTCCTACGGGCCTGCGGTATCTAGGTAAACTAGCAACTTTAGATATAGGGCCTAGACATATACTTAGAGACAGATATAGATATAGACTTATTACCGTTATTTTCATTAGCTTTGGCTAAATTTACATTGTCTTAGGTATTTGCTTTGGCAGCAGCTGCTAAACAGCTGTCTAGTGCTGTGATTTTATTTTGTCCTGTGCTCAGTGAGAACTTGTATTTACTTGCAACAGGGAAACCGAGGGTCTCCAAATGAAGTCGTCATCATGACTGTGCATGACTTGGGCTGCGATCGTAAGTATTTTGCAGATCTTTTCATCTGGTCATTTGTCGACTTTGTGTAGCGTTTTCTTGAAATTTTAGTAGAACTTGTGTCTGAAAATATTCTTTGTTACCAAGAAGCAGGGCTTTCTTTGTGCTGGTATAACGAATTAAAATGAATCTCCCTAAAGATGAATCCCCCAGTCATTTTTCTACGTGTAATAAAGACTCCCCACCTCTTTATTCTACGAAGAATATTAACTCCCTCTGAATTATAATAACTCCCCTATAGTGATATGCATTAAAATATGAATTAATATGAATCATCTCATTATTGCAGGTGGAATAAAGAACTCCGCCTCAGTATTACATGTATAATAAAGAATCCCTTTGTAGATTTTCTAATCCCCTAAATTTTTTTGCCCCAAATGTCGAAAGTTGACTCTCAACTTTATTAAACTTGGGGATTCGACTATTCCTGTAAACACTTCTACACGCGATTTCGGAATAATGTTAGAATTCCCATTTTTTTGGGACAAATCATACAAATAGCATCTGTACGGTAGAAGGTAGCTCACTGTTCTAGAATGTCTGTCTGTCTGATAGTCCGTCGGAAAATATTTTTTACAAAAAAGCCCTGCTTACCGGGTAGTCCCCTAGCAGGGTTGATAGATAGAGCAACAAGCTCTAGGCTACTGCTGGCTGCTCTTGTTGGCTGGCTGTAATCTCTACGGAATTGTTTCCATTCCTCTCTGCGTCTTGCTTCTTCTTTGATTTCTGCATTTTCTGCATTTCTGCATTCGAATTATAAATTATCTTAATCAATTGTGTGCGGTAACGAAGTAGAAGTAACGCAATACAATACTTAAGTACAATTCTGAGTACTTTGTACTGTAATGAGCCGACACAAGTTGCACATTACCTTTTACTTGTAACGAAGTAAGTTTTTATGCAAATATTAGTAGTACTTTTACTTCGTTACATTAGGCTAGGTCTTTCACGTCTCGTTACAAGTAAAATTTCTCATCGCCAACTTTTGTTGCATTAAGATAATTTATAATTCAAATGCAGAAAATGCAGAAATCAAAGAAGAAGCAAGACACAGAGAGGAATGGAAACAATGGAGCCCTGAACCTGTCCCAGGACAGAGAACATGATGATGATGATAATTCAAATTATTATAATTTGAACTATTCTGCATACCAAATATTTCATTCCACGGAAACAGCTCTCACCATGTACAATGTATTCAATGAGTTAATTATTAGTATAAATTCAAATTTCAGATAGGTCTGTAATAATTAGAGAATTTATTTGGTGAAAGTGTTGGTTTTTTCTTCAGTGGGAGACCGACAGCAAGAACACACTTATAATGAGAGTCATTTTGTAAAGAGAGAAAAATAACTGCCGATAGAAAAATAGCCGAATCCATCATCATGACAGACAAAGTACTCTTGAGTTTTTGGGAGAGTTTGAGTACTGTCTAAGCTTAATAAGTACCTGTCAAGTACTAGCCTGGCTGGACTCAATGATTGAATGTTTTGTACAGTGTCGGCAAAGTAAAACAATGATGGGATACTGTAATAAAACAGCATGCAAAAGTATTATAGGCATACATTACTGTGCATGTATACTTGTATAGCATTAGACAGTAAAAATATTGAATGAGGTAAAGATGCCATTGACAATTTCAGTCAGGTTTATGCTCAGCAGTCAGCTCCTTGCTGGAGCAAAATGATCCAGTGCTATGAAGACTTTTCTTCACTGGCGTCCATACCCAGCCAGTTCTCAGTTCCATGTCTTGTATGCAATTGCTCGCTGTGTCAATGTACATCTTCTCATCTATTCTTTGGCTAGCAGTGTTGAGCAAGCGTTGAACGCACCAAGAAACCTGGCAGATAAGATAGCTATAGAAACGCAGCATGACTCTTGGTGGAAACCACTTGTCTTGTTATCTTGTATAATGATTTTACCCATCTGCTATAAGCTGTTTGTGTTGACGTGGGCATTTTAAAATTGATTTGTTATGGCAAATTAATTGTTATATTAAATTTGACAGACGAAATGTACCAGGAATTTGTTTGCCATCCAAAGATGGTGCCTATTCGAGAGCGAACCGTGTGGGTCAATGTGGAAGTGCCCGGTCAAGGTCACGCCGCCCCAGACTTACCGCCAGAGTTAGTGTCGTTTGTCATTTACTAGAGTCTGGCAAAGTTCACGTTGATGGTAATTAAAACGTATATATCCGTTGATTGGCAAGTAACTTGTATATTAATAATAACTCAACAAGAAACTTATTGAATATCAGAAATGTAATGAATGCGTCTAGACTCCATGTTTTGAGTTTCAGCGATTTAGGAAGTTTTCAGACAGACAAATTAGCATTTGTGACGTTGTGCTGTTTACCAATGCAGCTTGCACATCCATCTATTGTGCCCGGAATTGAATTACAGTAAACACTGTTACTGCATATGATCCAAAGATGTTTTATCTTCTCATCACTTTCTGGTCTATGCACATTACTACTATTTACTTTTAACTGGGACCCAGTTGCTTTTTTCTGTTTCATCACTTTTGATATCAGTTCCTCCTTAATGTGCCGTTTATACAATACTATCTGCATTCTGCATATACCGTAACAGTTTCCAGGAATTTCTTTCTGACTGCTGAGATTCATCCCACATTGGACAAGAGGAGAACTTATCCTCGCAGACTCTAACCTTTCCAAAAATGTTGCCCAACATTTTTAGTACTGAACAAGGAAAGATCTGCCTTGTTGTATAAACATCATCACTACTACCGGTACGGGTAGCATGAATTCTAATATAGAAAGCAGTGTACGACCGGTTCCATCAGAACACTGAAGTTGAGCACAGCTCGTATTTGGATGGGTGTTCATCCCGGGTTCAAGTCGTGGTGCTGGCGGTCAACCAAGCTTACTACCCCTATTCCTCTTAACCAGTTAATTTCTGTAGTCATTACTCATCTTTCTTCTTTATGGTCTGACCCATATAATAGTATTGGTTTGATCATTAAATACTGCCGTCAGTTCCTTCAGTTCATGCCCTTCACCTCTGACAAGGCAATGCCGTCTGACCCTGCCGTCTGGCCCTGCCGTCTGGCCCTGCCGTCTGGCCCTGCTGCTCCCTCACTAGAGGATCTCAAGGCCGCCTCCACGTCGGTCCGTATTTATACTCTCCACCTTATCCCATATCGCATTGCTCTCACTTACGTTTAGGTGTTTAGGTTACGTTAGGCTATGGTATAAGCCACCTGTGATGCTGCTTGCCTAGTACATGTAGATTAGTGCCAGACCCTATGCTAATTCGAGTATGGGACTACCTACCTTTACCATTACAATAATGCTGCTACTGCTAATAATAATACTAATTGAAAACTTTCTGTGGCTGTTGTTGTCTTTGTAGCTATCAGTTTCCAACTATGCAGATGATTGGAGAGGACCTTATCTGTGTTCTGGATCAACTGAAGTGAGCCTTAAAAGTTTGACTGAAGACATCACATGATCATGTGATAACATGTCACATTAATCGGTCACAGGATCTTTCTTTTAAAAAATACCAAGTAGTGTTTTTGTCATATGATGCATTTTTCATATGACTACGGTAAATTGATACAAATTAGGTGCGTATGTGTCAAAATGTGTACCGGTATGCGTAATTGTCATGTGCCTTGTAGTTTTGTCTCATTTGTTCAATTGATTTCAAATATTTTCATTGACAGTTCTGATAGTAATCATCTAAGCAGACCTTATTAAAGGCTCAGTCAGTCATCGTGCCATTTAATGAATCAAACTTGTCTTGGCTTGTCTTGTCTTTAGCTGTCATCGCTACGAGGGCAGACCGCAGCATGAATGAGCTTTATCCACTGTTCTCTGTTACCTGTCATTCAGATGGTCTTCTCCATTGTCTTTCCAGATCAGTACATGATGTCATCTGTCCATCCGCTCTTGGGTTTACCTTGTTTTCTGCAGCCATCAGTTGTGCCTTGTATCATTTCCTTTTTTAGGTAGATGCCTGTTTTATCATGATGTGGCCAAAGTATGACAGTTTCCTTCGTTTGATGTACTTGTTTCTGGTGGATGTACTCCCTTCTAGAGTATTCATTCATTGATTCTTTTCTCCGTCCAGGATATGTGCGGAATCTGTCTTAGTCCTTTCGTCTCAAACTACTTTAACACCATTGTGATAAATAAGTTGGCATCAGTTGCTAATTGCTTCAAAATGAAATTGGACAAGAAATTTAAGTCATGAGAAAGTTTGAGGTCTAGAGCCAGTCAGAAACTGTTTTGCTTGCATGGGCACCCGCATAAAACTTTCCAAGAGGGGCAAAACACATTTTAACACAATGGTCACAGTTAATTTTTTAGCAAGGTTTTCAAATTCCATTGTAAAATATTGGTATTCGCATTTCCCAGGGGGCAAGTGCGCCCCCTCTTGCCCTAATGTTGCGGGTGCCCATGTTTGCTTGTATGAATTAGTTATGCGTACACAGTTATAGGGCTTTTGTAATTATGTGTGATTTAGAACCTTTAAAACATTGCAATCTGTTTGTTAGTGGCATTCGATACTTAATAATTTTATCCTTGTATCCTTGTCCTATAGAATCAAGGAAGTTGTTTGCTTTGGAGAAGGTGCCGGTGCAAACATTCTAGCCCGATTTGCTGTGAGTTTTGACTGAGTTCAGTCTACTATTTTTATTGCACTTGCATGAACTCAATAGTATGCATTGCAGCACTTTAGTTATGGCAGTGAACTAATTGCAGTAATGATAGCTTTAGTAAAATCGGTATGAATCAGGGCAATTATAAAAGCATTAAAGAATTAGTGAACTAACATTTGACATTTATCACATGCTGGTATTATGATCAATTGTATATTTAGATATTCCTCCATATAAATTAGATATACCGGTAATGATAGTAGTAAATGCATTTAATTAAATACTGACCTGTCATAGTCATCATCATCATGATCTTCATCATGATCATGATCATCATCACACACATAAATATAAATACTGTAAATATATATATGTATGTAGATATACACAGTGTAATTATGTATGTATGTATGTATGTATGTGTGTGTGTATGTGTTGTATGTATATGGCATGTTAGACTGAGCTAGACCAAAGTTACTGGCACTTTGATAAGCAATGCAGGCCTTATAGAGTGCCAGATAAAGGGTCTTCTGGTTTGGACTGAAGAAGGCCAGAGAGTTCTGGCCTTCATCAAAGAGTTTCTTGTGACGCAGACAGACAATATACGCAGATTATAAGAAAGGCAGACAAATAGGTATACTCCATAGGCCAACGTGCGGCCTGTCAGAGAATCGAAGGGTTAGCACTTTCACTTTTACATGGCAATGGCTAAATGAGGGTAGATTGTCAGCCTTTCCCTAGCCGCCTTTCCTTCCACCAAGTTAACACTCAATGTTAACACTCGTTGACTCATTATACCCTTCTTAAAATGCTTACATTTAGTTTATACTAACAAGGTATCATGCAAACCTGTTTAGCTCTTTGATTATAGTTTGATGTGCTTAGATCACATGAGAAGCTTTCAAATGCTGCTGATGATGATGATCCATTCACTAAGACGTGGTTGTTCTGACTTTTGCAGATGGCAAACATTGATCGAGTGCTTGGTATTTGCCTCCTGCATGCGACTGGAACCACGGCTGGTCTCTTTGAGTCACTTAAGGACAAGGTTGGTTGCGTAACGTGAAATTACTGAACCAGCAGATTACTCTGAGAATTCAATTTGACGCTATTCTCTATTTCACTATTTTTCCACAAGTAGCAAATGACAAAAGGGTGTCGTGGAAATAGTGAAAAACGCATCAGAAGAAACACGTTTGTGTTTGATAACATAAAAAATAGAACTATTTGTTAAACGTTGGCAATTGCATTTTTTATTTTATTGTCAGCGTCTTGGTCTCAGTCTTGGTCCTGGATGTCCAGGTCTCGTTCTTGGTCTCAGTCTTGAGACACCTGAGTCTTGGTCTTGGTCTAGATCTTGAACTTCAAAGTCTTGTTCTCGGTCTGGGTCTTGAACCTTGAATTGAGTCTTGACAACAAGTCTGGTCTTATTATGGTTGCCAGATACCTCCATGCTTAAAGGAGGACACCAGAGTTCGTAAAGGAGGACAAAGCCGGACAAAGAAAAAATATCCCATAACATTCACAAGGCACTTGCACTGAAATGTCTCAAAGACTTTAAAACCACAAAAAATCACAAATAAATTGCACACATTAATCAGTAATGGGAGGGTGCAGTGATCAATGCACTGATCATAGTCGTTAACAGACATTTTTCCAGGAGGGTGCAACATTTTACTTACCTGAAAGCACAACCAATTGGTTTTAAGTTTAAATTATAAGAAAGACAGGCTAAAAGCAGTCTTAAAAATTTTCATTGTAATTGATTATTGTTTATTTTAGCTTAGTATTTTATTGTTACGATTAAATAGTACTTTATTAATGTAAATTCAAATATTGAAGATACACTTACGAATAATCCCAATAATAATGTATTTCAAATATTCCCAACTACACCATTTGAAGTGTTAGATACCATAAACAATTTGAAATATAAGTATTCCTCAGGATTTGATGACATCAATCAGAAGATTATTATTAAGTGTACAGATTTATTGTTGAAATCCTTTCTGACATTATTAACTCTTCATTCAGATCTGGATTCTTTCCTTCTGAATTAAAAATTGCTAAAATAACTCCTATTTACAAATTTGGAGATAGAACACTGGAATCTAACTACAGGCCCATATCAAATCTCCCTGTATTTTCAAAAGTCTTTGAAAAAATTATGTTCAATAGAATACTTAAATATCTTGACAAATTTGAAATGTTGTCTATCAATTTGGCTTCAGGCCCATGAATTCAAAATCTAATTGATAAAGTCTTAGCTAATCTTGAAGCCAAATCTCATACCATTGGCATTTTTTTAGACCTTACGAAAGCTTTTGACATAATAATAATAATAATAATAATAATAATAATAATAATAATAATAATAATAATAATAATAACTGTTTATCATATTTTTTGACGTAATCAACCATGATATTTTACTTAAAAAATTAAACTACTATGGGTTCAAGGGTCTCTCATCTATTTGGTTAAAAAATTATCTTGAAAATAGGCTTCAATATACTCATGTGAACAGCCTTAATTCTCAATTCAAAAATGTCAAATGCGGTGTGCCTCAGGGTTCTATACTGGGACCCATACTTTTCTTAATATATATAAATGACCTCCCAAATGTTTCCAAATTTCTTGAATTCATTAATTTTGCAGATGACACCAATGTTATTGCTAGTCATGCTAACTACAATGAATTAATTAAGAATATAAATATAGAACTTGATAAACTATCCAACTGGTTTAAACTAAATAAGCTGGCACTTAACCTTACTAAGACAAATTTTATTAAGTTCAACCCAAAGAATAAAACTCCCCATCTCATTACTGATAATATACTTATAAATGATCAAATTATTCTCCAAACTCCTTCCACTAAATTTTTGGGAGTTATACTAGACCATAAATTAAGCTGGAGAGACCGCATTGACCATATGGCAAATAAAATATCCAAAAATCTGAATATTATAAGGATATTAAAAATTATTTGGAACCGAAAGCTCTCCATAATCTCTATTTTACCTTAATTCACTCTCACCTAACTTATGCAAATATCATATGGGGAAATAACTACCTGACCACTATAGATAAAATTCAAACACTACAAAATAAGGCAGTCAGATTAGTATTTAAAGGACTGGATACAAATAATTTATTCAATAAATATAACATTCTTAAAATGGCTAATATTTTTAAATATCAAGCTTCCATCTTCATATTCAGATATATACATAACCTCCTTCCTACTATTTACTATTCTGTTAAGTTCCTTGATGCACATAAGGATAGCTCTAATAGAAAACTAAGAAATAGTAATAATTTATATCTCCCTTATGCTCATACCAATACAAGGCTTTTCACTATTAAGTACTCAGGACCTAGAACATTGAATTCTCTTCCAATTATTTTAAAACAATTATTAATTTAACTCATTTTAAGAGAAATCTTAAAAATTTTCTTATACTATGCCAATTTTAAATTAGTAAGTAACTGTCTAGTAGTCTTATTTAATGTCTTCCACTATTTTATATTAATTACTTACCTTGTCTAGTCAACTTCATATAAGCTAGCTTTTTGATCTATTAAAGATTTCCTCCTTAATTTTTTTACTTAATGTCCACTCTTGCTTTACTACTATTAATCATTCTTCTTTCAGGATTACCATCTTGCGGGATCAATGATTCCTTTGGTAGTCCTTTTTCACATACTATAATAGCTCATAACATACTTTTTTGTCTTTTCTTTGTTTAAAATGTTATTTCTTTGCCACTTAGTATAAGTTAGCTATAAGGTTATCATTTTGTACCCTATATGTACTTTGTATGTTTTCCGTTATTTAAACTTATTTTATATGTTAATTCTATACTCATGATTGATCATGTGTGTATGTGAAAATAAACTCTATAAACTCAATAAACTCAATTACCGGTAGTAATTTTTGTAAATTTATAATTTCGAGGGGTGTAGTTGTACCCCTTGCACATCCTCCTGACGCCCACGGCAGTATTAAGCAGTTTGCTGTTTACCTAAGGACAAAATTCTGCTCAGCAACTTATCAGCGTAGGCCTAGATGTAAAACAACATGCAGGACGTTCTCTGCACGTGATAAGAATTCTTTTTACAGAATCAATGGGTTTCTCTTCTTTGTCTATTGAGCGTCGATGGTAATGTGCAACTGCCAATTACATGGCCAAATAGACTGAAATTCAAGTCAGCAGATGATGAGAGCAAAAAGCCGGACATTTTCTCATTCAGCCCAATGCCTGCCAGACGGAGGACACGACGAGACCCAAAAGGAGGACATGTCCTCCGTTTGCCGGACGTCTGGCAACTCTAGGTCTTATACACCTGTGTACATTTATGGACAGAAATCTATATTGATTTTCAATATTTAGATAATAAAGTAGCATCATGATTACTGGATGAATTAGACATTAATATAAAGCTTTCAGCAACAGAGCCCGTAGCAAAGCATTTTTAACAATAATTGAATTTGCTTTGTCATTTATTTCAATTTGCAGTTAACAGCATAAACTGATTTAAAAACTTAAAAAGTGTAATATTCAGTCAACAATATAAATGTTGCCAGAAAGTAAGCATTTGACAGATGAAATAATATAGTTCTTATTTGTGATTATTTGTTTGACATTGCCACTTTTTCTTGTTTCGTCTATTATTATTATTATTATTATTATTATTATTATTATTATTATTATTATTATTAAACGACAATTTAGTCTATGCCTTCATTTTCTTTTTTTTGTCCTCAGGTGATGAGTTGGAAGTTAGAGACTATGGGAATGAATCCTTCAGCTGAGAATTACTTAGTTCTGCATAGATTTGGAAGTGTTAGTACTGATTTTGAATTCGTTGATTGAAGTTGCTGACTGAAATTTGGGATCTCTTCAGAATCCAGATCTCTCTAAACTATGTCAATATTGGTCCTCATAAACAGCAGATTTATGACCCACACTCTATCAGTTTTATTAACCCTTTTGCGGGTGAATTATTTTCGAACACAACCCCAGAAAAGTGAATTTTTTTACGAAAACCAAAATTTTTAGATATAGCATGAAATATAATTATATGAATATTAAGTTCAAAATAATAGTGTATGTATAAATGTATTTACACCAATGCTACTTGTAAACAGTGAGAGTATGATATTTTCTAAAGCAGTCTCCAATGCAAAGGCCAACATTGCTGTCGGAACAGTATGTGCGAACACGTGTACCCCTGAAACCTTCGCTGGGGTGGCCACAGACAGCACATATCTTTTTGTTTTCCATTAGGAATAGAGTCAATGAAGTGCTTCTGCTGCAGTCTGGCTTCAGTAGGCAGCTATCATTTCTTGAGCTTTGAGCTTTCGTGTAGAATTCAAACGACCCATTCGATTCAAACCAGCCTTTCGATTAGCGCAAGCCATTTCATTAGACACAAATTTAATTTTTTATTCAATAACAAAACAGCTAATTTTCAGTGTTACCACCATAGATGTGCAAAAAAATAGAAGTCATAGATTACTTATGTTTTTTAAAGTAGATAGGACAATAGTTTTAGGCGACAGAAAGGTCTCCTTACCCACTACGCTAAAACGACATATATGGTGTTTTACCCGTTAACTGGAAACGACATATATGGTGCTTTACCCATAAAAGGGTTAAGAAATTTTTTTCAAACTTAACCAGTTTTGTGCAGACATTCTCTCTGCCAGCATCTTAGCACTTTGCCTTTTGCTTTCATGGCCACCTTTTCCTGCAGATTTTCTGTCACTGCTATTTATCTAGTGCTATGCAGAGCTCTTTGGCAAAAGCTGATCCAATGTCTTCAAAATTAATTGCGCCAAAAGCCTACACAAATCTCACAAATGTGTTGCAGTCGACACGTTATGACCCATACTCAAAACGTCATAGACATCATGACGCTAGTAGCATTTCACACAGTCGAGTATCTATGGTACTTGTTAGAGATACTTTTCATTTTTGATTAAAGAATTTTTATAGTTTGACTCGATTTTTGTTTCTATGACAGTTCTATGATGATGATGATTACTAAAAGAAAATGCCCAATGTAATAATCTTGGACTTTCTTTAGTCAGCCTCATTGATATATGATTCTTGCTTTTGGATGCTGTTATTCTTCTGTCTGACATTAAAATTGCAGTTTTTGTCAGGAAGTTATTAAGTGATTCCACTTGAATTGTCTGAGTTCTGTTAATTTCATCATCCTTTTGCTAATAAATCAATTGTTTGCAGCTTGGGTATGTAGCTGCAAATTAATTTTATTTGTCTGAATATTATTAACAAAATTTTATTTCATTATTTTTATAATTAATGATAAATTTATGATTTCATATTCTTTTTTCATAATGTTCTTGCTCTACGTGGATTCCTGCAACAACAGACTCAGGTACACTGTTTATTTTAGCCGAGTACCAGTAGCTTCTATTCTTGATAGAATAAAAACAGTTGCTACTTTAATTTGTTTCTCTGAGACCACAGTCTGTTTGATTTATTAAATCCTTTGGCTAAGTTTTCACTCTTATGAGTAATAATATAATCAATGTTCTCTTTTAACCCCTTAACTGGGGATCCCGGATATATCCGTCCATTTTACATTCAGTTACAGTTAAATACACGGTTAAGGGGTTTTAAGACCTTAGCAGCTGAAGGCTGTTTTCATAGATTTCCTGTGAATGTTTTGCTGGCATGCATTTTCATATTTAAGACAATACAGATAAAAGATTTGCAGTAAAGTAGATAAACCATATGTAAAAACATGCATGGCTACCATTGGACAACAGCGTTTGTTTCAATCAACTTTCTCATTTAGTTCCTTATGAAATTTGTTATTTGCATTAACATCATTACAGTTTTCAAAAGCAAATGACAAAGAAGAATTGAAATCGATTGTTGAGAGCTACCAGGAAGCACTTCATAACAAAATCAACTCTAAAAATCTCAAGTGTTTTGTCAACGCATTCCTCAAGTAAGCATTGTTTCTTTATAGAAAATGGGATATTGAGAAAAACTACTGGTACATCAAGGAGATCGCGCATTTCATGTGGCTGCCGCTAGGGCCAGTGGCGTCATTTCACACTTTTCTTGGGGGGGGGGGGGCGAGAAATTTTGTTAAATTTTCTTTTAAGATTTTTTAACATTTTTTTAATTTTTAGAAATTTTTTCGACTAAGTTTGAGTTTTCGAAAAAAAGCTGCTGACGACCTTTTTTTTTTGCTCGTCAATTCTTTTTACGTTTACGATTAAAAAATATAATAAATAGTTGACGACCTTTTTTTTTTTTTAGTGACGTCCCTGTTTTTGTTTTTTATTGCACATCAATACATTATTAGTACATTAGAAATTAATATTTTCATTTCCTTGGGGGGGCCACGGACCCTGTTTTTGTTTTTTGTTGCACATTAATACATTATGAATTAATATTTTCATTTCCTTGGGGGGGCCACGGCCCCCCCAGCCCCCCCAAATGACGCCTCTGGCTAGGGCCTGGAACGGCCTGCCTCCATTCGTCCAATTTTCCTCTTTGCTTAACATTTTAAAAAAGAGGCTAAAAACTTGGTTGTTTCGCACTAGTTATGAACTGTAACTCTGTAATGTGTTCACGCAGCCCACCTGTGGACGAGTCACCACAATAATCTGAACGTTACTTACTTACTTACTTATCAAAGCTCCATAATAAGGATTCCCCTTTACAGTGTTTTTTTCACCCTGCACATCTCGTTTTTTTCTGGTTTATTGTTTCCATTTGGATTACTTATATTTGGACTGCTTTTTGACTGGCCACTGTTTGACTGGCCAGTGTTTGCCTTGGGCCTGATTCAATGACAGTATTCTGTTTATCAGTTGCCTAATTTTTTCATGAATTGTATTCACATTCATTGAACATGCTGTTAAAGCATTTTCTCTTCATCTCTCTTCATTTCTCTTCAGTTTAGTAATAACAGTTAGTTTTCTTGGCACATAGTAACTTATAATCTCATAATAAATTAATTGCGTGCCTGCAGCTGCCTCAATTAGACCTTCACTGATTCATGTCGAATTGAATTGAAAGTAATTTTGAGGTTGATAGCATGAAATGAGTGGGATGTGACGCTGCTTTGCACTTGTTATTACAGACGAACGAACATTGCAGATACAATCAGGAATCTGAAGTTAGTTTCAGTACTTAACTTTTTCTTTTGAGGCATTTCCAGTTACTTTGTCGGGAATTTATTTGATGGAATTTTTATAATGTTTTAGTCAAACTTTGCTTCGATGAGTTATTAGTATTGGCTAAGTACACTGCAGTTAAACCTCATTAACATGGACTTGTATAACATGGGCCCCCTATGGCAACATTGTGTGCTGACTGTAACGGAAAAATTAAGCTGCTTAAAAGTCTATTACCAAGTCGCTGCAAAATCTGACATTTATTGCAGAAAGATTGGCTGTTGATCAAGCTCCAAGAACAATATAATTTTAACAATATTTACGGTAATTGCTTTTGATAACAGAATATGTAATAAAAAGTTATTTAGAGTTGAGGTGAATACCAGCAATCAGTTTACTTATTTATTCTTGATCTACTGTAGTTTAGTGTCTGACAAGTCTTTGGTAAGATTTGCAATACTTTATATTTGTGCCAACACGGCAACAGTATGCAGTGGCAGATTTACCTTGGTACAAATGGTACATTGGTACCGGGCCCACCTGCAAAATTAAAATTTAGGGGGCCACCTTTTCTATTAACAATATTTTTAAAAGATTTTAATTTTTTTTCTTTAAATAACTTTATTTGTCATGCAATATTCTGAACAAGCTTAACAAGAAAAAAGGGCATTACCACTTTTTCACACTTGATCTGTAAATCTGTAACTTTTCAGAAAGTTTTCCAAGATTTTTAGAAAATCTAAAGTTTCATCAACATTATGTAGACTATTGGTTCACGGAATTTTTATCCAGTGGGCCTCCGTGGAAATACGTGTACCGGGCCTAAACAATGTTAATCAGCCTCTAACAGTATACTTGTTTTATATGCCAATTTCAGTTGGAAAGCCTTTGCCCATTGACCCATAGTATGCAAACATTGGCCTCTGTCTAGAATAGATTGGCCTTTGGACTCTGCTGTACCTTTGCTACTTTATGAAATATAAAATGTCCGGCAACAAATTCTAGTACTATCATATCTAGAGTTAAATCACTCTCTTTCTGTTCTTTTTTTATAGTCTGCCTTACTGCTTCCCAACTCCCAGTCTGACTGATATCTAGAATTACTAACTTGCCTGGCTGACCACTAAATCACGGCTATAGCTAAGCTATTTCAACTGTTGAATAAGCACCTTGGAACAAGCACCTACTACGCTACCTGCCTTTGAAATTGCTTTAGAAGTTAACGAGATTTTGCTTACTTACTTACCTGGCTGGCTACTACATTTTGGCTCTTCCCATAGCTATTTTGATGTTAGGTCAAACAACTAAGAATAAATAGGCAGCTACTACAGTACTATTCCAAAAATAAATACATAATTTCACAAGATTTACTTACTCGAACGTACTAATTCATGTCTCCATAGGTGTCCAGTGCTTCTGGTGACTGGTCAGCAGTCTGTCTTCAATGGCACTACCCGTAATCTCCATCAGGCGATTGTCAAGACGTGCGAGGATAAAACCAAGGTTGAATTCATCGAAATGGTGAACGTCGGAAACGTCCTTGAGGAAAAGGTCTGGCAATCAATTGCCGCTGCTCTTTGGAAAAATTATCTGTATTTATTGTGATATCTGCAGCAATATTGTCTCAGCTCTTTTAGACGAATAGTGTCCGAGTTTAGTCTTGCAAATCTTTTTTCTTTTTCTTTTGTTTGCTGAATTCACATCTGTACCGAAACAGGAAAATAATGATATATATATGATCATTTAGTTATTTTCAGTTATTTTACGAGTTTAACTTACTTATTACAATGCTGCTGTTATATTACCTTTTCTGCAGACCAACTGTCTGTTGGTGCTGCGTCAGACAACCTTTCTCGGTTCCAGGCACTCTGACATTAACATGAAAATTCTAGCAGCACCCTAGGGTTGCGCAGTACACCAGTCAGGCCTGCAGAGAGAAATTCCAGGCTTGGGCAGAGCACTCACGGGCCCCTGGAAAGTTTATATATAAGTGGGGGTGACCTATATTTGCTTGTCAGGCACTTTTCACTTTTCTGTAATTGTAATGAGATCAAGTGTAAATAACTGGCGATGATCTATTTTTTCTGCTTGTCAGTCTTTTCAGGGTGTTAATATATAGTATTCCATGTGTTAAACATTTTTACGGACCCGCTCGGGCCCCCTACAGATCGCCGGGCCCTTGGGCATTTGCCCCTGCCTCCTCTCGGCAGGTCTGACACCAGTTGCCCGATATATATGCCTATGCATCATCGTCATCATCATCATAATCTTCATCATCATTTTCATTTTCTGCCTCCATGGCGACAATAGATACGAAACCATTCCATTTTAGTCAGTCTTGTGTAAGTCTGAATTCTTCTACAATTGTCTAATTTTTCATTTCCAAGTCTTTAATGTTGTCCATCCATTCTTTTCTTGATCTTCTTCGCCCTCTGTTTCCTTCTATTTTGTATGCATGTAGTGCTTTGTAGGCCCATCTGTTGTTTCCCATTCTGTTGACATGATCCAAATAAGTTTAGTTTCTTTTGCAGACTTTATCAATGATTGTTTCTGTGGTTCCTGTCTATTGTTTATATATACATATATACACAGTGTGTATATACTGTATATATATATACTGTATATATATATGTGTATATATATGTATATGTATACATATATATACAGGGTGTAAAAGTAAAAACTGGACACATATTTGACATTTAATATCTCGGTCGCATGTGTAGCAATTTCAATAGAATTTATAGGCCATATACCTGGGAATGTTTCTGATATAATTACCAAATTTCATGCTGATATCTTTAGAGTTTGCTGAAATATAGCCAAAAAACTAAAGAGACCCACATTTTGAAATTGACATTGGAATATAACGTCATAATAAAATGTATCATTTTAAAGTCTAAAATGGCGTCGTTGTCATCGCGCCAGACAAGGTCAAGGGTTACTTACGGCCAACAGATAAACTCAGCAGCATTATGATTGGCTGCAGGGCTGTCTTGATTTGCTTGGAGAAGATTTTATATTCCAGCAAGATGGAACACCTGCCCACTCTGCTCTCAGGACCCAGGATTTTCTGGAGCAAAATTGTCCAGATTTCATCAAGAAAGATGACTGGCCACCCAACTCCCCAGATATCAATCCAGATTTCATCAAGAAAGATGACTGGCCACCCAACTCCCCAGATATCAATCCACTTGACTTCCACGTCTGGAAAATCATGCTCGACAGATATCAAAAGCATCAGCCAAAGCCATAGAACATCACGGAGTTGAAGACTGCTGAAGAATATGTGGGAGAGTTTGCCTGAGGACCAGATCAAGAAGTCGATACTGTCAGTGAAGAAGCGCTTGTCGGCATGTGTGAAGGCTAAGGGTGGGGGTTTTGAGCACCTGCTCCTGCAACAAATCATCTGAAACCCCCTTTAAAACGGCGCTTTTCAGGGCCAAAAAAATAAAGAAAATAATTTTGTATCACTTTACTATGACATTATATTGCATTGTCAATTTTAAAATTTGTGTCTTTAGTTTTTTGACCATATTTCAGCAAATGCTAAAGATATCAGCATGACATTTGACAATTATATCAGAAACATTCCCAGGTATATGGTCTATAAATTTTATTGAAATCGCTACACACGCGGTCGAGATATTAAATGTCAAACATGTGGCCAGTTTTTACTTTTACACCCTATATATATATATATATATATATATATATATATGTATATATATATACAGTGTATATGTATATATATATATATATATATATATATATCCTGCAGCCAATCATAATGCTGCTGTGTTTAACTGTTGGCCATAAGTAACCCTTGACCTTGTCTGGCGCGATGACAATGACGCTATTTTAGAATAAAAATGATACATTTTAATATGATGTTATATTGCATTGTCAATTTAAAAATATATATATATATATATATATATATATATATATATATATATATGCACACACAAGTAACAACAATGCTCAAAGGCATTAGTCAATATTGGCATCACCTTAATACCTTAATCAATCAATCAATCAATCAATCAATAAACTTCTATGGCGCCACTATCATAATGCCCAGGGCATCAGCCGATGGCGCACCAAATCCAAATAGAATTAGAGCCAGGTCAATCCGGAAGATCAGTCAGAACAGCAGGGGAGCAATCTAAGGGGGATAAGCCAAGTCAAACAGGTAAGTTTTAAGACCAGATCTAAAAGATGATAAATTTTTAGTCTTGCGAAGTGATATTGGTAATGAATTCCAAAGCTTAGGGCCACACACTGAGAAACAACTAGTGCCAATGACAGTGCGAGAATAAGGAACAACAAATGAAAGTCCTGCCGAATACCTAGTTGACTGAATAGTAGGTCGAGGGATTAGTCGCATCTTAAGGTAATAGGGTTCATTATATAATATGGTTTTAAATACCAAAAGACAAATTTTATAATTAATTCGGTATTTGATAGGAAGCCAATGTAGGGACTGTCTAGCTGGAGTAATATGTTCAAATCTTGGAGTTTTGGATATTACTCTAACTAAGGAATTTTGTACTCTCTGGAGTTTCTGCATATTTGAATTTGTGATGCCGAAAAGCAGGGAATTGCAATAATCGAGGCGACTAGATACCAATGCATTGGCTAATTGAATAAGAACAGGCTTAGGGAGGAGATGTCTGATGCGATAGATGTCCCGAATGTGATAATGAGAAATTTTGCAGACTGAATTTATGTGACTAGTAAAAGAGAGGGAAGAGTCAAATATCACACCAAGGTTGCGAGCAGAAGTACTTCTAGGGACAACAGTGGAATCTCCTAATACTACGGATTTCAGAGATTCAAATTTAGTCAATTGAGCTGGAGTACCTAATAGCAAGAACTCAGTTTTTGATGAATTCAAAAGAAGCTTATTTGAATCCATCCATGACTGAATATTAGTAAAGACAGTGGATAGAGTCTCAAGAGAAGAGTTTGAAGAAGATTGATCAAAAGAGATGAGAATTTGAGTATCATCAGCATAAAGATGATATGCCACTTGATGTTCATCAAGAATTGAACCCAAGGGGTTGTATAGAGAGTAAATAACAGAGGACCAAGAACCGAGCCTTGAGGGACACCACAAGACAGATCAGTGGGAGTTGAGAGATTCTCATTTATTATCACTGATTGAGTGCGGGGATGTAAATATGAAGAAAACCAATGTAAAGCAATGTCAGAGATTCCAAACCAATGTTCAAGACGATGAAGAAGAATAGAATGATCAACAGTATCAAAGGCGGCAGATAGGTCAAGAAGTAAAAGAGCAGTAACTTTTCCAGCATCAAGAGCCCGAACAATATAATCATGGACTGCCAACAGAGCCGTTTCGGTAGAGTGATATTTTCGGTAAGCAGACTGGAAAGGGAGGTAATGTGGACTAGAACACAAATGAGCATGCATTTGCTTAGCAACAATCCTTTCAAGAATTTTCGATAAGAAATTAAGATTAGATATAGGCCTATAGTTAGACAAGTCGTCAGGAGAGAGAGATGGCTTTTTAAGTAGTGGGTGAACAACTGCATGAGCGAATGCAGAGGGGAAACACCCTTCAAGCAATGAGAGATTTATGAAGTTTGTTATTATTGGACCTAAAACATCAAAACAATCTCTGAGGATTTGAGTTGGTAGGACATCAAGGGTACATTGACTAATTGGTGATGTAAAGATTATCTGTCGAACTTCATTAAGGGTGGTAGGTTTAAAGGAATTAAGAGGAGTTGGTGGGGATTTCGGAAAAGAGAAACCAGTTGAAGAAATGATCTGAAATTTTAGGCGAATGGAAGATATTTTATTGGAGAAAAATTGGCAGAAGACATCTGGGAGTGATGATAAAGAGAAGGAACCAGGTGTGACACTTGACTTTTCCCTATGAAGAATGCTATTTAGAGATTTCCAGAGTAGACGAGGATTTGAGGAATTTTGCGTGACAAGATTAGTTAAATAGTTGGATTTAGTTAAAGAAATTAATTTACGGACAATTTTGCATTGGTCCCTAAATTTCTGCCTGTCACTCGGTAGGCGAGAAGACTTCCATCGTCGTTCCAATTGGCTTCGACATCGCCTAGCTTCAGCAATGTCAGAATTGAACCAAGGTTGAGGTGGTCGGGTTACAACCTTTTTAGTTTTAAAAGGAATAAGTGTATCAAGAATATTAAGAAGAACTGAGGTAAATTGGGTTGCAAATTCAGAAGCAGTCTCTGCAGGATTAGTAAATAATTCAGAGGTAGAAATAGCAGTCTTAAAAGCTATTAAATCAAGTTTAGACCATGGTCGAAATTTTACAATTTTATATAAAGGTGGATATTTATGAGGAAAAGTAATCTTAGCAGACAAACCAATGTGATCAGATAAATAAGTTTCACAGGGAGAGATTTTGGATAAAATTGTTGAATTTGACCTGGTGATCAAGAGGTCCAGAAGGTGTCCCTTATCATGGGTAGGAAAGGAAACATGCTGATGAAGGTCAAAGGAAGTGAAAATATCATCCAAATTAGATGAAAGATTATTCTTCACATCCATATGAAAATTAAAATCTCCAGATATAATTAATTCAGATGATGAAGATATTATAATTTCCAATAGGGACTGAAATTCACAAACAAATTCAGAATGAGACAGTGAAGGAGGTCGATATATATTTATAAATGTTATACGTTTGTTACCCGATTCAAGTACAGCCATTACAGCTTCAAAGCTTTTTGGACAAGGGATAGGTAAGGGCTTCTTAATTAATTTCAAATCAGATTTAAAAAGAAATGCAACTCCTCCACCAAATCCAGTTTGGCGAGGTTCATTTATCATTTGGAAGCCAGGTGGTATAATGTCTGCAAGAAAAGAACAAGTATCTGATGGCTGTAACCAAGTCTCATTTAATGAAGCAATATCAATGTGATTTTGACATAGAAAATTATGAAGTGAGGATGATTTGTTTCTCAGTGAGCAAATATTAAGGTGGAGGTATTTAAGATATTTTGGTAAAGATGATCTTGGATGGCCGGATTTTGAAGAAGCAGGGCCAGGATTTAATTCAACATCCCCAGAAAGGACTAAGAGAAGAAGCAATAAAGCAGCAAGATTTGATTTACTAGCAAATCTTCTTATGGATTTGGAGCGTTTATGCTTATCAAGAGATATATCACATCTGTTTAATAATAATGACCTAGCAGAAATTGACAAATATGAAGATGGAATGCAGTTAAATAGATTGAAGGAAGCAAGGTTTTTGAATAGACAACAACCAGAATTCAAAACTCTGACATATCCATAATCAAAAACATATGTAGAATGATTCCAATTTAGGCGACAGCTCGCAAGAAACAGGAATAATGCAAATAATAATGGTATTGATCTCATCATGTCAAAAGCAGGCAAGAACTAATCAAGATGTAAAGAAAGCAAAGGTTTTATTCAGCTTATGCAGCAAATCACAAGCTCAGCAGGAGCTGAATAGTGCCAACTGATATTAGTTTGGAAACAATAATTAATTATAAATTAAGGAAAGAAAAGAAAAGAAAGCCTGCCATAAATAATAAATCAATGACTATAACGGCAATAAGCGGACGATAATAGCAGATCAAACATAACTAGTCAAGTTATAAAAACAAATAGCAAAAATAGAATAAGGAAAAATATACCGACTTAAGCCAGAACAAAATAATTTAAAAATTATAGAAAGATACAATATTTTTCGCAGAAAGTTTCGAATTATTACAACAAAAAAAAAACTAATTCAAAAATTTTAAGATTCGAAAAACATTCAATCTTAATCACCCTTTGACCCATGACTTTCATGCCTACTAAGTATTTCATCTTAAACAAACTATGCCCGTATATATGTGTAGAATCTACAATTAGTAGGCCTACAATTTATCAGTTGGTTTTT
>CM030857.1:6263029-6418029 GCA_018105865.1 Metaphire vulgaris
AATAGGTTGACAAGCAAAGAAAGGTCATCCGGAACCCCGGTGGGGGATGCATCCCCAGTCATCAACATGGTGGAACCGCCACTGCATGTCTGAATGAGGGCGGTTACAAGCCTCAGTGCCTTTCTTTTCACCGAGTAGAAAACAAAAATGTACTCGTTCATCAGAATCACAACTAGTGGCATGCAGAGTGTGGTCGGTGTCCATGGCCAAGTCGTTGCCAAGTCAATTTTGGCATCCCCCATGGTGGATGCCCAGGGCCAAGTTGACAAAAAAATAGTGACGAGCATTTGGCAACCCTACCCGGGGCCACCGGCCCCCTCTGCATGCTACTGACCACAACCGAGTCAACTGAGTAAGAGGCAGTGTTTACTTCAAGGTGTTTGGAGGTCTATGCCTCTCACTGCTGGTGGAGATTGAAAATTAAAGTACTGTACTGTACTCAATCTTGGTAGGAGTAGGTTAACAAGCAAACTGCTTGAGCAAGTATATATTGCTCAATAAGTTTTATATACCGTTTGGTTTTTGTTTGTCAGATATTATACAGTAAAAGTATTATGAACGTTACAATTTTTGTGAATGCTCCACATGCTCACAGTGGTTCTCACACAGGGCAGTCCCTACTGAACCACTTTAAACCTTGTTATATTATATTATATTATTATATTATGTCATTAAGTCATTTGAAGTTTTACACATTACAGTAGTGGAAAATCTTCATAGCTCGTTACATACAAAACAAAGATGAGCAACAGAATAAAAAGCTACGAAAATATGTAAAGTATTGTATTGTTCAGACTTGATACTGCAATCCCTTGTAGGGCTGTCCATTAATTACGTCAACAAAATGGGTGGGGGGGGTTGAATAAGTTTGACAGTTGACAGGGGGTCAAGAGAAGTCGACAATTTCGTTTTTACAAATAACCAATCCCCTTTACATTGCTCCCTGTTCTGACTGACCTTTCCAGATTGACCTGCTCTAATTCGATTTGGATTTGGTGTGTCACCAGCTGACGCCCTGGGTATTATGATAGTGGTGCCATAGAAGTTGATTGTCAAAATTCGAAGGCCTACATGACCACACAAACCTAATTTGTTTATAGAATGACATTACATATGCCTATCAAATTACCAACAGCAACGACAAAACAATCGAGTGATAAAAATTTTAATTCATTTTTGTCAGAACAACCATATTAACAATGGCTAGCAGAGCCGTACATAGGGTGGTGTCACAGCACAGGTAGAGAATAATTAATAAAATAAGAGTCATCACCACAGATATAGGCTATAGAAATTTTGTTTACTTACTTAAAATAATAGCTCTCTAAACTTTTTAGAGGACTGTCACTGATCTTGGGGGCTGTCAAAAGTTTTTGACATAATTAATCATAGGGTTCACTGAAAGTTTGAGTTGTGGACAAGAGGAGAGGGGGTCAAAAAATGACCAAAATTGTTGACATAATCAATGGACAGCCCTGTATGGCACTTTGTCCTCATAATTGCTGTCTGCCAACTCATTAGTGGTAATACAGTAGCTAGCCAGAAAACATTTCCAGGCCTTTTTGTTAGATTTCTTCCTTCTGCTATTATTGACAGTTGCTTCTCTTTAAGATCTTGTTTAATAGTCTATCAATGTTTTTCTGGGCCTGCCTCTTCCATTTTTGTGTGCTGCTTTTTAGAATTTGAATGGTAAATAACATTTACAGTATACTCAATTACTTCTGACATCTTCTCAGAAGTCAAACTGCATGTAAAGTCTCATGATATATTTCACTTCAGAATGCAGTTACAGTATTACCAGTCAGACATGGGTCAATTACGTTTTAAGCAATTACAATTACATTACAGCCAATTACATTGGGACCAATTACAATTACAAACGTCTCAATTACAATTACAATTACTTTTCATTCCTCTTTCTGCTTCTTTAAAAAAACTTAAGTGTCTAAAATAATTAACATAAATTAGTTCAACAAATTCATATGCTACGGCCTATTTAAAAAAACCGTAACACAAAGTTTCACAAACCTGCAAATGAGTCAACAATTTTGAAGTAGCCTTTTTCGAGCATGACACTAATTCACCACAAAACCGGCACTTCACTTTAACATTTGCATTGGAAACAGCATTATTAAAGTCATCAGACTTTTCTAAATAATTCCATATTACTCCTTTGATCTACGCTCATCTTTACTGGCATTAAACTTTCATTCACAAAAAGTGCAGCCGCAGAACACAGGAAGTAGACAAATGATAAGCTGGTTCCCTTCCAATTTGAAAGGCAGTAAAAAGTAAATGCCGGTAAGTAAATGTTTGCATGGCAACTGACCAGAGCAGTGAGTCCATTAACCAATAACCGTTGTGCTTTGACAATTCACTAACCATCCACTGTATTCACTGCGATACATTCATAGACTGACAAGACTTCGGCTCATACATGCTAAGACGCTATTAGAACTTATAAAACTCACATTCCTGTAATTGGATAAATCAATTACAATAGCTCAATTACAATTACAATTACACACATGACAATTACAATTACATGTAATTGAACTTTCCACAGATCAATTACAATTACAATTACATTGGCAAAATGTAATTAATTACAATTGAATTACAATTATAATTGTAATTGACCCATGTCTGTTACCAGTACAAACCATTTATGCTGAATTTATCTAAAAGTAGCTCAGTCAGTTTTCATGAGATTTTATTGAACAATTAGGTCACGTTCGTAGGTGTTGCTAGTATTCTTGCAACTGCTGTGAATATCTATAACCTAATTCACAGTTGTCTATCTAATAAAACACAACAAAACAGTGCAGTTAAAAATTTGTAATCAGCGGACAGACGATGTACTGTACAGCATTCATGACCAAGTCAAGAAAAGTACAACAATCCATTCTGTAAAATGATATATGTCAACTGTATGGAATCAGGATCAGTTTACTTTCCACCCTTAGCAGCAGCAGCTCCAACTTTGGCCTTCTTCGTTCCGCGCACCTTCTTTTGCCTGTTCTTGCGCTCTTTACGCTGTTTGCGGGCAACCTTTGTTATCTTCAGCAACCCATGCTGTTGAAAACAAAAACACATTCAAACAGCATTAATTATTTTCAATTCTGACCAGTGCAAGAGCCAGCAAAATTTTACCAGACACTAGGAACCCGGAGAATCTGTCATAAAACCTGTGCAAAACTACATAGTCCATGCATGTGCAATTCAGAATATGGATTCCAGATAAGCACAATCTAGCTATTTTAATTCAACAGAATGTCTCAACTATGGTCATCTTTGAATGCGTGTAATTTTGATAAATTGGGTCTACAGTATAACTACATCAAAAAGGAAAAAATACATGTGCACACACACACGCACACAGATCAAATAACAATGTCTTCAGCTGCTTTCTGAAGGAGAGTAGTGTCATGCTGGAATCAGAGGAATGCAATGTTGTTGGCAGACTGTTCCAAACGACCGGGCCAGTGACAGCCAGGTTGCGTTTACAGAAGCCTGTTTGGGTTTGAGGTACTACAAGACAAAGTGCTGGTGAGGGCAGGGCACAGATGCGACTAACCAGGTAGCATAGCCGTCAGGCAGAACATATCATTTAGATATGGTGGAGTTAGACTGTGTTGAGCTTTGAACAGTAGCGTTGCGTGCCAATGGCTACTATGGCTCAATCCATGGGCGGCACACATGAAGGGGGTGGCAAATTGAGTGGCGATGACCTTTTTTCTTCTTTTTGTTTGTTTGTCAGGTTGTCGGAGAGTTTTAGTGTAGGGGCGGCAAAATTTGATAGGGGCGGAAACTGAGTGGCGATGACCTTTTTTTTGCTTGTCAGTTATAACAGGAGCAGGTTGGGGCGGCATTTTTTCCAGGAGCCATGGGCGGCACGAGACCACGCTACGCCACTGGCCTTGAACATACATTTTGCCATCCAATGCTAAATTGGTGTAAGGCATATTATGCCTTCTGTTGCCAAATTCCAACAGTATATCTATTCACTCAAATGAGTTCAGTACAGCTTCAACATGCTAATAACTAACATTAATAAAAATGTATAACTACAAGTTTGTAATAAAAGTCTGTCCTCAGAATGGGGAAATGCAAACACAAATTAGTTTTTAATAAATGTCCAGCAGAGAGATACGCATTTCTGCTTTTCACAGTTGCATCAAGCAATGGTTACCAAAAAAGAGATATTTCTTCTCAAGATACTGCAGGGGAGCTTCCAGGTGGAATGGGTTCAGAAATTGGTCAGAGCCTCTTAATTGAACAAAATATGGCGATAATGCCAACAAATCTTAAAAAATCAGCCTGGGATGGGGCAAAATATATCAACATTTTCAACAAATTCTGAAGACCCACAAGAAAGGAAACAATATCCTTTCTGAACCTAGAAGGCACATCAGAACTAGGTCTGATTTTGTAATTATCTATAAAATTTCAGCATGTTAACTTGTTTAGTTAACTTTAAGTATCCAAACAAAGCAGCCAAACTGTGCTAGGAGCATCGCTGTTTTAAGAGAGCCTCCATTTAGATTACAATAGATCACAACATGAGAGATCTGTCACTAAACATTGCCTTTAGGTCCGTCCATAAAGTTTGTATGCACTGAGGGGAGGTTGGATTTAGGAGATTTTGCATATGTATGGTGTGCAAATGGGGGAGGGAGTTGAAAATATGCCTTTCTTGCATAGGTACTATATGGATGAGCCCTTTGGCAACATATCAGACCATCTTTCATACAATTTAAATGTATTGGAGCAGGACTCCCTAGGCCACTCAGCATGGATGACCCTGCTACAATTTTCAAAATATAATACAGACAAATTATTCACATAAGAGTTCATTTACAGGCAGGCCAAATGATCAATATCAACAGTCCAGTAAAGAACACAATGTACAGTACCAGCTGGTATCACTGAGATGAACTAAGAACTGAACAAATGATTCTGGTATTCCAAGAAACAGTAACAGCAGTCACACATCTTTTAACCCCTTAACTGTGTATTTAACTGTAACTCAATGTAAAATGGACGGGTATATCCGGGATCCCCAGTTAAGGGGTTAAAATGCCAAATCAAACTTATACAATTTTAAAATTTAATAAATTATAAAATTGCAAAATAAATATGCATCACTTACCCTGGTCAGACGGTATTTCGGCTCAAACTTCTTGGCAAAGTCAAGAGTGTCGTAGATGAGGGCAAAGCCAGTTGTTTTCCCACCTCCAAACTGTGTCCTGAAGCCAAAGCAGAAAACAACATCTGCAGTTGTCTTGTACATGCGACCAAGCTTTTCTCTAATCTCCGTCTTAGGAACTGTGGCTCTCCCAGGATGTAGAACATCAACCACCTGCTCAAAGGAGAAAGTGCTTAATCTCTGCCAAGTACTGATAAGACAAGTCCATCAACGTATACATGCATTTATATTAGTTCAATTATTTATCAGAATATCATATTGTTAATATAATAAATGGCTGACGCATAACCACACCTTTGAACAGATCAAAAAAGCAAGTTTGCAATGTTCACTGAAGCATTAAAATAGCAGAATAGCATTTATATCTGTAATCATATCATTCAATTCTTCATCACAGAAACTTTTCAATTCAATTCAACTTCTAAGAGCTCACCATCTGCTTTCTGCATAGCAGTCGGTTCGTCAGAAATTTTCTGGTTCTAATCGTAGCAGCTGTGTCCGTCTAAGAAACCAAACAAATGCATAATTCAATTGTAGGTTTCTATCTACAACGACACCCAAACAACTTATGTGACGCATACTTGTTTAGATCAATCAATTATTTATTTATTTCTCAATTTGCAACAATCATTTATTATTACATTATTAGTATTACATCAACATGTTTACTTGAGCAGTGATACATAGGCAGAAAAAATCAAGTATTAACGTACAGAAAGATGCTCATAAGTTTACAGCTAGTTATGGTATTTATAGAAATGGGTCAACCTAAGGGTTATAAACCCGTCAGGTGGTTGGCCATAAAGATAGATAGTGATCATTAAAGCAAAATGAGCGGAATTGGACTTAATATGGTTCGCATTGCGCTTTAGGCTGATGACTAGTGCATTAATACTACAGCGCGATATAATTTGAAGATTCAGATTCTCGCCATAATGTCAACAACGTGATCGTCAATTCAACTACACTGGTCAAACCATAGAAACTAAAGTCCATGAGTCAAACATACAAGAAAAAATGCCAACAAAATGAAACTACGAAGGCTTAGAAATTACCGCATTAATTCAGTGATTTTCTGGAGAAAATATAACCAAAATTGTAAAGATTACTGAAGAAAAGCAACAAAATCCTAACCATTTCGACGACTGGGAGCAGCAAAAGGAAGAACGCCGCCACTTCCTTGCGACATAAATAACGAAGGTCATATAGCGCTAAGCTTCGTAGCAAGTGAATATTAGTATTTTTGGTTTTGAGAAAGATCTTTCCAAAGCTCCATAATTTGCTAAACCGGCCCAGTGCTCAGCTGGTCAGACCAATGCTCCTCCTGATCGCCTGGCTACAATTCCCATCTGCTTGCGCCATGCTTATCATTTAAGGACGTCTGGTAACCCTAATGCTGATACCTCCCTCCTCTTGTCGCTATATTGCTCGACAAGTTCTGATTTTTGAAGAATATTTTCAGTCAAAATCATGCAAAAAATGCTTCAAAATCATGCAGCGGCAATGCCATACTATGACGTTGCTTCTGATGATGTCAAGCAGCCTAGTTGAATATATTGTGGATATTTTCTGTCTAGAATAATTTATTTCGTTAGTTTGTAGTATTTATTCACCCAAATTATTCCAAAACTTCTACTGTTTGAGCCGTAGATTTTAAATTTTAGACATCTACTATGAGTAAAGTCGTGCTACAAGGTAAAATGAAGCGATGTTTCACTTTAGAAATATATTAACAACTTCGGGGCTGTCCATTAATTACGTCAACAATTTAGGGGGGAGGGGTTTGAAAAAGTTTGACAGTTGTTGACAGGGGAGGGGGTCAAGAGAAGTTGACGTCAACAATTTCATTTTTTACAAATAATCAAAAACTAGGAAATTTCATGGAATACTACTTATTATAATGGAAAAAAGCATGGCAAAAAAGGTCATAACCATCACGTTTTGACATTCGACGAGCAAAAAAGGGAAAAAGTGGTCATCATCGCAAAAAATATTAACCTTGTTATTGGGTTTGGACCTGTCATTGATCTGGGGGGTGGGTCAAAAGTTTTTGATGTAATTATGGGGGTTAACTGAAAGTTGACAGTTGTTGACAAGGGGGAGGGGGTTAAAAATTGCCCAAAAATTGTTGACATAATTAATGGACAGCCCCTTCTATTTAATCTCGAATTATTGAATGCATTTATATGGCATTTATTTTAAAAAGTAGATTAAATTTTTTAATATTGGCTAATGCATATGTGTTTGAATTTTTCAAATGCTTTGAGAGTTGGCAAACTTGGCAACTGGGCTACTCCAGAGCCAAAATTTTCAACAACTGTGGACCATCAAACCTACATTTTGCCATTATAATGCAGGGGTGTACAAACTTTTAAGAATGAAAGACCACATTTTCGCTTGCCGTTTTTGCACATCAAATACAAATCAAAAGTTATTGGGAATTAAAATTTTTTTTACATTTATGTTGTGCATATTTCATCTTATAATAAAGTTTTCATCAGTCAAATAATTAATCTGGTGAGGAATTTTCAGGCTGCGTCCTTGAGGTTTAAGAATGTAGTTTTGTAGAGTGTATAGTTTAATAACAATATTTAATTTGATTACAGATGATGAATGCAATCAATTCAGTAGGAACAACCGAAATTGAAATAAGTATTTTAAACGTGATTTAAAGATTAAAGCAATGTTAATCAAAAATACTATGAGCATGTTCACTGTCCAATTCATACAATTTAAGAAACAAAAGCCAATCGCCTTTCTCTAGCTAATGGGATTGCTGAGACTGACTTTCTTTGACAATGTTATCCATATTTGGTGGCAGTTCACTTATTGCAACTTTCAAAATCAAGCTTGGGTTAATTATCGTCACTCAATCTTGACCTTAAAGCATTTTTGTTCAAGTTCAGTACAGAAAATGTTTGTTCATACCAAGTTCATTGCAGAAAATGTTTGTTCCAAATTTGCAAGCAACCTTAGGTTTTACAAATCTCTTGGGACAGAGATTTCTGTAAAATGCCAGTATCCCTGTTTCCTTAAATGCTGTTTTTGATTCATCTGAACACTGAAGATCCATGGTCTCAAGCTGGATATTCTTATGAAAATGAGTCCACAGCACAAGAGAAAGATTTGCAAATGGAACTGAAAAGATCCTTCTGTTTCTTTATTGTGGAAATTGGCTGTGAAATTCATTCAGTTCACATTTACCACAGTATTCGAAAAAGTCGCATTGATACTCACTCCGAATAGCCAAGCAGACCAGAAAATGGACAAGATTTCCAGATTGTAGCTGTGACTGATTTTCATGTGGTGTACAGTATATGTCCGTTTTCTTCTTCATTTTCTTAGAATCTCCTCTATTGTCTGCTGTCCTGTTATTCTTCAATGCTGAAATAAGAAGAATAAATGGACAGCGGACGATGGAGGAGATTCTAAGAAAGCAAAGAATGCACTGGCTTGGACATGTACACCGCATGGAAAACAACCAGATTCCAAAACAGGCAATGGACTGGGTGCCAGAAAACAGCAAAGAAAGAGAGGCAGACCAAGGATAACATGGAAGACAATGGTAGAAGAAGATCAGATGCACATGGAGCGAGACCCAAGATTTGGCCAATGACCAACGTAGATCCTTCTGTGCTGCCCGATGTGCTTCCAGCACAAGGATGGACTACATACTAAGCTGTGATTGAAGCAATTGCAATTTAAACTAAAAAGCCAGCAATTCTTGATACATGTTTAAGATGAAGTGAGTTTTTCCTTGAAGTCATTGGTTCAATGTATTCATGTGACAGTAATATCCGTGAAAAATGCAAGGTCAGCCAACCAATGCTTGTTATCAAACAAAGGCATTCCCTTGCACTTAATGTTAAGAAATTTACAAATTTCTGCTCTCAGTTCAACAAAACATTGTAAAATCAGTCCTCTGCTTAACCATCTCACATCTGCATGATATGGTATATCATGGTAAGCTGCTTCAGTCTCTTTTAGAAATAACGAATTAATAATGATTTAGACTTATGGAACAAGTGACTTCTTCTGTAACGCCAATAAGGAAGCAAGAAAGCTGCCGGGGCCACTTTCCATTGAAATCCTGAAATTGCCTGCAGGCCACAAAAAAATTGCCAGCAGGCCATGAGTTGTACACCCTGCTATAGCGGATTCATTTTCAAACAATTGGAAGTTAGACGCTAACCCACCATAATGCTATGGATACATGGGTGCAGGCTGATTAAATTTAGATATCTGTTCATATGATAGATGATTTTAGTACATATTGTAGTTCTTCAACTGTAGGCCTACCTGACTACCAGCACATGTTATACTATTTTGCAGTTTTTGAACAGTACCAGAGGGCCCGCCATCACTTTGTTCAGTCGGTTGCTGATCTTGCCATGAGACATGAACACATTGAGGTCTTGCAGAATGCTGGAGTTATAAAGCTGCTTCGTCCTCTACTGCTGGACACTGTGCCATCAGTGCAGCAGGGAGCAGCACTGGCAATTGGTCGCCTGGCGGATTATAATGCGTGTATAGCAACAGAGGTGGTCAACAGTGACATCCTTCCTCAGCTCATTTATTGTCTGGAACAGCAGAATGTAAGTACCTCTTATGCATAGGTAAGAAATTTAGGTGCAAAGGCACCATCATCCTTTTTGTGCATTTCATGGGATATTGCCCTAAGACATGATGAGATGAAATTTGAAATTTTTGGCACGTGAAGAAGTCAACTAGTACCGGTAGCTTTTATTTTGGTAAATGCAAGTGCATAGTTAATCATTGATTAGTTTCATATGTCATCATCATCACCACCACCACCACCACCACCATCATCATTTATTTGGATAGTTGAAAATTGTAATTTCTTTGTCCTCAGAAGTGCCTATCGATGGCAAATATTCTTTTGAAAGTGCGTTTTGTTTTTGGGTGATATTTTTTAGCCATCCATGTTTTTCACCCAAGATTAAATTTTGTTTTGTGTGATGTTTTTGAGTTTGCATGACTGGTTTTCTTTCTCATCTATTGTCAGAGATTTTACAAAAAGGCCGCTGCCTTTGTTCTTCGTGCCATTGCTCATCATTGCTCAGAGTTGGCAAGAGCAGTCATTGAATGTGGTGGACTTGAGGCTCTTGTTATCTGCCTTGAAGATTTTGATCCCACTGTTAAAGAAGCAGCTGCCTTAGCAATTGGATGCATAGCAAGCCATTGTGCTGGTACTTTAGCATACTTTGTCATTTAATAGTTATAGTTTTAATGGCACATTTTCTTCACTTCCACAGTCACCCATGTACTCCTGATACCAACTATGCTCATTTGTAGTAATTTTGAAAATTTGTAATATATTACTGCCAACAAGCAGCCTTGTGCAGAGATGTTTTTCTTGATCTTAACCGCATTAATTTGTATAACTACTGTACAGTATATCTGTGACTGGGTTTCCTTTTCAGCGGTTGTTTCTGCACATTACTTGTTGCTTTCCATACTAGATGAATGAATGATAGAAATAATGGTTTGGCCTTGTGTCTTTTAGTTGCTAGTTTTCATTTTTACTTCTCATTTAATTAATACCACACCTGATTAATGCCCTCTAAATAAGTTTATTGAAATCCATTAAATTCTCTGTAGCTGTGAGTTATGTTGAGAGGAGAACTCCAAGGGCTTTACTTAATAAAATTTGTAGGTAATGACCAGATGGGTATTTTCCACTGGATACCGGGGATCCTGATATTTTGGGCCAACATTTACTGGATCCAGATCCAAAGCAAATGTTACCATACAGGATTAGAATAACTCTAACTTACTACTTACTAAAGTTGCCAGTTACCAGCAGTCATTTCATACTCACTACTCAGTTACCACTGTATACAGCCTCAACTAATTCTTTGTGCGACGTAGTTCTGGTTACATTTAAATTCTGATGCGTTAGTTAAGTTAAATTTTAGGTGTGTTAGTTAACTTCACTTAAGTTGCTCTTCATTAAAAAACAGAAATGTGACAATAATATTCAGATTCGGTAGTTTCATGACATAAGTACATGTATTTGGCAAAGCTGGATATTGCTGAATACCACACTATCCAGCCGGAGCAAATGTCGACAGCAGTTTCTGGTCATTCACTAAAACTTTACAGGTAGATAGTTTCCTAATGTCATGATGTGTAAACCATTTCAACTGTTCCAATGTTTTGCCCTTAGAAATGGCTCAGGCGGTGTTGGATGCTGGTGCCATTCCGCTGTTGGTCATGTGCATAAGAGAACCGGAACATCCGCTGAAACGTGTTGCTGCATCTGCACTTAGTGAAATATGTAAGCACACACCTGACCTGGCACACTGTGTTGCTGATGCGGGTGCAATTGCTCACCTGGTGTCGATGATGCTCGATCCAGACGAAAAGCTTAAGGTATGCGCTAGAAATCACGGGTGTGCTGTCATTCCACGTGTGAAATTCATCGTCGCATCAGCTGGTTATCAAGGCATCAATTATGCAATTATGAATTACGAGTTATATTGCTTTCAAGAGCTCATTAGCTTATGATGTTGTCCATCATCATCATCTTCTCCTTGTTCCTTCATGAACTGAAGTTGAGGTGAGAACATGAATTTCTTTTCTCTAGCAATGTCAATCCTGTGTCTTTTTGACTGCTGCTGACATTTGCAGTCCTGTCCACTCTTCCACGTCATCCGCCCATCGTCTCTTTGGTCGCCCTCTTTGTCTTGTTCCGGGCATCATTCCTTGCTGGATTATCTTAACTTAGCATGATTTAGAGTGGCTTAGAAGGCATTACTGCCTGTGTGAAAGCCACTAACAGGGCTTGAACTCGCTCCGTCAGCCTGATGCTCCAGCACGTAACCCACTCTGCCATCTTCCTTTCCGGTGTTGATCTAGCACCGCTGTTCTGATGTACGTACCTAAAATAGTACAGCTTCCTTCTTTTGCACATGTTAATGAACCATCTTTCTGTATCTGACACTTGCAGAACCTCTTCATTGGTTTTCCTCTCTCTACAACTTATGCATTGAATAGTACATAATGAGTACATTTCAAAAGCTTCTATTCTTTTCTGATTTTTTTCTTCAAAGTCCAGCTTTCACATCCATATGATGCTGTACTCTATGCAACACTTTCTATTATTCTCCTCTTTGTTCTAATGCTAATATTATTATCTTTCGATGTTTTTCATTTTTCTTATGGTAACCCTTTGTTTTGTCAGTCTGGCATTTATTTCCTCTTCTAGGGAGCGGTCTTCTGATACGAAGGTGCAGAGGCATGTAAACTTTTCTGCTTGTTCCAGTAACTTTCTATCCACCCTGATGAAAATGTTGTCTCCATTTGTCATCATTACTTTTGATTTCTTTACATTTATTTGAAGACCATATTTTGCACTTGCTTGTTCCACCCTGCTTATTAGCCCTTGAAGTGTCTGTGCACTTGATGCCAGCAAAGCCACATCCTTAATGTTGTCCTTAATGAATAATTAGAGAAAGTTTTCAAATTGATAACTTGTCTGATTGTAAAATTTAAGATTTTTGTTCATTTTAACAGAGACAGATATTTTCCGTGCTAAGTCAGATTGCCAAACATAATGCCGAATTAGCAGAAATGGTTGTCGAAGCAGAAATTTTTCCATGTGTTCTTAATTGTCTCAAAGACTGTGACTGTTATGTCAGAAAGAATACAGCAACACTTATTCGAGAAATTGTGAAGCATACACCTGAGGTACGATATTCACCTCTAGAAATGATACCTAAACCAGAATGCTGTTCTCGGCTTCACAGAAGGCTTTGTTTGTGCCATCATTATTTTCTAGTACTTACTGACGTTGACAGTTCCTAGCTGAACTGAACATCATGCCTTAGCAACGGCAAAAGTAAGGGCAGTTTAGATGCATCAGAGATTTTAAAATGACAAAATTTGTGCAGAATAGTCAGTGTTTGATTTCCTAGGGTGGTGGTGGTGACGGGTGTAAATTCCCATTAATCAAGAAAACTTCCTAGTGGGAAAAAAATTTTGGTTTTCCGTTATTCAATCCCCCTCTGAAATGAAACTGAAACAGTGAAGAAATTCACTTACTTGGGAAGTGAATTGGAAGGAGTTTCGTACTTGGAGATCAAAAGAAGAATCATGATGGCAGGGTCTACATTCTACGGACTGTATACATACTAAAATTTTCAAAATACATGATATTGGAATGAGAAAAAATAAGAATTCTCAACACTTTGTGTAATATTAATACTAATATATGCAGTGGCGAAGCCAGCATTTCCAGAAGGGGCGGGGGTTTGGTTTTTGTCATGTCCAACTTCCAAAAAAATCTTGACAAGCCAAAAAGGTCATCAGCTCTTTTGTCTATTTTTTGTACTTTAATGCTGGCAAGCAAAAAGAACCAAACAAAAAACATCTTTTTCTTTCTGTCGAGGCCCTGACAAGCAAAAAAAAGGTCGTCAATGTACCAGCCAAGGGAGTTTTCAATCCCAAAACCACGTCCCAAAAATAAAAAATGCATAGAAACACGTTAAAAATTTTTTTTGTCGGCAGCCAAGGGGTTTAATCCCCAAAGCCCCTTGGCTACACCACTGAATATATGGATGTGAATCTTGGATAAAAAGGTATTGGAGAAAAAATAATAGCAACAGAAAATAAGTGGCTTAGAAGGATACTAAGGATTGGATACATAGAACATATAACAAATGAAGAAGTTAGAGAGAGAATACTGCAACTGAGCATCATGGAAGTAATCAAAAAGAGAAGAATGAAATGGACTGAACACATTAGGAAGACTGAAAAGATGATGGGTGGCCAGATTGGAAGAGGATCTGAGCATGGCAGGACTGAATCTCAACGGAAAATCTGACAGAAGACACTGAATGACCTTGGAAGTACATAGAGAGTGACATGGGGACAACCTTTTATCCCCATCCCCACCCGGCTCCCAAACATTTCTCCCCATCCCCACTCATCCTCGCATTGCTTCTTCCCATCCCTGCCCCATTGCTTCTCTTCCCTGCCCTATTCCCTGCAGCAGTTGTCCCAATCCCCTACCATCCCCACACCAGCCTTTTCCGTCCCCTCACCATTCCCGCAGTAAGCCATTGGCATACATTAACAAAAACACTTGTAGTAATATATTACCGGGTATTACGTTTTTGCTTTAAATTATAACGTCAAGTTTTCTACAGTTAAATGGTAATATAATTAAAGTTCAAGTCCATGAACAAAAGGAGATTGACAACAGAATCATTTAAAAAAATTGACTACTGCATATAGGTGTGTGTGTATGCATTTTCTCTTTCCTTGGCAGTTGGATCTTTGAAAGAATTGAGTATTTTCAGATCTAGGCTTTCAATTTTCAACTTTCAGATCTAGGCTTTCAATTCGCATATCCTCCATGGCTCTGTCTCGAAGTTTACCTCTGACTGATCAGGTCTTTTGCAGATGGACAGATTTGGACTACAATCAATTAATACCTTTAGAGCAGGGTTGTCCAACTGGCGGCCCGCGGGCCGGATCTGGCCTGCAGGCCAGTTTCATCCAGCCTGCCACCCAGTTTGGGAAAATAACAATGTTAGCTATAGGACCGGTTATTACCGTTATTTTATAGGACTATACTAAGACTATGAGGTTACCAAATTGCTTACTTATTTACACTCCACAGGTGACGTGGTTATTAAACTTACTTATTTGCTACTTATTACTAACTTACTTACATTTGTCATCTCGCTGCAAGTCTCGTTCTCGCTCAGTTAAAATTCGACGCCGTTTTGAGCAGTTTGCTTACTTTGCTAATGTAATAACACTCTCGTTTCTTGTATCTGATTTGGGGCCAAAAGCATTGATATTGATATTGTTGGTATTTGTTAGAGAAAATCCCTTTCCGCAATGCTCGCCCTAGATTAGAAAGTCTTCATTCAATAGAATAGAATGGATCATTAGATTGAAATTGAACAGAATCAATCGAATGACTGTCAGTAGTCTTACTAAGTCTAACTAAGACACCGAGTCGGTAGAATAATTACTTACTACTTAATTTCAACTGGAATACTATGTTAAAGGACAATATTATAGCAATGTAGCTGTTTATAGCCGTTACCACCAAAGTGTTTTTTATTTCTTGGTCAACACTTAGTCTTATACTGGTCGTATATAGTCTTATTTTATAACAGTTTTATATGGCATGCCATACATAGGCCTACATCATAATTATCATATTATGCCATATTAAGTGCTACAACATGCTTGGCCCGCCAAGGGTCCAAACATTTTTGTGCGGCCCGCAATAGCATGACGGTTGGACAACGCTGCTTTAGAGTATTAAAACTGGTGCTATACGTGTAAAAGTGCATAATTGATATTATTTTTATTATTTCAGTTGGCACAGATTGTTGTCAATGCTGGAGGTGCAGCTGCAATGGTAGATTACGTGGTAGAGACACGGAGCAGCTGTAGAATTCCAGGAGTCATGATGCTGGGCTACACTGCAGCACATTCAGAGGTCCTTGCATTATCTGTGATTGTATCAAAGGTAAAACCAATTGCTTTGCATTGTGACTAGGGTTGCCAGATCTCCCGTATTTTACAGGAGCGCCCGTATTTCAGCTCCCGTCTCCCGCATCCTTATAACTTGTTTGTAATATTGATTCACTACATGCAGATGATGCAGAGCATTGAACAGTGTTTATTGCTTTTTCCTCTATAGTACAGTACTATAGTGTAGTAGAGCTCTAGCCATAATAAATCACAATGAACTGAACCGTGGAGTGGGCACATTGAGCATGGAAACAATCTCCCGTATTTTAACTTTGGGTATCTGGCAACCCTAATTCTGACAGGCATTATTGCAGTGACTACTGTAATTGAAATTTTTATTTAATTGTAGGTATAATGCTAAGGATAAACTACAGTATAGCCATGACTTAAATCATCAGGATGATTTGAGCTTTGTTTTAAAAAATAGATGGCATTAATATAGCTTTTATGATGTTGCCAAATGATGCTGTTGTCTGTTTAGGGTGTTTGTGCTTTAGCCATTGCATTAGCCGAAGAACCAGAGGATTATGTTAAGGCCGCCTGTGCTTGGGCATTGGGACAGATCGGTCGCCATACACCTGAGCATGCCAAAGCAGTAGCCATGGCTAACGTGCTACCTCGGTTACTGGAATGTTACCTTAGGAGCGATGCATCAGAGGACCTTCAGACTAAGGTTTATAGTATAACTTAACAGAATTATAGTGGATCATTGAGTATACTGCGAATCTTTGAAAAAGACGAGAAAATTGAATTCTGCTTTGCTGCATCACAGAAATTGCACCACAGCAGAGTTTGAATATTTCTTCTGCTAAAACATTTTGGTGTTTTTGACCTTCTGGACTTCTTGAGAGGTCTAGACATGTCATGTGACATAAATGTTGAAGAATGAAGTTAAATGATAAAATCTGCTCTTTGGATGTTATGTAGGCTATGATCATGTTTTATGGTGAATGGTGATGGTATCTGTCAATGCTTCAAACTCAACAGCATATGTAATTAAATAATTGGCTGAATAGTTTTCCATGTAACTTTTCCATTGCAGTTTGGACAAAAGCATGTCTCTTTTGCCAACATTTTGCCAACTTTTCAATTTACCTACTTTTTGTTCGGATTTTGCTAACGTTTCATTTTGCAAAGGTTTGCAAACTTTGAGATATTCTTGCAATCTTTCCCAGCTCTTTGCTAACTTCACTAGATTTAGTAACTTGTTTCAACTTTATGTATGCATGTATACACACACACACACACACACAAACACGGGCTGGGCAGAATAGTCACTTCGTATTTGCTTTGGTGCTGAATAGTGCGACAAATAGTCTTATTTGTATTCGTCCAAATAGTGCTGGTCAAAATGAATATGAATAGTTGTCACAAGACGTTCAAAATTTGCTTACGCTCTGTGTGTTGTGTTTGTTCTATACACAAATTCTTCAACCTCATAAATTCAAATGACGGCGAATAAACTTGCTTCTATTGGCCAGCTTTCAAATACCATTGTATGAATATATTACTCAAGCAACATGCACTAAAAGAATAATTCTGTCCGTTTCTGATATGCTTAATACTTATTCGGTGCTTCTTATAACTTATAACTTAACTTAGCACGATTTAAAGTGGCTTAGAAGGCATTATTGCCTGTGTGAAAGCCACTAGGGGCACTAACAGGGCTTGAACCCGCTCCATCAGCCTGACGCTCCAGCACGTAACCCACTCTGCCTATACCTCGGTAATAGCATCCCACACTATTTCTGACCGCAATATGGTGACTTGCAGCAGGAGGGATATAGTATACACTATTCATATTCGATATTTGTCAAAGAGTGAACTCGACTACCGGTATTTGTATTCGTCCGAATAGTTCAAAACCCCTATTCGGCCTAGCCCTTAAAAATATATAAGTATATAACAATAATTACCTCGAACCTGCACAAATTTGAACGCAGTTTTAAATGCATAAAGAGACAATCTATTTGTATCATTAGCTTGCTTTAGAAATAAAGTTTTAGATTTTAAAAAATTTGGAATGCTGTTTCTAGAACCACCAGCTGCCCCTGCATTTATATGCGAGCCTTAAAACAAGTCCTGACTTTTAGGTTATATATAATTATTTAAACTTGTCAACTACAAAGAACAGAATGTGGAAATGTGTGCATATATGATATTATGTATGACAACCAGAAAGTTAACAGTGTAGAAAATGTTGATTTTCATTTAGGCCAAAAAGGCCTTGAAACAGATTCTTCATAAATGTACATATCTACCAGCGCTTGAACCTCTACTTCATGATGCACCTCCAAACATCCTGAAGCATGTTGTTGGACAGTACAGCAAAGTCCTTCCGCACGACCCCAAGGCTCGGCGAATGTTTGTGATGAGTGGGGGGCTGAAAAAAATTCAAGAAATGCAAGCCGAACCAGGAACAGCACTCGCTGAATACATTATGACCATAAATTGCAGCTTCCCCGCAGAAATTGTTCAGTGAGTACACTGTACTTAGTAACAGTTCTTGCCATAAAGATTGAGAGGCTTGATTATACACTAGTCCTTGGAGCTGGTCATTAGACCTTCACAACTGATTTGAAGTCTTAACGTTTACACTGTAATTAACATAAGTAGCAACTGGTTGAACTGATGAGTTTCAATGACTGACTTGGCAGTTTTCACTCTTCTTAAGCTTTATACAGGGTGGCGCAAAAACCGGACTAGTCACATTTAGTATAATTAATATAATAATAATATAGTCCGTTTTTTATAGTATACCATAATACCAGTACTATAATACTACGGCAATGCCACCTTAGCAGGGCTCCCGAAACACCTCCTCGACAGACTCCAGAGCGTACTTCATGCGGCTGCACGCCTGATCCATCGATCAAGGAAGTATGACCACATCACGCCACTGTTGATCGACCTACACTGGCTCTCGGTCCCCGAGCGAATAACGTATAAGTTGGCAACCCTCGTCTATCGGTGCCTGCACGACATCGGCCCCTCCTATCTCCGGTGCGAACTCCAGAGATCGGCTGACACAGACAGTAGAAGGCGTCTGCGATCTGGCTCCACTGAAACACTCCTCGTGCCGCGCACACGCCTTGCCACTGCCGGCGACCGTGCCTTCCCGGTTACTGCAGCGAAAGCCTGGAATCGTCTTCCCATTTCTGTCCAAACATCAACTTCTCTTGACATATTTAAGAAGCGACTGAAGACTTGGCTGTTCGAGATCAGCTATTCTGGTAGATCCTGACCTATAGGCCTATTATTCATGTACAATGTAATGTGTTCGAGTAGTCCTTCTAGGACGATTTACCACAAAAATCTTAACTTTCAATAAATAAATAAATAAACCAGTGAGATTTTCCTGCAATATAAACTTGGCATGAATGTCTTTGTTGTAGATACTATACCCCAGGATACGCCGAGGTATTACTGGAACGGGTGGAGCAGTATCAACCATGTGAATAAAGAGCTTGCATGTTGTCTGCCCATCTGATGACTAAGATGCAGACAAACTAATTTATAGTAAAATTTTTACTATGTTTACTAAAAAAAACTATATAGTATTTGCTACATACTTAACTTAATGACAATGAATGGATTTGAAGTTTAATGTATTGTTACTATTCAGTAACAAAAAATGACAGCAATAAAAATTCGTGAAAAAATTACTGCTAGACATTGTGAAAACTATTCTTGCCTTTTAGACCAGTAACTGAGCATGTAAATACATGCAATAATAATAAAATAATAATAATACTGTACATATACCGTAACTTATAGGGGCAAGAAGATGGCATTATATTGAAATGATTAGTGTTTTATCCATTTTAAGCTGACAATAAGTTTGCAGGGTCGTGACATGTTACAAAGCCGCTGAAGTGTTCGTAGTTCCAAAAAGTGTAGAAACCCCTGGTCTATAGTACTTTTAATTTTGCGCAATAGCACAGGGAAAGCGAATTCCCACCATTTTGTTCTGAAACTCCACTAACAATAGGAATCTCGAAGTTAAGAAAGTTCAACGTTAGCGTTTATGTGATTTTGCCTTACATGTAGGATTTTTAGGACGTGCAAAAAAGGTATTTTCCTTGCAAAATTTTAGAAATAATTTTAAAGAAATTTCAATATCCATTTCTCTCATTTTGTCTTATTTGGCAAAAAAATATGAATAATGCTCCCTAATATATTAGCCATATTTTCATTTGAATTCAATCAAAACTTTTGTTTTGCAATTTATTCAAAACTCAGATTCGTTTCAACTAACGTTCACCAGATGACCTAATGTATTTTTGATATTACTGCTATGATTAGGGTCGAGTCAAGTTATCAAACCGCTGAAGTGGGCCGCCGTTCCAAAATGTTTGAGAAACCCTGTTCTAAATAAGAATGTATCATCTGTACATCTGTTTTAAATGTTGACATTCTTACATTGGTTTTAAATTGTCTGTACATTGAACTTTAATTGTTGACCATATCTAGCTTTGGATCTCTAGATAGCATTAAGAAAGTGTAACATTTCTAAGCAATTTTCTTTGCTTTAAATTCAATACGAATCTGTCTGGGGCAAGTTGTCTGTATCCCAGCATGACATATAACAAATAGTAACAAAGTCAGAGATCTATGTGATAATCTAAAAAGTAAACTTAGTCCATAACAAATGCTATTTTAACAAACATCCATTAAAAGTCATGGTGTGTAATAAAGTCAGAACATTCAAATTCATCAACAATTTAAAACATAAATGTTGGTGCAGTTTGAATTAAATTTAACATATATATCCTAACTGATAAAATAATTTCAACATATACCAATGCTAATATCAGAAATATTGCAATGAATTGTATTCAAATAATTTCTTGACTTATATCAGTATCATCACTTATAACTACTATACACATGTCTGCATGCATGTAAATAAGCACAAAAGTTGTACAAAATGTGTAAGTATAAAATGCACACAAGTGCACAAAGAAAGTTCAACTTCAAACTCTAATTAGAGATACAAAGTATATATACAAAAGTGATCTGATGCTCAATTATCAGTGATGGGCACTAACTATTTTTTTTAGTTAAACTTTAACTAAACTTTTTTTGGCAATCAAGCAGTTTAACTTTTTAAGTAACTAACTTTTCACTGTAGTAGTTTAACTTTAACTGATAACTAATTAAAAGCAGTTTGACTTATTACTTTAACTTTTTGACTTTGACATGAGCTACTGAGCTAGTAAAACTAGGCTACAAGCTGCAGCGAACACGATTTACAACTATAATTTCATATAGTACAATTTTAACAATAATTATAATAATAGCAATAACGGTAATAATATTTAATAATTCATAATTGAAACTGGTAATTATGCGGTTGACATGAAAAAGTAGAACCTACGCGTGACTTAGACTGTGCTGAAAGTGGCATAGGATCCGAATAACTCAAGTTTAACTATTGGCCAGTTAACTAAAAAATTTCAGTTTAACTTATGCCTTAACTAAACTTTTACCCAACCAGTTTAACTTTTGATGCAACTAAAAAAAATTAGTTTAACTAAAAGTTACCTAATTTTTAGTTAACTTTTGCCCATCACTGTCAATTATGATGTATTGAATCCATTTACTGTCATACAAAGCTAAATATTCAATAAAATGAAAAACAGGTAGAGAATAACAAAAGTCGAAATAAAGCTAACTACTTTGATATTTAGCTTTCCATACATTCATAGGCCCACCTCTGGGCTCAAAAAGACTTAAATTTGTTTAATTTGCAAAACCAACAGTTCCCGTCTGATAGATTCACATCAGATAGTGAGCTTTCGCCAACACTTCAAACAACTGCACAAATTATAGCAGAACTTTAAGATAAGATGACAATTTCACAAACGATTATTACAGCAGAAAAACCATTCGAATAGTACCCGGTAATTGTCAAAAGTCAAACACTAGATTGCATAGCATATACAAAGCATATGAATTCTTCTTCATTAAGCTCGAATTCATGATTTATTTGAGATATCCTATCTTAAATGTGATGCTGGCAGAACGCTATATCATGATGGCCTTTGCAAACAGCTCTTGTTGAATCAATGAATGATGACACAAGCATCTAATGAAAGTTTTGCAGAAAATGTCTGGAGACCCAATTTTTGGAGCTACTCAATTGGATCTTGGGTCCTCCTCTTGCCAAAATCTGGGTTTCTCTAAGACTGTTTTTGCAGAGCGTTCATGTCCAAATCCAAGTTTTCCAAATATCATTGATTAAGTGTCTCTGACAATTTAATGTTGATGATTTTTGTTATAAACATGCGATGTCAAAATTCCACATAGACTTTTTTACAAATTTTTATTTTTGCAAACAAAACAGAGTACTGGATCTTCTTGGTTCATTTTTGGACACCAAGCACATTGTTATCTTTAAACATTGACTTATAAGTCCTCTGCTAATTTATATTTTATTGACATGGGGGATAAAATTATTATAGCCCAGCTCTAACTATTAAGTGTTGTAAATTACCACAAAGTTACTAAAAAGCAAGGACAAGACTAGGCCCATAGGTACACTGCATGGTCATTGCCAGTAATCTTTGGTCTGGAATTATCTCACTACTCTGCTGCTCTACACACAATCTCATTATCAACCGCAATGTGCAGATGTTTCTTTTTGATTTTATTGTGGATTTTGACATCGTTCAGCTGAAAAACATACAATAGACTGCTTTTACACTAAAGATGCAGCCAAGTTAAAATTCTGTGACCATTTGTGATGGTAGGCTGTATGGTGAAATCAGTGCTGAAAGTCAGCCGAAACGCGCCGGAACTGAGTTCCGGCACCTTTTTGGACCATGAAAATTTTTCCCCATAAATTTTCAATATTTGTTCCAATACTGTAAAAGCACTGTGTACTTGTTGCAAAACTATTAAGCTAAGATTTAAAAAGTGCTATAGAAATGTAAATGATGGCTACCCATAGCTCGTTAGGGTTAGGGTTGCACCAAGAGAGTTCCTGCACCTTTTTTCACAGACTTTCAGCACTGGGTCAAATGATTAAGCCGCAAATCTTGCAAAACTGCATAACTTGTATATTCGACTTGCCTATGCATTCTAAAAACAATCCTGCAATGAAATTATTTCAAGACTGCAATATGTCTTCATTTGTGCTAATAAAGAACAGTTTTCTCAGGAAATAATTGAAAACAGAAGCAATCTGCATTAACACACTAGTCATGATTGAGAGTTAACTGCTGACAAACACTTACCAATAACCAAAAATAATTTAATTTATGAGCTGTTACCAAAACAGTTTGGTAGAAATAATTACAGAAACAAATTACATTGCACCTTCTTGCACATGTGCAATATTTACAATAGCAAAACTTATCACTGGTTATGCATTATAATACGCTGCCAAAACACCAACAAGACGTCTACACTGATACATATGAACATCATTCTAACTTCTCAGGAACACTGCTTCCCTAAGTCCACTTCTGTGTAAAACAAAAAACAGCCTGCTAAATGAACCGCACTCAATAAATACAATAAAACAAGTATCTGTACCAAAAAAACTATTGCACCTAGGACACTATAAGGACTAAAGTTTCAATTGCATCAATCAGTTTTAAATGCACAGTTAGTTGGGCACCTTTTAACACACAAATTATGTCAATCAGTGACAAACAGTGGATATGTGCAAGTTCACAGCACATGTTCAGGTGCACTCTGTGCTCATATGAGTAATGCCCACTGTTCAACTGAATAGGCACTTAAAACCTAGGCATCAAAACGGCCATCAACACTACGATCACTGAATAAAGGCTGCACTGGAGTTCAAGTCACTACAGGTCCTCAGAAATAAACTGGCCATTCATAACATCATTCACCAAAAAGACAGCATAACAACACAGGCCAAGACACGAGTCTACCTTAAAACACTGAAATTTTCCACAGGTTACCAATTTTTCAGGCAACTGACTGCCCTGTGGTACACTTAAGCAGTAGCCTATGTACAGTGGAGGCACCACGTACATGATATTAATTATATGCACACTCAGGCTATATAACAAACAATATTTACATCAAATAGTGTATACATCCAATCCATATAGCTCTGGCTGTGACTCATATTTTCATCTCTGTGGCCGGAAGGCAATGCACTGTCAAATGTTTTCAAAATAATAACGTTCTCTGCAGCACATGCAATATAAAATTCCTACTAACAGTGATAGAATCAAGTAATTGTATAAAAATGAAAAGAAAAATAACTAGAGATGGGAAAGAACCCTAAATTTAGAGTTCTGGTTTGGTTCTGGTTCTAGTGAAGCAAGGTTCGAGTTCTAGACAAAATTTTAAGTTAAGACTCGGGTTCTAGTTAAATTTTTAAATAAGGGTTTGGTTTGAGTTCTAACTAAAGTTATAAATATGAATTTGGTTTAGTTCTAGTAATCATATCAACTTATTAGCCAGGCTGTTTTTATAAAGCAGTAAAAGTTAAAATGATTATTTCTATCTTTTGAAATTGCTACATCTGTTAACAAGTAAATAAATGACTAATACACTGTATTACTAACCAGGTTGAATGTCTTGCATGTGGCAAATTTTATAACACCAGTTCCATTTATTCTACCAAAAGCATTCCCAGTGTTCACTCGTAGTCCATGTGGCCGAGAGTTTTTTCAAAAATGCTAGGATTGCTACTATTAACAAACTTTTCAAATTGTTACTTTGAAATTGAAATTACTTAAAACAAGAAGGCCGATATCAAGTTATTGCAACAATAAATTTTAGTTGGAAATTAATTTAAAAGAACTATCAAATTCATGTTCTGGTTTGGTTTTATTAAAGTGTAAGTTCAAGCTTGGTTTGGTTCTAAAACACTCACTATTTTCGAGTTTGGGTACGGTTCTTAGCAAAACCATGGCTTTGGTTCGATTCATTCTAGAACTCTTCGGTTGTTTTCCCATCTCTAAAAATAACTGCAGCCTAAAAGCAGCAAGGCAAAGCAATGTGTGTAGCTTCAATAACTGGGATGCATTTGCCCACACACAACAAAACACAAAAAAACAGCAATGCAACTTATTGATCAATACAAAAACTTATGTGCAATACTTTGAATCCTGTTTTCAACAAAATAAATCGCAAGAGTCCTTACACAATGATCAACATCAGATGCAAGACTTCTGGAGACTGGAAGCAACAGCATAATCAACTGCATTGTCTACCGACAGTCTTAAACACTACAAACAACTGGCCTGTCACAAGTGGTCTGCACTGCTTGAAAAAACTCATTAGTCGCTAGAAACTCACAGGTCAATTGTAATATTCAGGCATGAGATGCTTACAGCAACATAGTGTTTCTTCACTTTCGACACAGTACCCAAGTTGTCACAATGTAACCAATTCAGTGATGTACAATCCCTAACTGCTTCAATCCATCAGCAACTGTTCATAATTTCACAGCTTCCTTTGCATTTGTCCGTAACTTGGATAGCGTCTTCTTTATTCGCAATGCTGTAAGTCTTCCCGCCGGTACCGCTGTCCAGCATTCTTGTATTAGTTTTGCATAACATCGCATAATCTACAAAAATACCCTAAGTTTATAATCTAAATACCAACAAAATCTTCAATTTTCGAGTCTGCTATGCATACACAAATATCAACACACTTATGATCCAGCAAACTATCACAGTAATAGATGGGATGACTTTGCTGAATCTTTGTGTTCATATTTTCAAATGATTCCTGCTCTTTTCAAACAGTATTTGCATAGCATAAATAAATACAGTATAATATAAATAAAATATAAAAATTCTGAAATTCTGAATCTATTCATAATAATCTAATTAATTGCTTATAAGTGGGTATTTTAATAAGTGTCATTAGTGTAGAAAATGATTGTCATTCATCATGTAGTAATCAACTGCAGATGAAAAATGAGTTTCAAGTAAAATGTCAACATAATGGTAAATCAATTCTTCCATCCAATGCTGATTCAGGTCCAGCTCAAATTACCCATTACAAAATACAAAACATTTAACATTCAAACAGATGATGACATTCTGGTCAATGGGGAACAAGAGCATGTTATTAGATGACCGAGAAAAGTACAATGTCATTAAATATCAAACATAAATTCTCCTAGATTAAATAATAATAGAAAATATGGCAACAGGTAACAGCAGTATGAAATTTGGTTTTAAAGCAGAATTCCACATTGCTGTTCTTTAGCCTATGCGTTCCAACTTCTGTGTGTGAAACCAAATGAATAATTTGTATCAGATGCCACTAAGCTCAAGTGCTGGCTGGTCTGCAAATGGCACAAAAATCCACAAACTAATGTGCCTACATTTAGATAAAGAATAAATAACACTACTAGCTTCAGGTTGTCTTAAAATTGCTACATGAATGCTAACTTCAAATGATGCAAGGTGTGTGCATGTGTGACAGACATACAGACACAGACAGATAGATAGACAGACACAGATAGACAGACAGATAACATAATTAACCAAAGCATTGAATACAATTGTGATCCAAACTCTACTGAATGGCCATACATGGAAACGATTAAGATGTGCTCAAATTGATTTAGCAGACATTGTTTCTTCATATTAACTGTTTCCATCAACAAATCCAAATAGTCTTTTTTAACCAAATTACACTTTCAACAACGTGGCAGGAAGCAATGAGAAATTCAACTAGAATAAGGATGAACAGGTTTCAAGTATGATTAAATTCACAAAACATATAAAGATGGATGATAAGATCCTAATTTATGAACTTGGCTGAAGTAACTCTGAAAACACTAAGCATATTTCAAAAACTCATGCAATAACACTTGGCATTGTAAGGACACACTACGTACCTCGTGATCATACCATCGGTTCGGTACAATTGGTCGGCGATTTTCTATGCACACCACTTTGTGCATTTCATCAAAGCTTGGATCAGTACTAACAACATCATAATATGGAATCTGATAGTCTTCAATGATTCCTAATGGAACATCAAGAAACAAAGATGTAAATGAAGTGATCTATGTTCGTACCAGTGATAAGCGTGGTAATGTAAAATGAATTTCACATTGAGCTATTATTTATAATATATCCTGTAATGTAATGTAAGATCTCTATAGTTTCTCTTTTATACTACTCAGAGGCACTCCTACCTTTGGAGTCACTTGACAACTTTACATCAAAATATTACACGTGTTTAAAGCTTCTAATGCTATTAAAATTTAGATGCTTGAATCGTGTTAATGATGCTCTCAAGTCAAGCACATATTATTACATGTAATTAAACATATTATTATGTGTAATTAATGTAAAGAGCAACAAATATGTTACAGTGCATGGTAGGACAGCATTAGCAACCTATTACACACAGAGATGAGCATAGTGGTAAATATCTGGACAGCAACCAGGTATAAAGACTGACCAAAAAAAAATAACTGGCATTGACACAGATACAAGACTTGCAAGAAACACTTTAAATGTTCTACAAATAATTTAAAATTCAACTAATTGATTTAGAATCTAAACTCCCCAAGTAACAATACATTGCTTGAGCATCATGAGTAAATACCTGCAACTTCACACTTTCTTCCAATTTCCCACATCACCAACGCCAGGGAGTAAATGTCTGCGTGCTTAAAGGCCTCAAAGTGACTACAAACCACTGTATCACTAAGAATTTCTGGAGCCATGTATCTCCTAGTTCCCTGTCTAGTATTTGGTGAGATGTCGATTTCGTTAGTCTCGCTGAAAATAAATAGCACAGCACGGATAAATATTTTTATGCTCTCAGTATTTTGTTTCCAAGGGACTTATGATATAAATTTGTAAAATGTCATGAGATAGAAAATTTTGCAGTTTACTTCTCATCCAGTTAAGATAAAAGGAAGTTCCTCCGATGACAATGAGCCATATATCAGCCATTTATATTGCATGGTAAATCAAACTCACAGCAATATGCAAATTTTATTATCAAATACTTCAAATTGATAGTTCATATCTGGCTTTCAAAGTGAAATATGATGTGTTCATAAAGTAACAAGAAAACGTATCAGAATCTTGCCTATCAAATTAACCCTTAAACTTCAAAATACTTTGTAACTACATGCAATTTGACCGAGTATACTCGGTTCCAACAGATTAAGGGTTAAGACATATTTCTAATACTAAGGCATGTTGGTTCTTACAGCTCAAAACATGTCTCAACAGGAAATGAATCATTATGTCGAATGACATAATCTATGTTCTGAAAGGTTACAGCCACAGCTAGACACTTTATAACTACACACAAAATTCTACACAGATGCTGTGTCATGGATCACTTTGTTATATTTTTAATACAATCAATTTAAATCCAATCAAGTTACTTAATTTAGCACAATAGCAAATTCTACAAATTTTCATAATCCTCCAAGCAGTCTTTATATTGTTCTGTTTCATTCTGTTACAAACTTAAAATGATTAACACAAATATCACAGATTGAAATCAATCCAGGTGTAGCTAATGCAACAGCAGAAACAGCTGCAAAAGAACAAGTTGTTAAATGTAGAAAAGCTCCAGATCCATGTTTTGAGTTTCCAGTAAATTGTAACAATATAGCATGCATTTGCATTCTTGTATGCATTGCATATATAAAAATGTATCGAGGAACCAACCGTCTCAACCTAAAGGATACAATTATCGACAAAATCAGAAGGAAAAGACTCAAGTGGCATGGACACGTCAACAGAATGGACGAAAGGAGACTACCATACAAGGCACTCTACACTTAAATAGAAGGAAATAAAGGAAGAGAAAGACCCATGAAAAAGTGGATGGACAACATCAGAGAAGATATGAACATGAAAGGAATTTCAATCATAAAAGGAAGACGATAAACAGAAGACATAACTTCTTGGAAACATTTTGTGTCTAGCTATTGCCGCTAAAGAGTTGGCAGAGAGCAAAAATGATGATGATGATGATGATGATGAGGAAGAAGCATCATCATGTATTTCTCAGTAACATAACATATTCAAAATTAAAAGCTTGTAAAACCTTGAATCTTAAAAACATCCAAATCCATTTCTATGGTGCCTCTTCTATTTCTACTCAGATGCACTCCTAGTTTTGGAATCACTTATTAAAGAAGGGAGTCATCAGTTTTCAAAGTGAGCTTACATATGTGCTTTTAAGACAACTTTACATCAAAATATTACACATGCGTCCTTAGTCATCAAAATCTGAAAAAAACAAACTCCTAACGGACCTAACCACAGGATTCCCGTTAAAGTGCCAGAAGCACAAAAATACATCGAAACCTAACAATGACAATAGTCTTCTCACTCATACCAAAGGGTGTAATTATTTTCCTGAATTGTACAATTTGTACCCATAATGAAAAATCTATCAAGGCAAACAACTCTGTGTACCAACCTAATGAGTCGAACGGCCAATCCTAGGTCAGCGACGCAACAGCTGCCATTCTTTTTAACGAGAATATTTTTGCTCTTTATGTCTCTATGTGCAATTGCTGGTTTTCCTACACCATCATAAAAAATATATTCAAAATCAAGCCAAAAAATATTACCATAATAGACTATGATCAAAGCCAGGGGTGGCCAAGCCCAGTGTCGTTGGTACGGAACCTAGGGATATTCCTGGATAGCACTGTATCAATGAAGACACACGTTTCGAAGACTGTGGCTGGATGCTTCAATGCCCTCAGGCTGATTAGAAGTATTCGTCACTCAGTGTCAGCCACTGCACTCAGAACACTGGTCTCCACTCTGGTGTTGACCAAATTAGATTATGGCAATGCTACTCTCACCGGAATACGGAAATACCTTCTCAACCGTCTTCAGTCCGTTCTGAACGCTGCTGCTTGTATGATATGCCATATTCCTCCAGGTGAACATGTAACTCCATCGCTTCGTGATTTGCACTGGCTATCAGCGCCAGAAAGAATCCACTTCAAGCTCGCGTTATTAGCCTACCGATGCCTGAACGGTGTCGGCCCAGCATACCTGGCGACTGAACTTGTACGAGTAGCTAACTTGGAAGGTCGGCAACGCCTGAGATCTGCCCGTTCCACCTCACTGGTTGTCCCAAGGATGCACCTTCGAACTGTCGGTGACCGTGCGTTCCCTGTGGCCGCGTCGATAGCGTGGAACTGTCTGCCTCCATTTGTGCAGCTCTCTCCTTCTCGCAACACCTTCAAAGAGAAGCTTTAAAACCTGGCTTTTCCGCAGGAGCTACTTGAGATTTCTTGTGTTTTTGTATGTGTTCACGCAGTTCTTTTAGGACGAGTTACCACATTAATCAGTACGTTGTAATAATAATAATAATAGTAATAATAATAATAATAATAATAATAATAATAATAATAATAATAATAATAATAATAGAAAGTGCGAGCAGCAGATTACAATTTTCACAAACTTTGGAGCCACATTGCCACAATTAGACACGAAAGTGAAGTACAGTGTGATCCAATTCTTCACAAAATTTCTTTAAATCTCTGCTGCCATTTTTATGGGTCTGTGATAAAATTGGCAAACAGGCTAAATTAGTCACAACTTGTATGCTTCTGTTGATCTGTAAATCAGATCAAATTTTTTTTAAACTTTTCACAAGCCGCAAATTCAGCTAGATTGAATTTGCTAGAATAGTCGCAGTTTGGCCACTCTTGGTCTAAGCCATGGAAATAAACTTGTTTATTTCATTTCAAAATGAACCTGTCTTAAGGCAGAGAACTTATGCAAGCTTTCAATACAATAAACCCCTATTTAATGTGACATTTAAAAGAACCTGTTCAATTTGGGAAATAAATAAAATGACATGTGATAATTAACACTGACTTGAACAATGTGTACACAATGTCAATTGTAAGCTGCTTGGACCAGACATGGACACATTGGACATGGGTTTGGTCCACTCGTGGGCTTGATTGGGTCAGAAATTTCCAAGTTTTTGGCGGGTTCACCACAGAACCTATTTTATTTATAAATTTCTATGGTCAATAACTGGTCTAAGAAATTGTAACATATTAAGGTGGGTTGGGTTGGATTGGGTCAAGTAAGCCTATTGATTTTGTGGGTTGGGTCTGAATCATGATGGGTTGGGTTTTATAAAAATGGCCTCATGTCCATGTCTGATTTGGACTTCAGATGAACATCGACACAGAAGAGAACATCATGCTTTAAAATTAAATAGAAAAGGTGTGCAAATGTACATATCTTGGGAGAAATATGACGTATGATTTGGACTGCAAGAAGGAAAAAAGAAAGAACAAGAATAGCAAATGCATTTGCAAACCTGAAAGCAAAGCATAAATTTTGTATGCTAAACTATAAGACATATAGCTGCAAATTACAGGTGTTGACAAGTCAGAATGCAGATCTGAACATAAACAATATAGATAGGAAAATATAAAACATATGATAGACTTCAAAAGTCACTGACAAGAAGTTGCATAACAAGATTCAGGCAGAGGAGATACCCACAGCAGAAAATATTCTGAAAAAGTGCAATCTATATAGACACATTTGCAGAATGAGTGCTGACAGAAGCATCTAGACTTCAATTTTTTTGGCTTCTGACATGATGGATGGTGAGAAAAAAAGGTTGACCACATAAAGAGAGGCTGGACAACATAAATGGAATGGAGAGGCACTTGTCTGTATTCGCTGAACCATATGCACAGAGAGAGAACAAGTCTAAAAACTGCAAGGAAATAAAAACTGAAGGATTAAGTATTCATCAATCCACAAAGGACATTCAGTTGTTGATCATTAGTATGCATTCGCTAGAAGAAGTATGAAGATGATGGCGGTGCTGGTGATGATGATGATGACGATGAAAATTATGTGAAAGCAGGATAGAACAGATTAGGACAATCAATGGAGTTTATTTTTTTACACTAATTTGAAGCTAGAAAAACAGTGAGAATAGAACTGTTGATAAACTGAAGGTTGGCTAACCTTGGGCTCCGTGAATTTCAGTGTGAAGGTGAGTTATGCCACTGACAGCCGTGTAGGCAAGTTTCAACATTGCACTGACGCTGAATGCTCGCTCTCTCAGGTAGTCATACAAAGAACCATTCTCATGGAAATCGGTGATCAGAAGCAACTGAGTCCATGATCCAGTGCCCATGATGTCTGCAGCTATGAACCCTAGGCACGTCACAAGCATAGCATCAAAGAAACTCATCATATGCACGCATGATCTTGGAATGTAGGTTACTGCCTTTTTTGGAATAAGTTTTAAAGTAGGTTAGTGCCTATTTTGGAGGATTTTTAATAGATTACTGCCTATTTTGGAAGAGGTTCTTGAAATAAATTACTACCTATTTTACAATAGGTCTTTGGAATATGTAACTACTATTTTGGAATAGGCTACTGTCAGTTACGAGTGATATATCTTTATCCCACTGGAATGACCAGTATATTAATTATTTGGAATGTAGGTTACTGCCTATTTTGGAATAGGTTTTTTAAGTAGGTTAGTGCCTATTTTGGAAGATTTTTGAATAGAGTACTGCTTATTTTGGAAAAGGTTCTTGAAATAGGTTACTACCTATTCTTGAATAGGTTTTGGAATATGTTACTGCCTATTCTGAAATAGGCTACTGTCAGTTAAGAGTGCTACATCCTTAACCAACTGGAATGACCAACATTATATAATTTCCCAAAGTCTGCTTGCGTGCTTGTGTTTGTATAACCGTGTTCTCATTGGACGATGCGCCACTATCAGCTACTATAAGCAATGTCAATTTCATAATGGGCAGAGCTTGCGGATCATTATCATCAGATTCATCACCATCAGCGCGACGTTATTTCGGCTAATGTTTCACTGGACATTGCTCTGATCTTGTAGCTGCTTTGAGCATTTTTAATACGATTACTGCCTATTTTGGAAGAGGTTCTTGAAATAAATTAGTACCTATTCTGCAATATGTCTTTGGAATATGCTACTGACTATTTTGGAATACCGGTAGGCTACTGTCAGTTACGAGTGCTACATCCTTAACCAACTGGAATGACCAGTGTTATATATAACTGAATTTCTAACATTGATGGGCAAAAACAACCTAGCTTTCCTGTCATGCTTGATGGGCAAACAGCTAGCAATAATAATAATAATAATAATAATAATAATAATAATAATAATAATAACCTACATGACTTAGTGGGCAATGCAGCTACAACTGAGTGAGGGTCAGCAAAAATCAATTCCTACATCAAAAGATGAATTTCAAATTTAAGGAAAGCAGGATTCAATTAGACAACAGAATTTTATTTCAAATATCTACTGTTGGTTCTAAACTTTTGTTCTATTACCTAAACTAATTTTTATTAATTTATAACAATAGTCAGTTAATTTTATTAAAGATATGAGTCCATAGTCAATAGCAATTTAGGGGAACAAGTGTGCAGCAGACATAAATATTCTGGCAGACAAACTTTAGCCAACGATAATAGTTAAACCAACACCATGTTTCATGTACATACCGGGTTTATATAACCCATTCAGATGTATATATCACTATGCAAAACATGTCTTTGCTAAATAACTCGTACACTTTACAGCCTGGTGCTCATAATTAACCAACATCTGCATGCCATAATTCAACCCATGCAAAAAAGAATGCATGATAAAGCCAATATTATATGACTATAAAGGAACATTGCTACTTGCATCCATGTAAAGAAATGAAGCAATGGGTATTCTGCAGATTTTGACTGAAAAGTATCAAGACACTGTGGCCAAAGACATTTAAGAACACTTTTCAACAAGACAGGTTGGACATAATATTCATTCATTCACTAAAGCAGTGTACCCCTAACTGTGGGTCACGACCCAACATGGGTTACAAGGCACAGTCTAATGCAGGGGTACTCAAACCGTGGCCCACAATCTGGACCACAGGGCTGGTTCTTGTGGACCGCCTCAGCTCTTTGAATATGTATCTGAAAAATGTTGAACCTGAATTTCAGTGACTTCAACAAAATCCCTACTAAACCACTTAAAATCCAGTTATTATATATATTTGCTTGCTTACTCACTTACTGTTGTTATTGCAATCATTCGTTGATGTACATCCGTTTCCGTCTTCGAACTGCTCATGCTTTATTACAGTCTTTGGTCACTCAGTAATAAAACATAATTAAAGTCATTAAAATATGCAGCAGAGCTCACCGTCTATTTCCAGTATTAATCGAAATTTCTGTGACTGTGGCTCCGCCCCAGACCCTGCTTCGAGAAGCAATCCCGTGAAAATATTTTCAGGTTGGGGGAGAGGGGCAGCAATATTCTGTCATAAAATCTGACATTTATTACTTGCATTTTGGGTTTTGTCATTTTATCTGTTGCCTTGGTGCACCTTTAACAGTCTATTAGCCTAAGAGGACCCATAGTGACATTTTCTAACCAACATCATACCATCATTAGCCTTGCAAAGTTGCAAGTTGCTTATTAGTTATAAGAAATTTACATAGCTGCAATCTATACAAGGCTCTTATTAATATTAAAATGATTAGTGTTTTAGCCACTTTTAGTTGACACTAAGTTTGCAGGGTTGTAGCTGGTTACAAAACCGCCAAAGCTGGTCACAGTTCCAAAAAGTCTGTGAACCCTGTACTAAAGCAAACTGCATCATCACATTCAACCCACTGAATGTAAGTGTGAAAACCTGGTGATATGATCAGTTGCTACTAAAATGGACATATCCTATAAGGCATGGACATATCCTATAAGGCATGGACAGGTAGCGCTTCTCTGCCTACTCGATCTTTCGGCAGCGTTTGATACGGTGGATCACCAGATCCTCACCCGGCGACTGGAGATATCTTACGGTCTGGACGGCCTTCCACTTCTCTGGATCAAGAGCTATCTAGCCGATAGAACACAGGCAGTGTGGTGGAACAATCAAATGTCTTCAGAGCGTCGAGTCCAACACGGTGTGCCGCAAGGATCAGTCTTAGGCCCCTTGCTATTCATACTGTATACAGCAGACGTCCATCGCGTCATCAAGGCTTTCGGTCTTACGCCGCATAGTTATGCAGACGATGGACAGATCTACTCGTCATGCTTACCCTCGGAAGTGGAGCGACTACGGATTCGTTTCACTGACTGTATAGCAGCTATTGTTACGTGGACGGAAGAGAATCGGCTCGCACTGAATCCGGCCAAGACTGAATTTTTGTGGATGAGCACCCCCAGGAAAAGGCATTTGCTAAGTCATGCCCCGTTTGTGGTGGGAGATGCAGCCATTGCTCCCTCCGAGAGCTTACGTCTTCTGGGAGTGCTCCTAGATGAGACTCTATCCTTTGAAGCGCACGTTAATAATCTGATACGCTCCTGCCACTACCAACTGCGGAGAGTGAGGTCAATTCGACGGTACCTGCCAGTGAGCGCGGCTGTCAAAAATTAGTGCGTGCCCTGGTACTGACACGAATTGATTACTGTAACGGTGTGCTTCTTGGACTTCGGATACTAGACTGAACCGCATACAATCAGTGCTGAACCAGGCTGCATGAGTGATTTTCGGCTGTCGCTGGGGTGACCACGCCACTCCTCCCTAGAGATCGACTCCACTGGCTCCGTGTTCCACAGCGCATTGTCTACAAGCGCTGTTGGCTTACGTTCGGGCTTTACACGATCCATTCTGTCCTGATTATCTAACTGTACTTGTACGGAGATCGACTGTGATCGAGAGGAGATCGGTTCTTAGGTCCAGTCGGAGAGTGCAGTTGTTGGTCCCTCCCCGTCCAAGACCCTAAGTTTGGGGAAAGATCATTCGCGCGGGGAATCCCGCCTGTGGAACTCTCTTCCAGACAATGTGACTGGAGCAGTCTCAGCTGGACTTTTCATTAGAAATTTGAAGACACATTTATTTAATATTGGATATGAATTGTGTTAAGCGCTTTTGTTGTAGGCCTTAGCCTTGTCTACTGCGCTATATAAATTGTCAATAAATAAATAAATAAATAAATAAATAAATATCCTATCTGAAAGAAATATTCTTTGACACCGATAGCGAAAAAAGAGCCAATGATGGCTAATTTGACCTCGACATTGAAATATCAAGATGAGGCGACCATGGAACCACTCAAAGACCATTGTAGCCACTGTTAGCAAAATGGAAAAAGAACCAGCAGCAATACAGAACCTGTAATTTACTTCAGAAATCGACAATTCCACTGTTAGGACTTTGCCTTTTCTAGGTACAAATCCTACCAAATCCAGACATTAATCCAACTGGTGTGTTAGTGAGTGATTCCGTTATTTCGTAGAAATGCTGTTTTTTTTAAAAATAATTACATTAACCCTTTCATTCCTGTGGCAACCTTCCCCATACTGGCATAGGTAAAGTGAAATTACAACACAGAACCGTTTATCGGTATGCTTAAATACCATTGCCGCATTCTGGACTGCCATGCATTATTGATGTACATGGCCCTTCAGCCCGAAGGGTCGCGATAAAAGGCTTGGTTTAGGAACTCTTTGGAACCAAAGGCAGCAATAACCAAAACATGGGATTAAAAAAGAAGTCCTACTTTCATCAATTTACTAGAGATAAGACATTACCAATAACTTCAGTATTCAAAGTCGACCCACTAGTAAAGCAAAAACATTCTTGACGATGGAGAAAGAACCTGCACAACTGAAATTAATGGTCACAGCTGTTAGTAATCAGGCAACAAAAATCAAGCATTTGTTACTCAACGTCAATTTTGAGCAACTTACAGATCGCCGCACTACGCTTGAAAACACTCACCTAAAATGTTGTCATGCCTCAGGAGTACTGTCTGATAAAGTTCAGTTTCTCGAAACCAGCTTGCCTCTTCCGTCGTGAAAAAAATCTTAACAGCAACAGATTCATCGCGCCATCTGCTCTTCCACACCTCACCATATCTGCCTTTTCCAACACTGTTTATAAGATGAATCTGCTTGGCAATTGTTCGCTGGACCTGTGGAAACAAATAAACTTCTATAAATTACACAAAACATACATTCACACACACACACAGACCCACACACACACACAAAGACACACACACACACACACACACACACACACTGAAAGTATAAAATTTAACAAACATCAGGTTCTGCGCAAGAAGTTTTTGTAACCATTTACAGATAAACATTATAATCAATACAACTTTATATCCAAGAATGGTTCTTGGTTTTACTACACTAAAAACTTTAACAGAGCTGTAAGAAACCTGAACAAACCAGCTATCTAAGAATAAAATCACAAATATACACTTGTCCAGTTGGTCGAAATGTCTGAACCACAAAGAATACTGGTACTCACAAACTGCAATTTGTTCCCCTTTCCAGTACTCAACTAATTCAATTAATATGAGTTAAGTGAAACCTAGTCATCAAAAAAATTTCCTCTGGAGATGTTGGCTTGAACTCTTGACCATTGTCCTCAGTGAAGTTAAACAACACCAAGCTGTTACAAATTAAATGAATTCTGCCTTTCAAAAACCCCACAAAACTGCATCTTGGGGAGGTTCACAGACCAGTAGCTGCAGGTTCTTTGCAGCCAAATAGCATGCAGCCATTTGATGAACACAGTAGAAAATATTGAGATGTCTCACAAAAATCAAATTCATACAAGAAAACAATCTATGCGATATATTCTGAAACAATTACTGGTCCATGAATTTTTAATTTTACAAAATGGTAAAACCAGAAAAAAACATAAAAATTCAATGTGATGGAAAATTAGGCATAATGCCTGTCAAAATTTGGTACTTGATTGATATGGAAACAGTGCTAAAACTAAAATCTTCTTTGGCACTAGAAAGGGTAAATAAAGGTATACTCCATTGGCCCAGTGCCCGTACAGAGAACTGAGGGGTTAGCGCCTTCAGTTTTACATGGCAATGGCTGAATGAGAGGTATTGCCAGCCATTCCTCACCGCCTTTCCTTCCACCGCATTAACACCCAATGTACTCATTCACAGCGGAGTTGGCTGGGGGTGCTTGGTACAGAGACAGTCAAAAAGTTTCTGCTGCGGCCAGGAGTTGAACCACGGACCTCAGGATTGGCAGACCAGTGCGCTAACCACTGCTCCACCGCGCACCCCTAGAAAGGGTGCTTTTCCATATCTAGGAGACTAGGACCAGCAACACCTATGGTAAGTTACCATCACTCATATCTAAAGTTTCAACCGAGACAATTGAGAGGTAAGCCCTGTCTGCAAAATTGTATGAATAGAGATGGAGCATCATTTGAAGTCCTGGATGATTTCAGGGAATCTATGACCAAGGTGTGACATAAAATTTTAACCTACAAGTGACAGAGAGACAGGAGATTGAATTAACCATTTAAAGCCATTAATGTCAGATAGGCAAATGAAGATGTCAGGTCCGTTGCACCGACCTAGATGTCCAATTGTCCATGCACCAACCAATTTCAGATAGATTGAAGAATCTTAGACTGCACTGACCTCAGGCACATATTCAAACATTTTAACACTAAATTGTAGACAATTTAAGAAACAGGTAAGAAAGAGTAACATGAAAATAGTCATCATCACTGACCAGAAGAGGGAGACCAGATCCACTGCCTGAACTCTGTGACTGATCAATCAGCTCCCTCAGAGAATTTCCTTGCATAAGGTATGACTCACCTGCCTCCACTTCCTTCAAATACCTCGATCGACGCTCTTCCCGCCGCCTGTACCTGCAAATACCACAGCAATTGAGTCAAAGATAAAAACCAGTCAGTCTTCTATGTCTGAATTACTGCGATGAAGCATCACTAAAGTCAGCAATGCGGCATGCAACCAGTCTTTCCACAAAAGTTTTCATGCAATTTGTCATGTAACATAAACTGGCAAAGAATGCATTCATGGCCAACAACTGACAACCAATGGTATACACAACTCAACTGACTGTGAATGCAGGCACCAAAAGTGTTGAAGTGATTGATGTCAAAGCAAATGCAAGTCATCATGCATCAATTTTTCTGGAGTTTCACTGACGTGGAAGCATCTGTACGATGTACCACAAGGTGTATTCGTTAAGCTTTCATTCCAGCTGAAGTCACTGCCTTTAACCAATACTCATCTTTTTATATTAAATTGATCAATCAAGAGACACATCCCAGGCCATCAGACAAAATTTCAATTTAGCTGTGAGAGTATGTGCGATGATTTTGGTCTGTAACCTCATCAAAAAGACTTTGAAGTGATCACCACATATAAAGGGATTCAAAACACTTCTGGTAAATTGGACAAGTGAATCTTCATTAGATAACGTCTCAACCTAAAGGATACAACTATCGATAAAATTAGAAGAAAAAGACTTAACTGGTATGGACATGTCAACAGAATGGATGAAAGGAGACTACCATACAAGGCACTCTACACTCAAATAGAAGGAAATAAAGGAAGAGGAAGACACAGGAAAAAGTGGATGGACAACATCAGAGAAATTTCAATCGTAGAAGGAAGATGATTAACAGAAGATAGAACTTCTTGGAAACAATTTGTGTAAGTAAGTAAGTAAAGTAAAATCTCGTGGATTTTTATAGTGCCTTGGAAAGCAGCACAACAGTAGCTGCTTAATCTTAGGCACTTTGTGTCTAGCTATTGCCGCTAAAGAGTTGTCAGAGAGCAAAAATGATGATGATGATGATGATGATGATGATGATGATGATGATGATGATCATCATCATCATCATCATCATGAATCTTCAAACACACTGCTGCATCAGGTCATGAAAAGTCTAGCTTAGGTAAAAGATTTTACAGAAAGGACAAATCTGGTGACATGTTTGACATCTTTATAGGCTAGCTGTTCTACTATATATAATAATTATATACAAGTGTATATATATGTACCGTATATACTCGCGTATAAGTCGATCTCACAGATAAGTCGACCCCCAGTTCTAGGCCAAAATGTAAGAAATTTGCTATGACCCGCATATAAGTCGACTTGGAAAATTTAGGGATTTACATGTTTTTTAAATGCATAATTGTGCCAGGTCAACACTGAAATCAGGACAACGCCGAATCCAAGTGCTTGAAGGTCGGCTGCGCCCAGCCAGAGGGCGGCAGCCAAGGTAAGTCGTAATCGCTGTGGTGATCCTCTGTGGGAGCAGTCGTCCACTTCCTCGCAGTAACGAAGGATTTTGGTACTTACTCTTAGGCGTCGAGAGTCTGACCCGTTTCCGGGAAGCTTTTCCGCTGAGGGACCAACGAGCTGAAACGATAGCGGAAGTGCTATACACACAGATAATCAGTCGGTATGGAGCCCCGAAAGCACTCCTAAGTGACCGTGGAATCAACTTTTTCAGTAACATCGTAGCAGATCTGTCGAAAACATTTGGCATCAAACGTCTTCACACATCGGGATTCCGACCTCAAGCCAATGGGGCCGTAGAAAGTGCCAACAGACATCTCTGGCAGTCACTATGCATTTTGCATCGAAGGAAGCAACAACGCCGACAACGACAATAGAATACCTCCGCTGCATAGCCTAACGTTGCAATGTGTTATGCATGGCGTTTCTTTCCCAAAATTCTTTGAAAGATAGCACTGACTCGCAGATAAGTCGACTCTGTGTTTTTAGCAAATTTTTAGGCATAAATTTCTCGACTTATACATGAGTATATACGGTATGTGTGTATATATATATATATATATATATATATATATATATATGTATGTACTTTAAGGTGTCCATAGAGGAAAGTTTTTAAGTATATACACATTTAGGACAGAGAACTCTGAAGAGATGTCATGGAGAAGTTCATAGCTGGACACAGCTGAGGACAAAACCTGACCTGACCTGCTAATACATCCAGTAGTTCTAGTATCCTAACCAAGCATTCCACAATCAACAGATGTCATCCACTATACTGCATCTTCTGTGTTGCTTGCTTTGCTGTTTGTTAATAAATTGCAATTTTTCTAACCACTCATGATGTAATCCAATACTATATTAAATAGGATGGGTCAACATACCTCAGATAAATGACGAAAATGATGACAAGCAGTATCACAAATGTTACAGACACTGCAATCAGAAAGATAATCGGAGTCAGACTGAGTCCAGGATCTGAAATAGAGAAATAAGTTCATTTTAACCTACAGCAAATCTCTGGAGTGGGGGTATTCTGTCTGCAGTCTGCAGAGAAGCCATCAGTCCACAGTTTCTCTGCAGACAGAATGAAAATAGAATATCTCCACTCCTGGAATGTAACAAAAGCAGAACCAATTTTAAGCTAAGATGGATTTTTAGGGTTAGGTTAGAAGACAGTTACAAATGAAATCCTAGAGGAGACTCAAGAAACTGGATATTTCTAAATATTAAGAAATGACATTTTAAATTAGAAATAAATCAGCTGGTTCAAAAGGCCAAGGAATATATATCTTTTCAGAAAAGTAAACATTTCATCACTTTTACTAGTGCTGCATCAATTTTATTAACCCTTTAACGGGCAGCGACGTTTATAAACGTCGGCAGGAAGTTGTAACGGAACGGGCAGCGACGTTTATAAACGTTGCGCCACTTCAAAGGCTATTCACGAACGGGCAGCGACGTCTATAAACGTTCTTCAATGGAATATCGCTTTAGTTATTATCCATTCGCAAGATGGCAGCTCTCTTTTAGCTAGTGTGGCCTCTATAAGCGAAAAGAATATATTTTAAGTGACCGAGGGGTCGGAATTTGACCAGCATTCATTTTGTCCTTGGTCAAGGTGAAGATGGCTTCGAGGAAGCGTGGGCCAACTCTGTCTTGCGCTGAAGTGCGCCGCCTGCTGGAAGAGTCGGACGATTCAGACGTCTACGACAGTGAGTCAGAAGTGGATGACTCGGAGGCTGAAGCTGACGATCTGGTAATCGCCGACAACGACGACAGAGAAGGCAGCGACGACGACAACGGTGGTACAGTATCCTCTGATACTAGTAATTTTGCTTGGGGTGATACTCCCAGACGCATTCCTGTCAGACTTGCTTTTACATAGTCTAATTTTCATTTGTTTTTGTATGTACATATGTATGTATGTATGTATGTATGTATTTATGTAAGTTTATGTCATGTTTATGACTATGTTTGGTTTTATTTGTCAGATTTCCAGATTTTTGAGAAATTCTCACTTCTGCAAAGGATGCACGTCACGTCACTTCTACCGTAAGAAACCTAATAAATCCACCAAATTGGGTCCGATCTTCAAAATTTTTGAAGCTATCTGTTCCCAAGACACCCACCTCCAACTTTGCCACTGAACATATGAGGGTCATCTTTGAAAAAAATTTTTATTGACCATTGAAGTAAATTTTTGGGGTTCATATTTTGGCCCGTAGAGGCCCAACCCCCGAAATTCTTTTTCGGCACGAATGGATGGTAAGTACAATAAAAATGCTAAAGAATGATGTAAACCACATCTTTCTAGCTTCTATATAACCTGTTACCTTGTGTGTTTCAGATTTCCAAATTCTCGCTACAAAAAAAGGCAATTTGTCGATCAACTGGAGCTTGGTGTAAAAACTAATAAATCCACCAAATTGGGTCCGATCTTCAAAATTTTTGAAGCTATCTGTTCCCAAGACACCCACCTCCAACTTTGCCGCTGAACCTAGAGGGGTCATCACTGAAAAAATTTTGCTATTGCCCCCAGAACAAATTTTTTGGGAGGGGGTCCAATTTTGGGCTGTAGAGTGGGCCAAACCCCCAAAATTTTTTTTTGGCACGGATGGATGGAAAGTGCAAAGAAAATGCTAAACAACGGTGCAAACCGCATCTTTGTAGCTTCTATATAACCAGAATTATGGCAAGTTTAAAACGTACATGTTCACAGTTCATATGAACGCTTTTCCCAAAAATTAATTACCCCGATTGGTAACGTCTTGTAAAATTTAATTACCCCTGCAAAGGGTTAAACTCATCCTCATTCCTTAGGTCTGGACAACTAGTAAATGGCAAAGCAAGAAAGGACTCAAACACAAGTAACAAACATTTAAATAATTCATAAATCAAGACTTGTTTTTACAAGTACAGTAAATACACAGATACATGTCGGACAGCATTCAAATTTTCCATAAAGCTGTGGCTCATCCTCAACCAGTGAGGGGCTGTGGGAGTTTAACCCCACCGACAACAAAATGAACCACCCAGACAGACCAACATTTAGGACTACCTTTTATGAAGCTTCCACAAAACAAGCAGTAAAACATACAGTGACAAGATGAAAGCAGACCCTTAAGCCCATAAATCAACTGAGCTCCATGAAGAGGCAGTAACAAAATGAAGTACCTTCTTGAGGGGCAGTTGTTCTGTAGACAAGTATTGGTTTAAGGTCAACATTGCATAGGTCCGGTTTGTCACAGCAAGCAATTTCTGTTGGAAAATTATGACGAACTGGTCCGCCTTTGCACTGAAATAAAACCAAATGCTTCTATAGATCAAATAGTATATAAGTCAATTCTACAATTAAATGCACATGTCAAAATAATACTGCAAAATCAATACATCACATACACGAAAAATAAGTGCATCAATATTTACAAATTCAGTGGAAGATTTAATAGACAACGGATGACAATAAAAGGAACACACAATGGGACACGCACAATGTTGAATGAATTCAATAAATGTCACTGTAATTAGACATCAAATCATTAGACTATTTATATAACCAAAAAAAATCTAACCAGTTATCTAAGAGAAATTCCATAACAGACTTGACTGTAATGGACTCAAGTGAAACAGACTCACTGCACTTAATCAACAGCTGGGAGGAAGAGTGATATTCAAAGTTTCTTACTTGCAAAATCATTCCTCCTTCCCTATCAACCGGAGGAAGACATCCAAAACCCCAGGTTTCAGTTCCATCTGGTTCTCGTTCAACGGCAGTGAAACACTGTCCACCCGATTGCACTTCACAAGTGTTATTCACAACAAACTCCTGGCAATCAGTGCAATGGCATGAGAGACCAGTCACTGAAAACCAAGCATATCGCTCTCCTTGTAATGTAATGTAATAAAGGACTTATAAATATAGCGCATCTTATAATACTACTCAGAGGAGCTCCCGGCTTTAGAGTCACTTGATAAGAAAATGATGAAGCAACCTTACAACCTTCAGTCACTTAAATGCACATATTGCAAATAAGCAAAGCATTTCTATATATTCAGCAGATATTGGAGCAACAATGATTCAATAAATACATATCCAATTACCTTATAAACTGAAGTCAAATGCAATAAAAAACAGATGTTTGAAGAAAACAATTTCAACATAAAATTTAAGTGATTTGATAAATAAGGAATCATCTATAACCCATGAAATACATAATGCTGCTTCCACATTGGTCAGCATCAAGTTTTACAAATATCTATTCTGCTTTCAGTGATTGATTAAAAACAGGCAGTGAGACAAATCAAAACAAATCCAATCAAGACAAATCTGTGAGACAGATCAGTGCTGAACCCTAGGCCGATTCGAGTATGGGGCTACCTTCCCTTTTCTTTACTACCATACAACATGTCATAAGAAACAACACAACAATGTCACAGAATGGCATTAAACTTTCTAAATCTAATAACAAGACTATGGAAACAGCAGGAAAGGTAAATCAAATTGCACACAAAGCAACCAAATACCAGACAAAAGATTACAGCATACAGAAGAATTAAAATATGAAGTTTTCTCAGCATATTGTCAAATATTACTAAGTCACCTTATATATAATAATCAGTATACAGATAAAATCCTAATTAGCGCTTCAAATCAAAATCTTTATAGGATTTACATACAGCTTCGAAAGTTTGCAGATACCATTGGCAAAGAATAATGAAACCATCAAAGACATTAACCCACTGAACATCAAAGTAACTAATCAAGGGTAGACTCCATTTATTAAACCATAAGTCTCAAGGTAATATCTGCATTAAAAGTTAAGGAACACTTTAGTGTTTGTCCAATTGTCAACATTGCCTGTAAAATCTCGAATATAGGGTGAACTTCTTAGACTCAGAATTTGCCCATAAAGTTAGGAGTGCATATTGTATTCACATAATACCAAAATTAGATCATTTCCTCACTTTCCCCAAAGACTTCATTTTACCAACACTTTCCTTAGCCCTTAGCATATCATTTTAACAGAGGCAGATCTAGGGTGTACAGGGGGGTACAGATGTCCCCGGGCGCCCGAGGTGGAGGCGCCAAAATTGGTTTAAGGCAGGGTGTTCCGTTATGGGTGATAACCTTATTTGCTTGTCATGGGGCGAGGACCTTTTAATACTTAATTGTCAGGGTATTCGACAAGTTGAATGAATAATGAAGGGGCACCAAAATGGGCAGAATGGCGCCGTTTTTGTGCTTCTTAGGATTTTCGTCAAGTTGAGGGGGCGCCATCAGTATGTTATGTCCCTGGGTGCCAGACACTCTAGCTCTGCCCCTGCATTTGAATGGCAAAGCAGGTGGTATTAATGAGGAAGAGGGAGACGGTGAGAGAATCTGTAAGGAGAGGGGAGAGGGGATGAAGACATGGAACCACATTAATGACTTTACTGCTGTCAGAAGGAGAGGGACGGAGAGGGACAATTTGAAGAGAGAGGGAGATAAGAGGGAGAAAGTGACTTGGAACCACAATGCAGGTGGTATTAAGGACTTTATTGCTGGCTAGTAGCTCAGTTAAACAAAGCCAGGTGTCACTGCAGCCCAACTCTGCCTATAATTAATGACAGTCTGCCAGTACCGGTAGATTCTCTGTTTAACCCCTTGCAGGGGGATTTAATTTTTTCAAGTCGTCCCCAATCGGGGTATTTAATTTGGGGGAAAGGCGTTCATGTGAAAATGTGAACATACAAGTTTTAAACTTACTATATTTCAGGCTATACAGAAGCTATAAAGATGCGGTTTGCACCACCGTTTAGCATTTTTATTGCTCTTTCGAACCATCCGTGCCAAAGAAGGAAATTTTGGGGGGTAGGGTCCACCCTACAGCCAAAAATAGGACCCTCCCCAACATTTTGGTCAAATTTTGTTCCAAGCCCAATAGCAAAAATTTTTCCACGGTAACCCCCAAACTGTGAGCGAGAACTTTGTAAAGGGGTGTAATTGGAACAGAATAATGCACAAATTTTGAAGATTGGACAAAATTTGGAGCAGTTATGCTTTTTTAAACAATAGTACTCATTGCTCGAAGAAATGACAATTTTGCGAACAGATTTTCAATCTGAAAAACCGAACAACTCCGTATATTTCAGGCTGTATAGAAGTTAGAAAGATGCAGTTTGCACTGTTGTTTAGCATTTTTATTGCTCTTTCGAACCATGTGTGCCAAAAAAGAAAATTTTGGGGGTAGGTCCACTCTACAGCCAAAAATCAGAACCCTCGCCCCAAAAAAATTTCAAAGCGCAATAGCAAAAATTTTTCAGCAGTGACCCCCCAACTGTGAGCGCGAAAGTTTTAGGGCGGTGTAATTGGAACAGAATGGTGCAAAAATTTTGAAGATCGGGCCAAAATTGGCGGAGTTATGATTTTTCAAACTCCAGACTTGAGTCTTTTTCGAGGTATTTCAATGCAAAATCAACAGACGATCAACGGCAAGTTGGACGATCTTCTGCAAGTTTTCTGGCTTATATTATAGTCAACAACAGCGAAGAAAGTGCTGCCATCTATCGAATGGCTAGTAAATAAATCGAAGTCGCTTTTTTGCGGTTTAAAACTTCAATGTCCGGAGTACACAGATCCTTATGTGGCGCGCCGTGAGCAACGTTTATAAACGGCTTTACCCGTCTGAATATGATTTTCGGGCGCCGTCTTAAGACGGCGTTGCCCGGGAACGGGTTAATATCATACTAGGGCACACATTCACCCATTCATTACAGTAAACACAGGCTCTGGAACTGCTACCAGTGAATCTCTCAACACTTGAGACATTCACAATTCTGTCAGCAATAGCTAAGCTTGTCGGTGGTCAAACAAAACGTTACCAGGCGTGAAATTTAAGGGTGTGCATTATATTCATTAAATCAATCGATTTTACCTTTTGATCTGCACCCCAGAAAGTTGTGGACATTATAGTCCTGTTGACATTATACTGGAGATTTTACAGTATAAGAGCATCAGGTGTTACAATAACAATGAATGCAGCTTAATTAATCCAGCAGTCTATGTTCATTAACTGACGGCCATTTGTATTTAAAGTTTTCAATGTCTCTTTCATTCCTGCCAATTACCAGTTAAAGGTAATTTCCTGGAATTTATCATTTCCTTTTAATTTTCATCATCAATAGTACCCACATAATATGCATACCCAATACACACACACACACAAACCAATAGCCAATATAAACTGTCCAATATTACATCACATAAAAAGAACCATCAACTAATCATAAAAATATTAAAGTAGCTTATTCAATGGTGTTTATCCCAAAAATCACAATTTACTTTCAAGTACGCAATACCTAATTAAAGTGATTGCAAATTCAATCTCAAAATTTTCACAATAACCTAACAACAAAAGACAACCAATCAGAATTTTTCTTAAATAAATTCACTTCCATATCAAACGTATATTTTGATACATAAAGAATATAGTGAATTGAATTTTAGGCCATGACCATAACACATTACCTGCAATGGTATTATAGGTATACAGCAGTGTCGGGCAACCTGTGCTGCTGAATCCTAGGGTGCCACGAGAATTTTCAAGGGTGTGGTGAAAAATTAGGTACCTCCAACATTTTTTAAAAAGAAAACTGAAAAGTCTTAAATTTGTTTCCATAGTTTCACTTGTCAACATACATTCCACTGCAATCTTTAACGTTGGCATAATAGCTGCTTTCATTAAATGTCATTCGCCAAAATTTATATTTTGCATGTGTTTATACTGTATCATAATTTTTCATAGCCTTAAAATGCACCTGATATGTGCTCCTTGAAGAAATTTGAATGTCCTAATCTATAGTGTTATTTAACTTACTACTAAGGGTGCAGTAGAGGGAAAAGTTAGTGTCAGAGTGCCTGGGTTGAGAAAGGTTGCCTGATACACTAAAGGTTGCCTCTAATACATTAAAGGTATTACAACTGCAAGTAAGAATCTGTTAAATTATACCAAATGAATTAAATAACTGACGTTAAAATCAATTCTAATTTTAGCAAATGTTCATGTTTTAAACACACTGGCTGAAATCAGTGTAATATTAAGAATGCCACAATGCTCAAGTTTCATGGGGAGAATGTTATGTCACTCAATTATCACATCCACTAACTGGTGACAAAAACCAAATACACTTATTTTTGACATTCAAATTTATAACTAAACATTAGAAAATCAATTAATTATAGTTTATGGCCAAATAAACTGAAAAAGGTCAAATTTCAGCCAGCCAGCCAATCAATCTTTCATGGCACCACTATCATAATGCTCAGGGCATCTGCAGATGGTGCACCAAATTCAATCCAAATTAGAGCCTCAGGTGAATATGGGTATTGGGCATAAAACTACATTTAGATGACTGTTTTACTGTGAGTAATGACTGAATGTAAATTATCTGAATGATATTGCAGCACAACAGCCACCAGTTTTGTGACAATGGTGCTGATGATGAAAATGATGATATCTGTACGTGTATTTGCAACAATATTGAATATCTAGCATTACCTAGCTGTCTAATCTAATCTAATCTAATCTTAAACTTCTATAGCGCCACTTTCATAATGCACAGAAGCATCAACCGATGGCTGTATGCTGCAACCATGAAAATAAGTAAAGTGTCTTTTTCCAAATTATTATCAATCGTAATAACAATATTCACAATTTGTCCACAATACTATTTTACCCCAAAAGATAACTTAATATGAAGCAAACACATCGTCCCGTTCAAACAAGTAATTAATACAATTTCAAAAATGCCACTCACATTACATAACGAAGCTGAAAGCTGAATTCAAACACACAGCACCTAAAGTCCTAAACAATGCATTCATTACAGCTGCCATAGCACCTACTGCAGGACGAAACGACTAAGCGATGTGCCACCGTCTTCAATTGGCGCTATAGAAGTACATCACTATCGTCCTTATTAGTGTTTAGGATTTATCTAAAAATAACGGTCGGCGCCGAACTTTGGTCGTAAAGCGCTCTCTTCTGTTGCGATTGCAGCGGACAAGAGGATAACAAAGATAAGAGGAGAATACGTCAAAATGAACGCATGAGAAGATTTTTGATCGCTCACCCGTTTGTGCTGCCCAAAATAAAACGACTACATCCACGAAACACTCCAAAACAGACAACTTAAACGACACAGCATCTCCCAAGACGACGGTGTCCTCCATTTCCTTACTCCTCTTCTGCTCCCTCTCTGTCTCCCTCTGAGCCTGAGGCCCTCTCTTCTATCAATGCTCCACAGCATCCACAGCCTCCACTAAATTTTGGAGATCCACGATTCACCGATTATCTAATAGATAACAGCCAATTATCCAGCTCAGACTCCCGGGTTAACAGATCGGCCGTAGTGCTGAAAATACATCAATCCAGCTTTAAAAATAATGGACTCGTGAGGCGAACTGAACGAACTCAACGAAGTACTAAGTAAGTAAGTAAGTAAGTAAGTAAAATCTCCTGGATTTCTATAGCGCCTTAGGAAAGCGCAACAGTAGTATTCTTAGGCGCTCAGCCTTTCTTAAATTAGCTACGGGAAAGATATATGATCGGTCAGGAAATAGTCAACATCCAAAGGGCAGTGAGGTTAAGCTGTTACAGCTATGGAAGGAATGATTTTATAAAAAGTAAGGATTTAAGCTTAGGCCTGAAGACTTGAGGAGATAATGCAAGGATTGTTATTACTTAAACTAAAATATTATGGCATAAACGGTGTATCTTTTGAATGGTTAAATAGTTACCTTACAAATAGGAGCCAATATACTCAGATTAATGTCATAAATTTCCCTAAATTAAATATTAAATTCGGTGTACCACAGGGCTCCATTCTGGGACCCTAACTCTTTATTTTATAAATAAATGACCTTCATAATTGTAATGATGGCTGTTTAATATACAGCTGGGCCGAGTCACTTTGACAGCGCGCCCACTGCCGCCCTTACCACATTAAAGTGTTCGTTTTGTTTTACGTTTAAGAACCAATTTAACGAATTTAATCGGATAATACAGTTCTTCCACAGTCAGCGTAGTGTACTGCTGTATCACTATTCAGTATTAACAATCCGTTACCACCAAAGTTGTAAATCATTTACAACTTTGGTTACCACAATAATGTCTCCATTTTTTTTCTTTTTGCCGATATGATACTAATATTATAGCTAATCATACTAATCGATCTTATCGAGCTCATAAATTTAATTAATAATGAACTAATTAAAAATTAAAATATCAGCATGGTTCATTAAAAATAAATTACTATTAAATATAGATAAAACAAAATATCAGCATGGTTCATTAAAAATAAATTACTATTAAATATAGATAAAACAAATGTTATCCAATAAAAGATAATAACACTTATACATATAGCCCACTTCAGTCATCAAAACCTGTCTACTTTAGGCCACTATTAACCACTCAGCCTCCTCAACCCACACGTTCATCATCTTACCTCACTCTGTCACGCTCTCTGAATCAGTCATCCCTGAAAATTTGCAACCGTGCCTTCTCATACGTACGCCTCATCTGAACTTTGAAACTCGACCGCAGCTTCCTCCGCAGACTTGGACACTTTCAAACAATAAAATTTGAATCCTCATTTCCTATAATTCCTGCATTATCTCCTCAAGTCTTCAGGTCTAAGCTTAAATTCTTCCTTTTTCTTAAATCATTTCCTCCATAGCTGTAGCAAATTACTAGCCTCACTGCCCTTTGGATGTTGACTATTGTCTGGCTCATAATATACCATCCTCATAGCTATATTTTAAGAGAGGCTGAGCACCTAAGAATAGTTAGTTAGTTAGTTAGTTAGTTAGTTAGTTAGTTAGTTAGTTAGTTAACAAGTCAATTTCTATAGCGCAAAAACAAGGGAAAAGGCCAAAGTCAGGAGCGCTTTACAGTTCGTACGACGTCCGATAAAGGTGAGTTTTGAGTTTCTTTGCGAATAATTCCGGGTTCGACTCTCTTGTTACGTCACTAGGTAACGCATTCCAAAGAATATTATTTCCTTGCATGAACGATCTTTCTCCAAATTTCACCGTCCGTGAAGGAGGAGGAACGACCAGCTTGACATCTTGCCCGGATCTGAGCTGAAGACGCCTGTTAGTAGACGGAAGTCGGTGAACCAGAGCTACCAAATTATAAGTAGTCCGGAAAATACGGATCGTGCAAGGCTCGGAACGTTAACATGCATCTCTTGAAGGCAATTCGCTCTGGAATGCGCAACCAATGTAAAGTGTCTTTCAGATAAGGGGAGATGTGTTCTCCCCTTCTTACTCCAAACGTGACTCGGGCGGAGGCATTGAGTATCATCTGGAGTCGACAATGTTGGTAGCTAGGCAGGCCCCAGAGAATACTATTGCAATAGTCTACTCTGGTAGCATTAGGGAGAAGCACGAACCAGAAGAGTCGCCGTCGAGGTTGGTAGGTGGCGGCGGATCTCTCTGATCCTTCGGAGTTGGTAATAGCAGGACCGGATAACAATCATAACATTGCTGATGTAGGCCTACGTGACCGTCAAACGCAAGGGATGAGTCAATGTTAACTCCCAGTAGGCGCACATCAGTTGAAGGAGTGATGTACTAGCTCTCCATCAATCAGAAACGGTTCGCAATTAATCAAATGCCTTTTCCTGGGGGTCGAAAACCAAATGAACTCCGTCTTGCAAGGATTGAGTGCAAGTCGATTGGCATCGGTCCACTAGCTTCTTTATCCTCATAATGCAATCGCAGATACGAATGTGAAGCTACTGTTGTGCTGCCCCCAAGCCGCTATAGGAATCCACGAGATTTTTCCTTTACTTACTTTAATGAGGAAGGAAGGACTGGAGCATTTGGCAATAACCGGAAAAGTGGAGGGAAAAAGAGCCAGAGGAAGGCAGAGAAACACATATGTAGACTGCCTACAACAAGGAATTGAGGGAATAATGAATAACATCGAACTAGTAAGAGGATGTCAAGATAGAACAAAGTGGAAGTCCATGCATGGTCGCTAACGTCGAAAATTTACTACTAGAAATACGCAACACCTAAAGAATTGCGCAAACCAGAGCGAGGAACCAGCGTGTCGTCGGCGCATGAATCCGTTCGGTCGGCCGGCCGGCGTCGGATCTATTTGCGGGGCGGCCATTTTCTTTTCACGCTCGTTCGCTCGCGGTCGTTCGTCTTGGTTCGAAGGTGAAATTCATCGGAGAAATCGCGATCCCAAATGGCCGACAGGGACGACAACGTCTACAAAGCTAAGCTGGCCGAACAGGCCGAGCGCTATGACGGTAATGTATTAACTCTGACATTTGGTCTGACATTTGGTCAATGGCGTTTAACTATCGATATATATATATATATATATATATATATATATATATATATATATATATATATATATATATATATAAGGAGTTCCTGGTTTTGTTCGGTAGACGCTTAGATCAGTTACAATTTCTTTAAACCACTCGTTGTTTCTTCTGATTTTCTAAGATTTGAAGTTTTTTAAGATGACTCGAGATTTGGGGTAACGTCTTTATCTGATCATTAGGTTCTCCTTTTATCGAAAAGTGAGTACGGCGTGATGTATGTTGCCAGCCAGTTGAAACAACTTTGGCACGATTTATTTGACGCCTCTTTCTTCATTGCGACTTGTATTTGCCTTGTGATTGTCGAGGAATGTTTTCGGTCGATGAGCTGATCACCGGTTTAAGCGGTTTTATTGTATAATGTGACGGTCTTATTCTGGAGTCGGCAAACGTGCAGTTTAAGTGCTTTAATTATTTAGCAGTGGCGATTTTGTGGGCAGCCCGTAAAGTAACACCAGCTGATATTTTTGGGCTTCCCGCAAAATAACCCCAGCTGCTTTTTTTGTGGCCATACTGTAGCGACACATGCTCAGGCACCCGCCTTTGCTCGCTAATATTAATTTCAGTAGTATGTTGGACCTTAACTCTCAAGATGCCTCTGTCCAACCACTACCCGGGTGTGCTTTCCTAGGTTAGGAACTTGATTAGCGATCACCCTAGGCACTAAACTCCTCAATACTCTAAGCACTGTCTCTTATCTCCTTGTGCCCTTCTTAGGTGTTCCTACGTTACTTGTTCCTGTTTTACACCCTTCCTGAGGTTTACCTAACTTAATCCTTATCTCAAGATTCTATCCTTTAGGTCTGGAACTCTGAATCTCCTCTCTCATGAGTTCTCCCACTCAGTATAGAATGCATCGCGGGGTTTTACCTTATGTGAGGCATACCCTGCCTACTTGGGCCCTGCTTTCACAGTAGAGCAGCTCTCCTTCTAAACAGAAGTGCTTATGAGTACTTAGCTTGAACAGTTAACCAAGGCTTACCTCAGTATACTGCTCACTACACTGGTCACAACTATTCCTAGTCAACAGTTAGTCAGCCTGTCAGCTATCTAACCTCTCTCCTTCTTTTAACATCTGAGGCCCTTATGTGTGGTTTGGAGCTAGCTTTACTGACAAGCGGTTCAGGAAAGAAAAGTGTCATTTTGCTCCAGCCAATCACGGCGACCCGCTGCTCACTTTTTAGATCGACGTAAAACCCCGTATAGCACCAGTTCTAATACCGGAGGCTATCAATAGATTTCTAATACAGAAGGTTATCAATCGATGGTACTTAAAATATATCCGAAAAAATTGAAAACAGCGAGCTTTAAGCTCCCTTAAGTTTAAGTTCAGTGCAAGAGTGCATACCTAGGGTATATGGCCATTGCGAGCCTTGCTTGCAAGAACCATGGACAACAAAAAGAAGTGTACAGCTTTCTATACTTAAGGGGCATTGAGAAATACAGTGTTTGCGTATAGTCACGTAATTGTGGCTTTTTTCAACTTGCAAATGATATTTTGCATTTGTATTCCTCTGTCAAACCATCCATGGAAAGAAGTTGGGGCGAGGGTCCAACCATGCCTAATACAACACCCCCTCCAAAAATAGCTTGTAACATTTAAACATATTTTTCAATGAAACTTGAACATCTTGCTGTTTGTGCAATTTTATTGTTATTTTGTTCATCATCATCATCATCAGAAGCGCGTAGCCGGCGGGGGCCGTTGCGTCACCCCTTGACCATGACCCCGCCGGATGGCACGACTCCAGAGAGTAGATGGAATCTCGCTGGTCTGGAAACGGATGTGGTCGATCCATCTTTTCCTGGGACGACCAGGACAGCGCTTCCATGATCGGTCAGGTGGACGACCGATGGATAGGTCAACGTGGCAGCGGAGGGCTTGATGAACAGGAACTGTCTCTTCGAGGCGGGCTGCATGTCCAAAAATTGCAAGGCGGCGCCTACTTATCAATTCATTGAGTGATGGTGATCCAGTCCGTGAGGATATCTCCGCGTTGGTAATGAAGTCATACCAGTGTACTCCAAGGATCTGACGTTGGCACCTCATATGGAAGGCTTCCAGCTTACTTAGATCTGAGGCGAGTAAGGTCCAGGTCTCGGCCGCATAGAGTAGGACAGACAGAACAAGTGTCTGGTACAGACGAAGCTTGATGACCAGAGAGAGACGTCTGTCCTGCCAGATATTATGCAGGGAGAACATGGCAGTAGAGGCTAGGGTGATGCGTCTGGTCAGATCTTGATGACCTTGATGACAATGTCCATTGGAGGACTGCACGCTACCAAGGTATGTGAAACTGTCTACTGACTCAACACACTCCCCATCAATCACGATAGAGGAGGGCTGTGATCCACATCCTAGGTTCTGTAACTTGGTTTTAGTCCAGGAAACCTTCATACCAAGTGGAGAAGAAGCATGGCTGAAACTAGAGAGGTATTCAGAGGCATTGGTAGCAGAGGGTAGAAACAGAGTTGTATCATCTGCGTAGACCAGGTCTGTGAAGTGGTGTGACCCAACGCTAATGCCATGGTTCACAGACATGTGATCTAAGATCCAGTCGGCAATGCAGAAGAGGATTGGTGCGAGTATACAACCCTGTCTCACACCAGATGTAGTTGAGAATCTAGCTGAGAGATTTTGACCGACCCGGATGCTAGCTCCCATATTCTGATGCAAATCTTCTATCAGACGGAGCAAAATATCTGGAATTCCTTTGGCGCGCAATGCTTTCCATAAAGCGGTCCGATCCACCGAATCAAATGCAGCCTTAATGTCCAGGTAGGCTACATTCAGAGGGTGGTCAAACTCCCGGTGTAACTCGGAAAGGAGTCTTAACGCTAGGATGGCATCTATAGTGGATCTGCCGGGAGTGAATCCAGATTGTTGTGGTCTACGTGTCTTAAGGAGTAATGGCTGTATCCGGCTGAGTAGGATGTTGAAACGGTGTTAAATTGAAATATCATTCTAGAAAAATATTTTTAAATCCATATTTATAATGGAAAGATCTGTTTGATGCTGATGAGGAACCTTGTAAACGATGACATTAGAAAAATCTGTGCCTTAGAATAAAAGAGTGGTTAGAATCGAATTTTAATGAAAGAAGGTGCTTCCTTTTCCTGCTGTCTTCTAAGTTACTGCGTTATATCTCCATCCTTAACCTATAGGTTATTTCAGGAATGTCTAATAAAAATGAATTAACCTTCAGGTTTGATTCTTGTGATTCTTGTTAATTTTAAGCAATAAATGTGACACAAAGAGAATGCTTTGACTATTCCATGATTTTGAATAGGTAAACTACTTGTAGGACAGACCGTAGATACAGCTCCGAAAAGCGACATCATTAAACATTATAAAAAAAGTATTTATGAGAGTAACTCAGTAATAAACAATTACATTTATTAAATACTTAGCCCATTTACGATGAAATGAAATAAAATTAGCCAAAATGTGATGAAAAGCAAAATAAAATCATGAAGTTTTCTATTATTACTTTCATTTCAAACCCTTAACAGCAATGTCACATTTAAGCAACTATTGAAGTTAGCTTCTGATCGCAAATAGAAAGTTGGCAATATGATAATGCTTGGAAAGCTGAAAGTCTTTGACGGCTAATGAAAAAAACGGAAAGCAACTATGTCAAGAATCAAGTTAAGAATATGTGAGCATGTAATGTCAGACAACAAGAACTGTATGAAATCTATGCAATGTAAACTGTAAATTCAAAGGTTACCTTTTTGAGCAATACACTCAGAAATTACCAAGAAAATGTACACAATAAACGAGGCAAAAAATACATCCAATCAGCCACTGATGTCTATAAAAGCCTTAAAGTACAGTCTGACATAAATTTATATCCAGACTTTTAATCTTAATGCACATGAACACAAATAAAAACACAAATACAGAAATACTCGAATGTCATGTAACTAAATTTATAAAGCAATTAATTTTCACGACATGAAATCTATGAAATGTAAACTGTAAATTCAGACTTTTAATCATGACATAGATTTGAAGAATTGCAGCCATTTTCATGTACTCACCAAAAACTATCTTGAAGCACACACGCACAGTGTTTTAGTAGCTATGTTCAAAGTCAACAATTTGACTCGTAGATACTTCATAATCGTGATCAGTATCTCGGTTGTTTCTGGAAATTACTTCAATTGTTCCATCAAGTGCATCCAAAAGAAATTTTTTTCCGAAATACTAGGCTTACACAAGGCCGCTTCAGGTTTTCTCTTTTTAGGTTTCTGCTTTGTTGACATAAATTGTCTTTGCTTTACTGCTAATTTATTGGCAGGTTCCCTTTCTGTTTCAGTGGACACTGTAGGCAATTGTGGCCGTGCTTTCAAAGCCGAACACAATGCTAGGAGCCCTCGCAGCTCATTGCACTTGGTTGGCGCAATTTCGGGACTCAGGTGCAGTTCGGCCATGATGCTGTTGCAATATTCTTGTGCTAGAGACAGACGTCTGCTGCTGTGTAGTGCTTATCCCCAGAATGGCTGTTGTCTCACTATAGACCGGCATAGGATCAGCTGTACAAGGCATGGCCTCTTTGGTGCCATGGTCTGGAGTATCTGCATAGCTGTCGAATTCATAATCCACAGTTACTTCTGCTGCAACTGCCTATTCCACGTCTGCGTTGTCTTCCGCTTTACTTACAATAGTAGAAATATCCGGTTTACACGTGTGCATAACAAGGTGCACGTGCTTGCAGACTGTATTGCGTAAGCCGGAGTCGAGGCAGTTGCATGAAAAGTAGTGAATGCAGATGTTACATTCACTGCAGTGTAGCGGACACAAGTGTTCACAGTGCGGCAACTGATCTCTTGCTTCAACAATGTATCCCAAACTGGATCCCGTGACACCAATGGAATACATTTTGTTCTTGTCTTGTCTTGTCTTCAACCGTCTTTGCTCCGAAGATTGGTTGCATTATGAACTATCATCTTCCAGATGTTACGATCTTCTGCTCTTCTTATCGCCTGCTTGTTAGTGAGTCCTGTCCATTCTTTGATGTTGTCTTCCCACTTTTTCCTTGGCCTGCCTCTTTTCGTGATCCAGGCATTGTGCCCTGCATTATATCCTTCTCCAGACATTCCTGCTTTGTTCACATAATATGTCCCCAGTATTTCAGTTTTCTTTTCTTTACTGTTTCCAGTAGGGTTCTTTGAACTCCTGCTTTATCCATTACCCACTCATTCGTCTTTGCTTTCCAGGAAACTCTCATTATTTGTCTTAAACCTTTCATTTTGAATGCTTGTATGCGCCGTTCATCTTCCTTCATTATTGTCCAGCTTTCACAGCCACATGTGGCAACCGGCCACACCATTGATCTCATTAACCGGACTTTTCTGCTCACAGGAATGTTGTGACTTTTCCATATTTTGTTTAATGATGTTCCCACCCCACGTCCTTTATTCAATCTGCTTCTTATGTCAGCTTTGCTTGAAGTGTCGTCTGATATGATGGACCCTAAATACGGGAAGATGTTGACCTGTTCCAATACTGTACTCTGAATTTTGATATTGCAGCTCTTTCCTTTTGTTGCCATTACTTTGGTTTTATCAATATTAATCATCATGTTGTATTTTTTTCCCTATTTTATCCACCCTAGTAACCAAATCTTGTAGTTCTTTGTTTGAGCCACCGAATAGCATGATATCGTCTGCGTATCTTAAGCTTGAAATCTTCTTCCCTCCTATTCTAATGCCTCCGTGAAACCGTCCAGTGCTTCTCTCATTACCTTTTCTGCCATGATGTTAAACAGATATGGCGATATAACACAGCCCTGTCTTACTCCTTTCTTTATTTTTAGCCAATTTGACAGTGTTCCGGCCACCTTGACTTTTGCTTTCTGTTTGTTAAATTGTTATACAATTTGATCAAAATTTCTATTATATGCGAAGGATATCCCATCTCTATCATGCTTAACCACAGTTCCTCGTGTTTTACTGAGTCAAATGCTTTCTTAAAATCCACAAAACACATGTAGACTGAAACACATTTTGTTCAGAATAACACATTTAACCAAAGCAACATCCAAACATGTGCTCCGTTTGTGTCTTGTACGTATGCCACTAAGGTGCTTAGTCCATTTGCCTTTGTGAACTTTTACTATTCGATCATACATCTTTCTACGCATTAGCTTCGTTAGTGCAAACAAGCTTTTATCAAGACGCTTCACTTTACGTCCATGCATATGTACATGCTTCAGCACACAGTGCAGAGCTTCCAGGTGCATGTTATGATGCACTCGAAGACCAAGTCGCCTGCTGAATGCCCATAAGTTAGCGCGGTTGGCATACTCATTTTCAATTTACACACAAACTTTTCTTCAATTATATCCGACATTTTAAAACACAGTATAACAGTATAACTGTTTAAGATAATACTACAGCGGCAATTATCCTTTCCTTTCCAATATTTCTGGGTTTAAGTCTGGACATTCACTCCCTCCAAGTGTAAACAATTCCTTTGCCGGCTTTAGTTCACACGTTTTACAAATACACATGAAGTATTCCATTTCTTTTAACGTCTGTTCCCAATTCATTTCTGTTTGAATCTCCACTTCCTTAACCACCTTTTTCTTGATCACCGCCACTCTGCTTTGTTTTATTCCACTTGGTCCAGCTTCTTGTACTTTATTATTCTTTCGGTGTCCATTTGATGAGACCATGATTATTTTTGGCTTTGGATTAAATAACATTGGGCAAGTTGGTTTCCTTGGTCCATCGGCACTTCCAATCTGAGCTGGATCGAGACCCTTCTTTAAAGATTGATCTTCCTCTCCTTTATCTTCATACGATCTCCTGGGCTAGGAACATTTTTTGCCTCCGATGCAGTAATATATAATTTCATGGGTTTAATTGAGTCTTTCTTCCCTTGACATACTCTACTCTTTAGAGGATGACGTTAATTTAGCGAACAAAACCATGCAACCAGCACTCCATCGTTTTGGTAAACCTATAACTGTTGTTCTATCATGCATGAACATTTGGTAGTTAAATACTGAAGTTTCATACCGGTAGTTGTATATTGCAAGAAGTGCCATCTGATTTCTTGATTGTTGTAAACGATGGTGTTGTACGATGGCCTCCGGTGAGTGCTCATATAGTATTGAAAAGTGATTGTGTGCGATTATGAAGGAGATCCTCCTCAACCTCATCTGCCATACGTGACAAGTACTGAGTCCGGTCTGCCTTAGCTTTAGCTTTGAATTTTCCATGCAACCTCTTTCTCTGTGTGATCATTTCTGAGTCTGGCTTCCAATTTCTACACATAAGATGACGCCTCACCTGCTGCTGGTATTTGTCCGCTTTAACTGTCGCGCGTCATTAGCGGACACCCAGCGTTCAGGCGCGCTTTTGCTCCTCCCACCGGATGTAAACAGATTTTAAACCCGCAATATGTGCAGGGAACTTGAGCTGTTTAATGTTATCTTCTAGAAAAGGCCCAAAATAGATAGATATGCTACGGTACTACGTTTTACATGTACAGCAAGGCAGGGTTTAAGCTAGGCCGTTTCCGAAGGGAAATTTGACCCGATTCAACGGCTCCCGGACCGCTCTCACCCGCCGTGCGATTACTGTCGTAGCTCGCCGTTATTTCCCTTCCCCGCGTTAGAACGGACTTATCCGACCACCCCACGGAGGGCAATAAGGTGGCATGAGCCCCAGCGGGCCCTGCGCACCCAACGTTACCGAATCTTCCGTGACCGAATCTTCCGTCCTGAATCTTCCGTCCCGAATCTTCCGGTACCGAATCTTCCGGTCACCGTGCCAACGTCAGCATGCAGATTGGCTAGTGATGCACCATACTGCAGCCCAAGTTTTACTTTCTGTGGTCCTGATAAAGAACGTTTGAATGTGGACAGTACTAACTGGACTGTTAAGCTGGGAAGCGCTTCACCTTCAAAATGTGGAAATTTATTTGCTGCGTTTTGAGCACAATGTGTAAAAACATGCCTGTTTGCTTTAAAGTAGGCTGTGTGCCATCTTCAGTCACACAACAGGCCGCAGAAAAGATCTAATGAAAGTTTCTTCCGAACAGCAAAAATATGACTGCATGGTAGCAGCATTGTATTTCGAAAGCATTTTTACTGGTGTTATGTAAAATTCTTTAAAATGTAACCGTTGATCACATCAACTAAAACTATATTTCGGATTCTTCGCAAAATGGCGAGCAGCTTCACCTGATTGGTGGAAAGATTCGCGTTACTACTTCCACCCATCAGCGATACCTGCCTGCAAAATAGCAGCTGGCTCTTTTTTGTGGGCTGCTCGCAAAATAGGCACTTTCTAATTATTTCTCGTTTTCATCTCAAGAATGTATTCAGAATGTCAAGCATAGTTGAAGATGCCAACAACAGTGGCGACAACAGTTTTTACATAAAGTAATATACAAAAAGAAGTATGATATTTTTCAGTGTCATAATTGATGCTTATCCGCAAGTGTTTGCAGGAAAACTAGGAGCATGTCTTGTTTTTGACATTCTGAGTATGTGTTTCCTCATTATCTGGGTTGACGAAATTCCTCTTGTGAACAATCACAGAATCTGTATATACTCCATATTGTATGGTTTCAATCATACCATAAGCTGCCCATCCACTGGAAATTATATGTGTCCCAGGTAGAATTAGCTGTTGAATAACTGCTCAAGGGTAGCAGCAGAGCGATCTGGAGCATCATTAACCCTTTAACGGGCAGCGACGTTTATAAACGTCGGCAGAAAGTGGTAACGAAACGGACAGCGACGTTTATAAACGTTGCGCCACTTCAAAGGCTATTCACGAACGGGCAGCGCCGTCTATAAACGTTCTTCAATGGAATATCGCTTTAGTTATTATCCATTCGCAAGATGACAGCTCTCTTTTAGCTAGTGTGGCCTCTATAAGCGAAAAGAATATATTTTAAGTGACCGAGGGGTCGGATTTTGACCAGCATTCATGCACGTCACGTCACTTCTACCGTAAGAAACCTAATAAATCCACCAAATTGGGTCCGATCTTCAAAATTTTTGAAGCTATCTGTTCCCAAGACACCCACCTCCAACTTTGCCGCTGAACCTAGAGGGGTCATCACTGAAAAATTTTTGCTATTGCCCCCAGAACAAATTTTTGGGGAGGGGGTCCAATTTTGGGCTGTAGAGTGGGCCAAACCCCCAAAATTTTTTTTTGGCACGGATGGATGGAAAGTGCAAAGAAAATGCTAAACAACGGTGCAAACCGCATCTTTGTAGCTTCTATATAACCAGCATTATGGCAAGTTTAAAACGTACATGTTCACAGTTCATATGAACGCTTTTCCCAAAAATTAATTACCCCGATTGGTAACGTCTTGTAAAATTTAATTACCCCTGCTAAGGGTTAAGGGGCTGTCCATTAATTGCATCAACAAAATGGCGGATGGGGTTCAAAACAGTTCGAAAGCTATTGATGGAGGGTGGGGGGTCAAAAGAAGTTGATGTCAACAATTTCATTTTTTACAAATAATCAAAATACCGGTAATAGGCAACGTGGTAGGTGAATGATAAACAACTAGCACAACAATCATAGACACTGCTGGCGAATCGCAATTACTAAGTGGAGCGATCAAAAGTGTTCAAGTGATAACACTGGTCTACATCAACTTTGTTGACTTGAGGATAACATGTGTTATTTATGCATTTTGGTTTGCTGAATCCAAAAATCACGCCTGTTTCCTCCAGTCACGTCCAGGTTTTCCGCAAAACGCTGTTTACTGATAAACTATTACAGTAATAACATAATGCTAAACCATCTACTGGTATTAAGCTTCTAAATTGTCTAGAAATCTAAGTGCATTTATAATGAATGAACATAGCAGTTACTGGCTATGATAGGCTGCATAGCATTTAGCATGAATTCCAATGTCAAATTGGTTGCAGGTAGAAGAGGTCATGCTTTTGCACTCTCTTCAGTGAATACATTGGCCATCGGGGTTCTTTGTAATGAAATGCCCTTGCTTGATTTTTGGCATTGCATGTATCGATTGACTTTTTCATTAGCGATGGATGACCAGTAAGATGTGGATAGTGATAGGAATTGTATAATCAGCTCCTCCATTCATCAGAAGTGCAACTGCAACTCAGCGACGAAACCCGCCTAAGTCTGTTTCCCTTCCATGCACTAGATGATGAAAGCTTCATGCATTGCACAGTGATGCATCGATGAAGTTGATGAAGAGTGGCCACTGCCGTTTTTTGCTTTTCACTGCAATGCGATATTTGGCCACAAATTTATCCAACATGTCTACACTGCCCATTTTTACCTTATTTGAAGCAATAAGATTTGGCTGTCGCACATTCACATCTGGCAACCCTATCTGAACCGTCTTCGGCTGTGTCGACGTCCATTTCTCATTTTGGTGAAGGACATGACTCTGGTATTGTTCCGCCTCTGACACTACTTGGAAACTGGAGAACGGGCACAAGGAGTATTCTATCATCCTGATGAAGGGGAAACTTTGGGAAAGACCTTCCTCGCATAAGAGGGTAGTTCTCCCTGGAGGGTAGTGAGCCTTTACAAACCAAAGGCAGGCACTGTGGTGGTACCTAGGGGAAGCAGGTTCAAGTGCGCTTGAATATCTCCATGGGTGCCAAGGTGTTGTACCACGAATGGCACCAATGAATAGTGGAGAGCTTTCTTAGCCTGTGCACGTTCTCCTCCTTGAGCCAATTTTCCAGCTTCCTGATGCGAATTGGCTCCAACTTGGGCTGGTGCTCATCCAAAGGGATACGTTCTTTCCTGATGTAGGTCCTGGGAGTGACAGTCTTTTCGGGTTGGTCTGGCGGCCTGATTGGGCCTAGGTGGCGGAGGCAGACAGCCGAGGGTTCCCTTATGGTTGGTTAGGGTGTCCAACCTTCTCACCAAGTCGTCATTGACGAAAAGCGGACCTGGGAATCTCCAGGTTCTTGGCTTTGGCAAATTTGAAAAGATGCAGATCGACAACGGATGACGATGATCACATCTGGAGAGGGAGCAGCGGTGGGGTGACTCTCTTGTCGTGGATCCGGATGTGATTTGATGCCGGGTGTGATTTGATGCAGGAGGTCAGTGAGGTATCTTGCTCAAGGAGTCCGAGAGGGATTTACTTTCTCAGCCGGCTGGCGTGCCTTAAGTATGGCAGAAGTGGTAGCTGAGGACGAAGAAGGGCGGGCTTGTCTGGCCTTATTTGCAGGAGGATCGTTCGTGCACGTGGTTTGCGAGTCCAGTCTATCTGTTTGCGTAATGAAAATTGTTTAAAGCTTATTACTTAGTGAATTAGTAGAAATTGAAAAAGAAAAGAATAAAGAGATACTTCCTTAAGATCTTGATTTATTGTTGCGCAACACTGCCAATTTTGTAGCATTAATCCTAGCGTTAGATAATTTTAGAGATAAGTGAATAGGTCTAATCCAAGATGTAGCATCGCCTCAACCCTGAATAGACTCATCCACAGTTTCATTAAATTCTATAAACGTTTCATCCGCCATGTTGATTGGCAAATGATGTTGAGTTTTAAATCGAGCTCTTCTATGGTTTCCAACCAACAAGCTTGCTGCCCAGTGGGTTCTGGCATTTTCCTCAACCACTGAATTTTCCTCAGCCACTGAAGGGCAGCATTGACTAGTCTCTCTCTTCATGATCTGGCAGTGGGCTATCACTAATGATGATAAGCTAGGAAGAGTCTAATCTATAGCAGCCAGAATATCTGGCAGGATCAGGTTTCTGCAGGTCTTGAAGAACAAGTGTTAAGTCTGCCATCAGAGCTGTTAACAAAACTAAAAATAACACTCATTTATGAAGGAAATAGTTTAAGACTGAAATAAATGATCAAAGTGGTGATAAAAGGGACCAACATAGAAACTGTATGATTGTGTGAGCAAAAACAATATGAGTTATATTTACCATGAAGATGTCCACATTTTCTCTTATTGTCCCTACTGCCCCTTGCGTCATAACACCAACCTGCTGCCCTCATGTATTATATCGCACCTTTATATAATTCCAACATCCTCAGGGGTAGTAACACTCACTTTGGGACTGCGCTAAATCATAAGGTTGTAAAGCCAGAGTTTATGACTAGGATGTAATTCCATTTGAGATGTTTTGAAGAGGAAGCATTTGTTGTAGATCAAATGTTATGACATCTGTAATACTGTCTCCAAAGTTTACTGTTTGCAGTGTCTTGCTTTAACGATGCAAATCCATTTTCTGCTTCCTGATATGAAGGTCTCTTTCTTGAGTCAATAAAGTCTTGTCATTCACTATCTGTGCTCTGGATCTGAGGAAGAAATTTATCACATTTATTGAGTGTCATTGCAAGAGAAATGAAGCTTATGTTATATTGAGATACAAAGATATCTTTGTATCTTCTTCAAGTCGCTAGCTGTTCATCTTTTTCTTCGCAGTTTTACATAAAGTTCATGCATGTTTGTATACTCAACAGTGGAGACAAATATGTTACATTTGGATTGTCCTTTCTAGAATACTGTGAAGGATATCTTTTCAATGATGCAATATGCTTCTTATCTGCTTCAAATTTAGATGGAGCTCGTTAATTTGTAAACTTTGTGTCTGCCACGTTTGTCCATTATCTTACTGACCACCCGTGCATGATTTCTGCAGCATGCTATTTTTGCTAAGGCACTTGATAGATTTGCCATGAATCGATATAAAAGCTTGCTAATAGACATTGACAGTTTTACCTTTTGCCTTAATGCTGTACAAAAATGTGCTCGTTCATCTTGAGTTTTCATAGGTAGTTCTTTCTTTGAACAAAACTACTTTTAAATTATTGTAGAAGGTTATGGGAGCTGTTATTCAGGATGACCTCCACCCCAAACCTTTTTCAAATCAATGCTCGAGTATGGTCAGTTCCGTCTGTTCTGAATGTGAGCGGAGACTGGTTTCTGTTTTAATGGTTGAGCAGAGAATTATCACTCAATAGTTTTCACGGTTATAATGAAATCATAAACAGCCATAAAAACAATTTTGCCTAAATATTGTCATTATAATTACACATTTCTCTCGTCATGCGCTTAACTGGTGATCTTTTGTCTAATAATTAGACGGTAAGACGTGTTTAGGTCTGACAATGTTGTAAAATTTAAGTTTAGTTATTATAATTTTAAGTGTAGTTATTATTATTATTATAATTAATATGAAAGTGGGGGCTATGGGAGTTTCAGTATATATAAGCCGATGGGAGCTATGATGTTAAATAGCTATGAGACCTAGTTGGAGCCGATCTTACCAGGATGGCAAACCAGACTAGACTCTAGATGTTACTTTTCCCAGAGGCAGCTAAATAATGGCTGAGTGGTAAAGTCTGTTGAAGGCGTCTCTGAGGAGGCAGACGACTAGGACCGTGGGGTTATGGTGCTGGGGTATGCAGGGAATCTATGGCCTAACACAGAAAGGAAAACGGGTTGATAGTTAAATCTTTATTATGGAATAGGGACAAAACCTAACTGAACACTGTCTACATAAATGCAACACTAGGCATCGGTCAACAGAATTGGCTATACTCTAACTGGCTCCTATGGGGTAGGATGGTTCTATGCTGCATGGGGTGTGAGCCTAATGGGGCCTCAACAAGGGAAAACCAACAGGGGCAATGGGGCATGTCAAAAGAGTCCTACCTTAGGATGGGCTGAAGGCAGGGCCTAGGGTACGATCTGCATCTTCGTTGGGGTCTTTCAGGTTTCTTCCCAGCGACCTCTTCTGGCAGAGAAAGGGCCTCGATGCAGCGCATCTAGGGTTTTTATACTGTCACTCGCCACTTAGGGACAGACGCTTGAAACAATGTTTGGCTCAAAGGAGGGGCGGGGCATAGCACAGGACAGTCTTTGCCTAGCCTGGTGCATGGATTTGAACACAACGTCTGGGCAATGGGGCAGAATTTGGTGCAGGGCCTTCTATGGCACCCGCTATTGGGGTGGAATTTCGTAACATAATTATTGTTAATATTTTTAGTACTGGGTCTGATAAATTTATTGTGTTGGGGTTAGGAGTGTTTTGATATATGGGTAGAGAGGATTTATTTAGTTCTTTTGGGTATGGTTGTTGACCTCTTCAACGAGTCGGTCCCATACCAGGTCGACACAGTCGTCAGTGAAATGTGTGCCGTCGTTTTGGCAGATATCTCGTTCAGGGACCCATAGCCAGGATATAACATGGATCAGAACTTTTGAAATCGGGCCATGTTGTTGATATGTTCCAAGGTGTCCATGGATTCAGCTGGGAGACCATGTTTATTATCTGCTATTTAGCTAAACAGAACAGTTCCCTTGGCTTCAGTGTCTTTAATAACTTTAGCTAGATCAGCTAAGTTGGAAGTTGAGGTTCTTTGGTGAGTTTCCGTGTCGTTAATACCCACTGAGAGGATTATTTTATGGGCATATGGGACAGTGTTTCTCTGGTGTGTTAATGTGACGGCTTGAGAGAGAGTCAAAGACTCGGGTTAACTGAGAGGTGAGCGCCCTCGGGAATCTGCTCGTGCCTTACAGGGCATACTGGTAGGTTACAAATAGCTATCACTACGGTATGGGTTTCCTTTGGTAATGACCACAGGTCATGACGGCTAGGACTCAATTCAGTTCAACTTAGTTAAATTATGCTAAAGTTACCAAAATTATGTAACATTCCCATGTAGAATTAACATCCCTCGAATTCTTGATTGTTATTGTCTGAATTAAATAATTTGCCAATTTTTTCTTCAGCAATTTTATTGTTGTTTTCGTAAAGTAAATCGTTGTCATTATCGCTACTGTCTGAATCGTGGTCTTTGTTCACAATTGCTTCATTGACCGCTCTTCACAAAAAGTCATCTTCGCTCCCATCCACTGCATTTGAGATGCAGCATTTAAGAAACCCTTTCACTATAAGTTGAGGATTGAGATTGAGTCAGATCTTGTCGATCCACTGCACAATTTCTACTAAAGTTGGGGCACACATTCATGCTCTAGCTGTAGAGGTGTGATTGTCATTAACCAGCTGCAAATTCCATTTTCATTTTAATGCATCTTTAAGCGATTTGTCCATGCAAATGTCCAATGGTTGAAGCATGCTCATCATTTCACCTGGAATGATCAGTGTTGTGCAGTTACTTTTCAAAAGTAGTTAATTACTGATTACTTAGTATGAAATGTAATCAGTTACAGTAATTAATTAATTACTCACTTCTCAAAAGTAATCTATTACTTATTACTATTACTTCATCAAAGTAATTACGGTAATTGCTATTAGTTGTTACCTAAAATGAACCTTGCTGTAAAGTTGTGGTTATGTTGGCATATCAACATGTGCTTCAAAACAACGGAAGCAGTATAGGTTGTTGAGTGAAACGAAAGAAACTGACTGCAATCTAGTTTATTGCTAAATTTGGATTATTAATAGAAGTTTTTATTAGCTCGTAACAAAAGTAGCATTTCAAAATGGTCATCAGACAGTTTGCTGCGTCTTGATGTCAGGATTTGACCACCATCGCCGAATAAACGCTCCCCTGGAGCACTGGATGGGATGCCTGGTTTTGTACCTCAAGAAGACCTCTTTTGTTGTGGGAAATTTCTTCAGTATATCGATTGTTTTGGACTCGTCACTCATATACCTGTCACATTCCTGTTGCAGACTATTACCGGTATTTGATGTAGACTGGGCTCTGCTGAATTCACAGACAATCATAGACAAAGCTAGCTATAATGTGTAAAATGACTATGTAAAATTTATATATGGTGTCTGCGTGTATGGGTGTGTTGGCCGTCGGTAATGGGGTAACGCTTTTAGTAGCATTATTTTGAGTTACCGTTACCCTTGAAAGTAATCTGTTACTGCAACACATTACTTTTCCAAAAAAAGTAATTAGTTACAGTAATTAACTACTTCTAAAAAATAGAGTAATGCATTACAAGTAACACATTACAAGTAACACGGTAATGCACAACACTGGGAATGATGGCCAGATCAGTCTTATCTTTTTCTAGAATAATTTTAACCCATCTGATTCCAGCTTTTAGTCTTGTATTCAAAATTAAATTTAATGCAATATTTGCAGTGTATAAGCCAAAATCAAAGCATAGCCAGACCAGTTATGAAATATTTTAGTGGTAACTCGGTTTTTCAAGGTGTCCCATATACGGTTGAAGTGATCAGCAATATCCTTTTGACTTGCTCCGGGATTTTTTTCTTCGTACAGACATATTTCGCGCTTTCGTCCAATCCCTAAATCGGTCCATTTACGCTTTGTAGCCATTGATGCGGATGTTGCAGCGTACTGTACTTAATTAAAACTTTTAAAAAACGATGCATACACTACAGTGGAGTACTATATGAACGTGGCACATGTAACACCAAGCCCTATCACTGTCGTTGCCTTGACACAGAAAAGCAGACCGCTAACTTTGTAAATCTGCCAAACCTATTAAAGAACCACTGATTCTATGAGTAATTTAGTGTTTTTTGGCGGATTAGGTAGTAGTAAATCAATAGGTTGGGATCACTAATGTTTTGGTGGATGGCGGTTAGCGAATTGGCGGATAAACGACTATTTTAACAAAGGGCTTAAATTCGTTCTGTGTAGTTTTGACGGATTACCGAATTTGGCGGATTAACGGGTGACTGATTAATGAGAGTGCACCTGTATTACTTAAGATAAGACTGCGATGAGTCACAGGCCAGTCACTCTGAAACAATGACGTCTTGAGCGTCATTATCCGCTATTCTGTGCTTATATCGGCATCACTTGGTATCAACGGGGCATCTATGCATGCACACTAACAATGGCGATGGGCTTACAGTCACTTATCTCTGATAGGAATCCTTATGATTCCATTCACCACTACCGACTTGTTTGCACATTAACCTTTGAAACACAGTGATAAATGAACTAAAACTCTACACATGTAAGGAGACACAAACGAGAAAAACTACTACTCTGAAATTACCGCCATGAAAATGTCAATTATTCTACAGCATCTATAATCAAAATCAAATGTCAATCTTCCATAATTAATGTGGACTGATTCAAAATATTCAAAAGAAATACAAAATAAGATTTACGGTATTACATTAGCTACGAAAGAAAAAAATACCGGTATTTACATAAAAGGTAAAAATGTCAAGGTAAGTAAAGATCTGTTACTTGTTATCAATAGACCAATGTGGATTCCAAGGGAATTTGACGCGCTGTGAGAGCCAGTTGATGATTTGCTGCTTGTTGGCAGAGCCTTGTTTGATCCAGTACTTGCATTGGAACGAATTGTCGTTCTGTGCCCTCTGTGTTGCCCTATCCCCTCAAATTACAACCAGGATGACCCGAGTAGGAATGCACGTGGGGCCAGCTCTATGGTGGAAATTAGAGTCTATACGATCGAAGACATGTGTGCAATTGACGAATTACACAACGACCACGGTATGAAGAAGAAGAATGCATTTATTAAAACAAACATAAGAACAAACAATGATTTCAGACCTTTAGGATGTATGTCCTTTTCCGACGCTAAAATTGGCATTACACTAAGCTCTACCCCGAACGCTTCTTGTTAGATCGAATTCGGACGTCACTTCGAGCCCCTGTCAATCCCAGGGCGTACGCTAACTACCACGAGAATGCTCGTAAAATCCAAAATATTTCCTTGTGCCTTAAACATGTTTCTAGTCTCGACCGATCTCTCTCAAATTCACAGCGTCAAGACCGAGTTCCGGCCGGCGGCTTATTTTATATTGGCCGCAGCGCCCCTGGCGGCCGGTATTTGGAGGAAGCTGCACTCCAGCATCACTCGTTTGCTGTGTAGTCGTAGGTAGATTTGCGCCTTGCTCAGGGGTTCCGGACTGTGTGGAATTGTGGAGCGAGGACCATTGCTCGAATCCTGCTGCAGAGTCTGTGTTTTGGTGGTGTGGTCGAACTTCCGGATGATCCTTCCACTGTGTATGCGGAGGAAACCCAGAGGTGTTGCCACCATTTTCCTTGGCTCGTTCGTTGTTTTCGACGTAGCCACTGTTCGATGCTGCGCGTGTCGATCGGAAGTTGACGTCGATCGATCTGCCATCTTGGCTGCGATGTCCGCAGTTGTCTCCTTAGGAGTCTGGTGCTGAGGCTTGGAGGTTGCCGGTGGTTGAGACGTATCCGTAACGGATATGGCAGAGGTTGGTGGTGATCCATTCCTCCATCCTGTCGGTTTTCTACCAGATGTCGTTTGGGTGGTAATTGGTTGTAGTTGTTGGATCTTCGTTCGGAGCGGAGAATCTCTGCAGTTCTGTTCTCCACCACACGTTGTTGTTGCAGAGGTAGAGGATCATTCGGCGTTCTCTGCCAGATGAAGCATGTATCGTGATGCATATGCTTGGGAGATTAGCTGTTGATGAAGCCTACGAAAGATGGTGATGTCATATGATGGCAGTCGATACAGAAGAAAGGTTGGTTTCTCAAGCGGCTGGCAGCGTCGTCAGTCAGCCTTTCCGGTGGTGGTGTTGTAATTATTGGTGTTGTGTCTGATCGTTCGGAGCTGTCTCGATGGCCGGTTGGCATTGACTTCAGTTGCTGGATCAGTTCAACTGACTCACTGACATAGGTTGGCTGGCTGGCTGGCTGACTGACGTCGCCAACTGCTCCTTTTATTGTTACCAACAATCTTTCAGAACATTACATCTCACTTGACAGTACAGTTCAATATCTATATTGTGCCTAAACAGTTCCTCTTATACATTTGCACATGATGATATTAAAGTTCGTATCTTTAGAGTTCACAACAGTTATAAAGTTCATATCTTGGCAATTCTTTTAAACAACTTAAAACTGGTTTAATAAATCTCTGAAATTCATTAAAATTTGAATATAAATCATCTGTATTTTTTGGGATATTGTTGTGCACCATCTAACTTACAATTGGGGGCACCCCATGAATCGTCAAACCCACCCGTATGATGCTTTAAAAGCCTTCTTATTGTGGCGATTCCATTCTGACAGCACTCCAATACTCGTCTCAAATGTCTAGGGGAATATTTTGCCAAATGAAACTACCGGTAATACAACTTGAGGGCAGAATCGATACAATTTTTCCATATCATTCAAAGGAATATACGAAAAATCCTTTTAATAATACAAAGAACCAACTACGGTCTAGGTAACAGCCGCCATTAAATTAATTTGTCAAAACAGGCGTCTGTTTATTTTCCAGTCGATATCTTTCTACGTTAGCAACAATCTCTAAGGATGCCATCAAAAGTCATTTAAACAAAAACAACAGTTTCGTCCATCCAATGAACTTCGCTTCCATCTTTCGATATCAATGCGACTTCACTTGTGTGAACACTACAATATGCCGATGGGCTTATGGGCACTTATCTCTGCTCTGTTACCAACTAACTGCTTGCACATTAACCCTTGCGGCAAATAAACTAAAATTCTAAAGAGACACAAAAGAGAAGAAAAACTACTACTTTTATGAATCATGGGGTTGCCGGGATGCAATGAAGATTACAGTTATGACAGTGTCAATTATTCTACAGTATATTTAATTGAAAAATCAATGTTGACCTTCGAAAGTTAATGTAGACTGACTCGAAATACTCGAACACCTATGAAAGAACCTTTTGAAACTAAAGTAAACTAAAGTAGAAATATTTACACTAAAACCTGATAAAAAAGTGTCAGGGCACACATATGGATAAGTAAAGAGATGATATGTTACTTCTCCTCAGTAGACCGATGTGGTTTTCAAATGGACTCGTCGCTGTGTAGAATCTAGTTGAAGTTGACTGATTTTGGCTTGTTGGCGGATTCTGGTTTGATGCAGTAGTCACATCACCTGTCCACTGCGCAGTCGACAATAACTGCACGCCCTGCTTCATAGTTCTGCTGTTGCACTGCATGTGACTGTGGTGCAAGGATTGCTGTCAGATTCTTGCTTCGTAGCTTCGGCGGAATAGTCAAATCTTTTAATGATTGACCCACTGCATATGAGGCAGAAACCCAAATGTGTTGCCACCATTCTCTTTGGCTTATTCGATGTTTCCAATGTTGCTACTGGTCGGTGCTGCGTGTGTCGTTCAGGCGTGAATGTCAATAAATCAGGCGTCGCAGCTGCAACCGGTGTTCGAGGGCTGGAGCATAGTATTGCTAAATAAATGAGATTACAGCTGATTTTGTATAAGATTATATTTATTTTAATACAACAGTCCAAACATTCAACCGGAAGACATAGAGTTTCAAAACCAAAGACTATATATAAACTATATACCAGATAAGTAAGAAAGTCATTGATAAAAATCATTGATATACAACATATCCTCTTCTTACAGTTATGATTTTTAAGGGGAAGAAAAATTCATACCTTAAGTAAAAGTCAAAAGTAAATCTAAATATCAAAATTACAGACAGCAGAAAAATTACATAGTACCTAAGAAACAGACTGAACCTTAGGTACCCTACTTAACAAATCAGGTACCATAATACATTTTTCTTTCCTGCTCGATGCCTAATCTCCAAAGAATATTGATTTAATTCCAAACTCCACCTTAACAAACATTGATTGAAATTAGACATACGACAAATCGATTGTAAAGGAGCGTGGTCACTGAACACAACCACAGAAATAGTACAAAAAATACACTGAAAACAATCTAACAGCCAAAATTTAAAAATATGCTTCTTTTTTACAATCGAACAATTAATTTGATGCTTATTCAACTTTCTAGTAAAGTATCACATTGGATGCTCTATTTGATTATAAATTTGAAACAAACAACCACCAACACAATACAAAGAAGCATCTACTGCTAAATAGAATTTTTCATTATAGTCAGGAAGTTGCAAAATTGGTCTTGATGCCAATCTAGACTTCAATTCAACAAATGATTTCTCAGCATTCTCAGACCATTCAAAACTCTTATTCTTCTTCAACATTTCAGTTAAAGGCAACGTTAACTCAGAATAATGTAAAAATTGACGATGATACCCTGCAAGACCCAACCACAACAAAATTTGTTTCTTGTTCTTGGGCCTAGGAAAATTCAACAGTAAATCAATTTTCGCTTTCAAGGGTTGCACCAAATTCAACCCCAAATGATGTCCCAAAAAATCCACCTCTGCATTAGCAAAAGAACATTTCTTAGGATTTAAAATCAACCCAGCTTCTTTTATTCTAGACAAAATTTCATTTAAATGTTTTGCATGATCCAACCAAGACCCACTGAAAACAATCAAATCATCAAAAGACACATGACAAAAATCTTGAATACATGTTGAAACTGAAGTCAACGCATTATTATTGCAGCATTAAGCAAGTGGTCGATGGATTTATGTTATTGGTTTAGAAAGAACTATTTTGAAATGGCATTGCTCCTCTTTGGAAAGGCTTTGTATTAAACATTATTGTTTAATGTATTTCAACGCGTGCTTCATGTACAATAACTGTTCTGTCAGATTTAAAGATTTGAACCATTTTAATGAAGAATTTTAGTGTGGGCTTGTTAAAAGAATAATATCTGTTTTGCATGTTTATTTTGTCATATTTGGGATATTTCCAATCAGTGTTGGCACTGCCCGTTGCATCTGCTGGTCCATATTGTGAATATTCTTATGTTTGATTTATGCTAGACTTATCTGATGTTAGATAGGAAACATAATTTCCAACTGCCACAACGTTGTCTATGTTTTGAGGCTGAAGACCTGGACCAGCACAATAATTACTCAAATTTACTGGATCCTATGGCACTGGCGCCTTTTTCGCTTTGTATACTGTGTTGCCTACCATGTTTCTTTGGTAGTGCCACCAGGCATTGAATTGGAGTCATCTAAGTGATATTGGTCTCTGATGAACATGTTTGGGTTTGGTTTCCTTACATGTATAATTTAAGTTAGCATCCTATTTATATGGGACTTAAGGCAACACAGGGTATACATGTTTTTCAAAATTTATCTATTTCACATCCGGCACAAAAACTGATAACATTATGTGTGTTTAATTATTAGAAAGGCACCATATTTTTAATTTTACTCAATAGCTGTGTTTTAGTCACTGACTAGCTTGTCATTTCTACTCTGTTTGATATACAGGACTAAGCAATGAGCACGATAGAACTACAATTGCTTGGCGATCAGTCAGTTAATATTGCTATGGTATGTAGCAAAGCATTAAATGTGTAGGCCAGCATTACATTTTACACATTTCATCATCATCATCATCATCATCATCATCATCATCAAAACATTTCAGGGCACATAATGGAGCTAATGTGCCTTGGCTTATAAATTGAACAGATATGTTTTCAAAGATGCGAGAAAAATTGAGCGTGTGAGTGGTTTGTTTCTGAGATATGGCGGCATAGAATTCCAGAGCGCTGGATCCTTTTACACGGAAAGAATCATTTCTGATTTTAGTTTTTGTGAGAGGCGTTGAGGAGGATACGAGTAGAAAGCGATCGTGTATTGATCGGTCGGTTTTGGTTTATGTCGCATAGTAATTTGCAATCCTGGATAAGGTACTCCGGTACTTCAGCTCTGAGACATTTGTCTACCAGTGAAATTATCTTGAACATGATCCTTTTCCGTACTGGTAACCAGTGAAAGGGTCTGTAGGATTGGAGTAATGTGCTGGCGTTAGAGATGTGCGGGTACAGCAAAATGCATACCCTACCCGTACCCGTGGAAAAACTTTTTTACCCTACCCTACCCGTACCCGCTAGCGCTATACCCGTACCCGACCCGTACCCGTAAGCTGTGTACCCGTACCCGTAACCGACTTTGGTTGGAATTTGGAGTTTTTTGGATTTGGAATTTTGGACCCGTACCCGCGGGTGCGTTTACGGGTACAAGTACTACAAGGACCTGTACGTGGACCCGTGAACCCGTATCCGTTCCTAGAGACTATAGAGAGGCAACAGTGAAATTGGGGCTACGAAATTGGGATAACTATTCATTGTAAATAGCACGCATGTTTAGATTAGGACAGATCTAGTACTTAGAAATCAGGATAATCAGTCAGCTAGCCTAAGCCGACATGAATGGGCTTGTTTAAAATATTTAGTAGATATCATTTATCTATGAGCAGGCATTAGAGCTCAAGTTAAACTACAAAACTTTACCAGAAGAACTTTCTCGGTCAAAAAGTCCTTGGAGGAGTCAGAGGACGCCATTATGATTATAGATTTATTACTGAAGATGTCAGATTACGTCATCTGTATTTCCTTTATGTTTTCAGTAAGTAAAATGCATGCTGTCTGACAAACTGAACGCGATGTACAAGTTATACTAATACACTTTACTCAATATTATTTTTCTATTATTGCATTGCTAATTTGCTATAGTAGTGAGAAATGAAAATATAACTTTTCGGGTAAAACGGGTATACCCGTACCCGTAGCCGCTATACCCGTACCCGTAGCGCTGTACCCGTACCCGACCCGTACCCGTAAAATGTGTACCCTACCCGTACCCGCGGGTACGGGTACGGGTAGGGTATACCCGCGGGTACGGGTATACCCGCACATCCCTAGCTGGCGTCTGGAAATTAGGTTTAGGAGACGTGCAGTGGAGTTTTGTACTGCTTGCAGCCTCCTGGGTTGACTTTCGGGGATTAGATGTCTGCACTGCTTCTGTGCTGAGAGTCTATGATATGACGGAGTTGACTTTGGGTTTCCCTTTGCACTGGGTTTCCCTTTGCACTGGGGTTATCGTAATTGGCTCTTATGCTGATGAAGCGCGAAATCATCAAAAAATCCGTGTGGGATCGAAATCGATGCATGTACACCTGGGCAATTTCCCTGCAAAAGTCCAAGAGAGCCAGTGGTCTATTATTGTATGAAAGACACATTCTGTAGAGCAGCCATGCATTAGGAAGAGCAACATCTGTTGTGTATGCAAACAATGGCCACTCTTCGACACTAATACCAATTCCATATTTAGAGACATTCTGATCCATTCGGTCTCCCATTCCTGCATAGTATGTACTGATAAGATATGGCTGAGTTACTTTGATAATATTTTCTGAGCAAATGACCACCTTGTTCCTTTTTGCACTGGTTCAACTCCATGACAGTTTGAAACCACCATCACAACACTTATCATGCCAACATGCAGCAATAATCTTGTTGGCTACTTCCTGTTGGTAGTCATATGACCCAAGTTTGCATTTCCCCAATGAATTGTAGTCTTGCAGGTTGCATTTCTCGAGCTGGTTGACACATATTGTTCCTGTGGCATTGAGTTACTAGCATGAAATCGTCTATAACTTGGCCTGGTAATATGTGCCACCCTATGGTTTACTTCATAAAGCCTTTAAAGGTCGTTTCTGCAACTCTATCATATTTATTGACATCATTTGTAATATAATCAAAGTGAAAATTGTTAACAGTAATAGGTTCCATAGTCTTTGATAAAATACATGTACATAGCAGAACTCACACTTGAAGCAAAGAGGCAAGATACTGTAAGTCCAAGATAAATCTAATAAAATGTCTTATAGAAGAAACCCAGTGTGTTGCACAATTGAGAATGAAGTAGTCGATGAAGTCTCTGGTAATGGTGTCGCCTCTATGCAAGCCTTTCTCTAGACAAGCTATACGGCCGACGATAAAGGCATATTCTGCCAGTTCAGATGTAGAATAAAGTGTTTTCTCCACTTGTGAATATGGGAAGTGCTGTGCCCGGTCAGTAAAATGAAATGCTTTCTGGTCCGCAATAGCTCGTATACTTCCATCAGCACGTCGTTGGCGATGGTGCTTGCTGCTTTGCTTGCCTAATCTGTCACTGGCTTTTCCGGAAATGCTCTTTGGAGTTTTTCGAGTAGTTCGTTCCATGCTTTCCCCACTGTTTGTTGAAACTCGTCGCTGTCTGTTATACTGTGAAGAATTTCTTTGGCACTTGGATATATAATTCCATCTGAAGTTGAGTTTCCGACGCTTGTATCGCTGCTGGTAAGGATGGATCTGTCGACGGAAGTGGATCGTGAGTCATGCTTAGTTGTGGATCTGCTGTGTTCAGGCAGTCTTGATGTGTCAGTATTGTTGCCATTCATGCCAGAGCTGCATTCGCTTGTTCAAAATTGTTGAACCACCTAATAGATTCCTGGCTTTTGTTAAAAAGTTTCCAATATTTGCTACTCTTGGATCTGCCTCTTCTTGCTAAATTAAGTGAATAGTTTTACTTACAACTTGTAGATGGCGAGTTGTTTCTCTGTGAATTGCTTGAGCGGCTTCTGTTGCTCTTATTACTGTTAGACCCATCGACAGTGCTCATGCAATAGGTACAGAAACAGTAGCAGGATGCGAGATCACTTGAATCATGCGCTCTGTTGAAGTAAAAGTGAACATGCGCGCTTTTTGTGCGTTTTACTTACATCTTATAGATGGGCGAGTTGTTTCTCTGTGAATTGTTTGAACTGCTTGAGCGGCTTCTGTTGCTCCTGTTACTGCTAGACCCATCGACAGTGTTCGTGAAATAGGCACAGAAACAGTAGCAGCATGCGAGATAGCTTGAATCGTGCACTCCATTGAAGTAAAAAGTAATGATGCACGCTTTATATGCTTTTTCCTCGGCAGTATGATATGTGCATGTATGTAATTCGTGATTGCTGCTCACAAGTTTTTGTATGCCTTTCATTGTTCTTGATTGATTATGTTTTCTGTTGACTTCAGCTATAGTGAGTGGTTCTTCCCAAGTAATAATATTGAGACAAAACATTTTTCAAGCATGAATGCTCTGCTTGCTGCTATCTCTTGTACGTCTAGCACTTAAGTGAGTTGACGTGCAAATTGACTTTTGATTAGCCATTATTTGAATTTCATGTCGAATTCTGGTCTTGCATTTTGAATGTTACTCATAAGTATGTCAATGCGAGGTTTGAAGTAAATCAGGCACTGTCTCATGTAATGATCTGTACACAGCCTATGCCTATATTTAATTTCATTGCTGTCAATGCCGATAACGGAATTACACAATATTGTTAATATAGTTTTCCACAGGTGGAACATTTGGCACAAATGAATTCTCCCTACACTGCCTTTGCCATATCAATATTATTGCCGAAGGAAGAATTAATTCCTCTGCTGTTGTCTGCGGTTTTTTAGCCTTTGCAATTTTCAGTGATACTTCATATAATGCTTTCAGTCCATTGTAATTAAGAGTCATAAATGTTTTTAAGGCTGCAATTTGCTTCTTTAATCCCTCTTCTTATATTCTATCTTCATGTCCATTTCTAGACTTTGTCTTACAGGATAATGCACTGTTATTATTTCTTCTAATATTTCCTGTTCTGAATCCGGACATTTGTTTCTTCCAATTTCAAGCAGTTCCCTCGGTGTTTTGAACTGACACAGTGTCCGACAAATGCGTATGAAATACTCTGATTTCCTTCAAAGTACGACCCCAAACCATCTCAGTTTGTATTTCTTTGTTTTCCATCATGTTATTTTCCACGGTTACGTCTTAACACTAAAAGAGGTATACTACAATTTTGCCACATACATATATATTCTATTCTATATGACGATTTATATAGCGCGGTAACATAGCTGGGGCCAACGTCAAGAGCGCTTTACATAGAGCAATCATACGATCTTTTAAAGAGATGCGTCTTAAGTTTGATGGCGAATGACTCGAAGGAGGTGACTGCAGTCACCGAGTCCAGGAGCGCATTCCATAACAGAGGGTTGCCTCGTGTCATGCATCTCTCCCCGAAATTCGCGGTCTTCGACGGAGGGGGACATGTAGTAGTAGCCGCGTGCTGGAGCTCAGTTGAAGACGTTCATTCATCGTTGGCCAGTGCACCAAGGCTGATAGGTACTCCGGACAATTTGGATCATGTAGGGCTTGGAAGGTCAGCCAGCATCGTTTGTAGGTGATGCGCTCCGGAATCCGGAGCCAATGCAGCCTGTCCCTAATCAGTGGTGTCACGTGGTTGTGCCATCTTATGCCGAAGATTAGCCGGGCAGACGCATTAAGGACTGACAGCAGGTGGGCTAGCTGGCAGTCAGGTAGGCCCATGAGAACGCTGTTGCAATAGTCCACTCGCGAGAGGATGAGGCTGCGAACGAGATGTATCGCAGCCGCTGTCGATATATATCTGCAAATCTCTCTGATCTTCCGGGGCTGGTAGAAGCACGTTCGCGTTTTATATTTGCTTCGTTCCGGCCATCATGTCCTACTGCTCGTTCCGCCTCCGTCACAGACTCCGAAGTTCGGAGACAGGTCCTTCTCTCGTGGGAACCCATTGCTTTGGAATACCTTGCCGACTGCAGTGACTGAGGCCAACTCTGCTGGACTGTTCCTGAGAGAACTAAAGACGCACCTTTTTAGTTTAGGTTATGGTTGACTATGTGTGTGCAGCGCCCTTGTCGTAGGCCTTAACCTAGTGCACGGCGCTATAGAAATTGTCTTGAAATAAATAAATAAAAATATGCACACACAGGGATAAGGAATAAAAATGTCCACTGTGTATTTCATCCAGAGTGATGGCGTATACTGTAGAGCAGTGGTTCCCAAACTTTTTCGGTCCGTGTACCCGTAATTTTCAAAGTAAATTTAAGGAAGCACACTTTCGATTTTTAAAAGCATAAACATGGTATCTGAATCATGAAATTTAATAATGTCTTCAAACCTACGTGTAATCGGACTGCATTAGCCATAATCATTAACTAGAGACAATAATAAAGCAGCTTTACATTGAATCTATTTTGAACAGTCGATGACAGAAAGATGGAAAAACAGCAAAACCGATTTACCTGCGCACAATTATTATGTCCGTGAACCGCTTATAAGAAACAAAAAATATTTTTAATATGCAAACAAAACTAGATGGCAAAACGAGAAGTGTTCGTCCGCAAGTCAACGCTATCAGTAGGATCCACCATAGACTTTAATACCAGTAATAATAAATCTATGTGATCCACACAGGGCGATTTTTGAATTTGCCGCACTGACCAAGGAAGAGTCCAATACCACAAGGTGATAGGACAGGTTAAACTTTAAACTTATAGCGAGGGGTGACGGGTTAGAGGGGAGTCCAAAAGGTCTATATCTGTCACTGCAGTTTGAGAAAATCAAATCCAATCACAATTTTTTTAAAGAACTTTTGCAAATATTGTGAAATTTGTTACTATCAAACATCAGTGCATAAGAATTCCACTGACTTTCCACTTTCCGCCGCGTACCCCCTAGGAAGTCCATTTTGTACCCCTGGGGGTACGCGTACCACCGTTTGGGAACCACTGCTGTAGAAAACTAGCAATCACACACAGTTATCTTCAACATTGGTTTTTCAAGATAAAAAATAAGGTTAGTTGTATGCCGGCTAAATCTGTTTAATGTCACTGTTAAAAGTAACATATGCTGATGTCTTTAAAATGACTGTATAGCTATAGCTACACTAGTGGACAAAATTGTGGACACACCTTGACATTTAGTTCAATTCAAGCAAGACACGCCAATTATTAAAACATTTTATGAAATCCATGCATGAAAATACAAAATAATCTTTAAAATATTATCTTAAAATGAACTAACATCAGCTTAAGTCATTATTCTTTGCAAAAATGTGGGGATATAATGTCTGAAGCATATCGTGGTGGCAGTTTTGTTATTCTGCACCAGTAAAGTTGTTAAAGTGGACTATTGCGTGTAGGAAACCCTTTAGCATCTATGACAGCCTGGCATCTTCTTGGCATCGATTCAACAAGCTTCTGGAGAGCCTCTTTTTAAATTATATGGAATCAAGAGTTAGCTATGCTCTCAATCAGCACCTGTTTGTTCCCTGGACGTTTCGAAGCAACAGTCCGCTTCAGTCTGGACCAAAGATTTTCGATTGGATTTAAGTCGGGACTGTTTCCAAGCCATGACAACAGTTATACTTTGTTGTCAGCAAACCATTTCTTGCTTACTGTAGTTTTGCAGTGTGTCATGGAGCTCCATCCTGCTGAAATATGGTCTCCTGATCCAAATAATTGAGAGGCAGAAGCTAACAATTTTGGTTCGAGTATTTCCTGGATATAGCGACTTGCATTAATGGTGCCACTCAACACTTGAATCCTGCCAACTCCATGCCAGGACATACATCCTCATATCATCACACTCAGGGAATGCTTAACTGTGATGTTTAAGCACTCGGCAGAAGATCTTCTCCAGGCTGACGTCTCATAATTTGAATGCCATCATCGCCAAAAATTGATGTTTTAGTTTCGTCACTCCAGATAACTCATTTCCAGTCATCAGCTGACCAACTCAAATGTACCTTGGCCCAATCAACTCTTTTTGTTCTTTGAACTGGGTTTAGGAATGGCTTTTTCCTTGGTCTTCTGGCCTTGAGACCAGCCTGGACCAGTCTACAGCGAACAGTTCTGTCTGACACTGAAACTCCAGTATCGGACAAAATGTTGTTAATGTTCCTGGCAGTAGGTCTTCTATTTCCCAGAGCCAGTCTTGTTATCCTCCTGTCAGTTGTGACTGTAGTCGACTTGTTTATGCCTTTTCCCTCTTTGTTTCCTATCGTCCTAGTCATCTGAAACCAATTGCACAGCTTTTGGACACCAGATGCTGACCGCCATAGCTGTAACCTTCTGACCTCAATGTAATTGCAGTCACTCTTTTTTGGTGACCCGTCCTTTCGGTTAGTAGTGCTCATTCTTAATATTTCCTTAAAAATAATGAAAAAAGTCAATTTAGATAGCAAATAATTTTTCTATTCAATTTTTATACAAAATAATTAATTTTATTTAATAATATTTTAAAGATAAATACTTAGTTTATGAAAAAGTAACTAACAACCACAACCATAGGATGAACACGGTAAATATGCACACCAAAATATCAATGTTATATCAGGTTAAACTACATAAATACCAAGATATTTAATTACCATAAATGGGATAAATGTGAAAATTTATACCCACCTGACGTTTCAAGAAGCAAAACCGCAAAATTTTCAAGTAAATGCTGGTTTTAATCTTATATGCTCATTCAGTATGGAAAACCAATGTGAACAAAGTTTAAACATCAACTAGAATGGATAGAAGGAAGCGGGTCTTTTGTAACTTTTTCAAGCGAAAATTATAGACAAACCACGGATTCCATTTAAAGTTTAAGATCTTGTATATTATAACATCAGAAAAACCCAATGTAAATTAATTGAACAGAACATTGTAAGTGCCGTTATTTCATAAAGTAATACAAACTACACTCAAACTTACACAAAAGTCTGATGCAAATTTACGCGTTAAACAAAACATATACAAAATCAGGCCTAAAACTTTTAACGCTATCTCGCAACTCTCCGTCCAACCTTCCTCGTGCCTGTCGCAAGAAGAAGGCCTTTTGCCACGCTTTTCGTGAGGCCCGAGTTCCGACCGTGGCGTCGTCTAGCGGATATCTCTTTTTTTGATGGTGGCACCCCTGGCGATATCGGGCGAGGACCGTTTTCCAGCCTCCCCTTAGCTGTCGCGTCCCAGCAACGGGAACAGAACGCTGTGACCTGGGATGGGGGGTATGCCGTTATGGGCTAAACGCGAAGAGGACAAAGACTGAGGGACCAAACGCGGCAAAAAAACAGTAAAATACTCCTATAGCACAAATACACATGGCATTGATAGAACCATCATAATGGTAATTGCAGACAATTTCCATGGTAAATGCAGTAAAATAGCGACATACAGCATGAGAAAGAAAGACAACAATCAAAAATAACTGTGAGGTATCAGCAAGGTTATATGATGGGTGTAAATTTTGAATACCATATTGCAGTAATGAGTGTCACCATTTCAAGTAGAGTAAATATAAGACGAATGTGTATACTAAAACTACTGTGAAGCGAGGTGGGTTCCGTTCCTCATGAATTCTTATGGGGTTTCCGGCAGTTCCTGGAGCAGCAACGCCAGCTGGTCACACTCAGCATAGTCCCAACCCACGTATGGGAGGGTGGACTGCACCAATACCTCGTCCCAACAGGAGTCTTCTTCATTGGGGCGTCCAAGGGTCTCCTGTTCAGTCTCGGAGGACATAGTGTCAATAGTCTCGAAGGGGAGTCAGAGGAGGTACTTAGGTTCGTGTCTGAAACGTGTGGCTCCTCTGTGTGGGCAGGGTCCGCCATTTCCATGACATCGGACGGCATCGCCGGGAGAGGAGGTTCCGGGTTGATAGCGAGTGGCGCTACATGTCAACCAAACCCAAATCTCAGGTGGGGGATGTGTCCATGGCGGGGTTCTTGTCGGTTGCCGGAGCCATGGTCGAGATCGTAACTCCATCCCATTCGGTCGCCGCCTGGGACGTGGTGTCTCCGTCTGGGTCCACCACAGTACCTGGTGTCGTATACGTCCACTGTTACACTGTGGATGCCAGGGCCCGGGTGTATGGTTCCTTTACCTCGGGGAACAGGGCCAGCACTGCTCCCACCATGACCTCGGTGGTCATATGTCACGCCCAGTGACGAAAAAGGTCGGCCACGTGCCGAAATGGACACTGCGTCCGGGCGTCAATCGAGAACGTGGCCGTTCCTCGGGAGGTTCCCGGTGTCAGCTGCCCCTCGACGGTGGTGAGGCGTATTCCCTCGGTGCCGGTCCTCCTTCCACTTGGATGGATCCGGTCGATGTGATCAAGAAGGGAGGGTAGCGACCGGACAGTGGAAACCGCCTGTGTTTCTAGGCCTCCCCGATGTCTGCGGCTATTGTCTGGCGCCTGGGGGAGTTCTCGCCAGTCGGGGCTGCGCCCAGGTCTCCACCCTGGATATACAAATCGCATTCGAGGCACAGCGGTAGGTACTCATGAGACTGGTGGCACGTGCAGGCAGGGCATTGGAACGACAAGTCCCTGTCACTCAATGAGACAGGTGCCCGGTGGTCTTGTAGAGTGTGTCCAATCAAAATGGCTCTGGAATTCCTTGGTGGTACTGAATTGTTCCAGGTAGTGGAGGCACCGGAGGTGAAGTATAAATAAGAGATCTTCTATGACCAAACGTCTTGTTAATACGGCTCGATATTATATCAGGATGCACTTTGCTGTACTGCAGTTTGATCATGGCCAGGTGAGCCTTAATACTTCTTGAATCCTCGCCAATTTTAACATTTTCCGCAAACTAAACATTGCACCGTTCATTTACTCAGCAGCATACCATGTCGATTAAAGAGCAACTGACTGATCTTTTATGAACTTTAATTAATAATATGCAAAAGAACATGACAACTTGCAAGCACCACAAAACATGCCGATTATTTGCTGATCACAACTACATTTTAGCTAAGTAAGCTTTTACTAAGGTACTACTCCTAAAATGCCACTTTTTGAGACATAGATTCAATGATTGAAAAGTATAAACATAATGCACTTCTTACCTTACTTTTCTGGCCTCATGGAACCTCGTCTATATCTAAATCATTCTTTTGGGCCAATCGCTTTATCCCCTTCCTTCCATACTTGGATTTAAAAGTAAAGGTTTCAGCCATAGGCCAATGCCCGTAGGGTCCGGTGCTGATCTCCGTATTTTGTGGCCATCAGCCCATAGGTTGCTAAGCCATACATCGGCAGACGGTGGCCAGCCTCTTCCGCCAAACCTATGGTTACTTTCGCAATGTTGCCATTGCTACTCAGTTTGATGTTACTACTTGGCTTTAGCAGAAGCAATTGTAGCATCACTACACAGTGGCCTCCGGCCATCTTTAAACCCCTGTTTCAGATTCTCAAGCCAGGTAGGTGCTATGCAAGCACAAAACAATAGCCATGATACATTACATCATTGCATATGCAAAAATTTTGGATTAATTCAAACGAATGGCAGATATACATTTTCAAGCTCATTCCAGCTACAGGCACATTATTTAGGTCCAATGCACACTGTCTTAGACATATATGTACAACACAAAAGTGACTTAGCACATTCATAATGCCCAATGCATAAAGTGGATACTGGTTAACAATTAATTCTTGTTAAATCAGTACTCTGCTGAAGCATTCAGGTCGTTTACCGGTGCATCAGCCCCAATGCTGGATTTCATTCACGTTGACATATGGAACATGTTTAAAAACATACTCATTCTCTTCAGCTTGGCAATAATTTCAGCGTCATATTTGATCTGATGGTGAAACATGAACATTTTGTCAGCATACAAATTGTACGCCATCCATCAAGCCTGGTGAATGGCTCCAAACTTTATGAGGTGTTTTGCCCCGAATGAGTAGTGTATTCTATGCTTATTCGCGATGGTCATCACGAGGCATAGTACTATATTCTCTTTGTGTTGAGATATTTCTAAGCTTTTAGACGATGCAGATCTTAACTTCACTCAGCCAGGAATGTTCCATTTCGATTGTGTTGATTTGCATCTGTTTGTCCAAAGTACTCCGTGCTGATTTGAATGTGGCAGACAGTTTATTGTCTGGTCTGAGTACTTTACCGAACACAACATCCAGACAGCCCCAACTACCAATCCAAGGATATGATTCCAGCGAGTTTTATCTAGAGTCGCTGCTCCAAAAGAGTGGTTGCGCCTTTACTTATACCACTATTGCTAGCCGTTGTATTGAAAACTAGTGCCGCAATATTGCCGGTCAGTCCCCACACTTCTAACTGGTAATAGGATGTGTCGGATTGAGGGCATCCCGTAAAACAGCCCACTATCAAAATAGCCCCATTCAATATAGCCCTGTCAAATAAAAAACAAGTATTAGAGAGCAAAGTCAATTCGAATGTAATCCTATTGTTAAAGTTTCTTGTTGACTCTAATCTTATTTGAAAGTTTGAAACAAACAACTAAAATTCAAAATCTAATATTAATCAACCTAGAGTAATTGTCAAGCTCTCACAAGAAGAGAATAGAATAGAATACTAGATCAATCCCCAACCTCATATCAGGTAAAATGGAGAATAGTTAAGTCGTGCACTACATGTAGTTGTAGCCCTGATAGAGAACTGGATAGTATGATTATATTGGGGCCAATCTTGTTGGTCCTTGCAAAGAATTCGCAGTGACTGCCACGGATGACGGTTCACTCATTCTTTTCAGCATCCAAATAGGACAACTGGAATGCTGTTTTGAAAAAAACTCTCAACACCGCCACGTCTAACTCAAATTATATTTATTAAAATCATATCAAATCATAAAACATAGTAGCATGCTCTCGTCCATTAAGCATGTCTAGACGACTACTAAACTATGGCCCACAAGATGACGCCCCCTAAATTCATTTATAATTTCCATTCATATAGCCCATAATACAAATCGCCCTGACATTACCTTTTTCCGTTCCCAAGTTTACAAGTTATGGCATATAAAAATTTAAAAGATTTAAATAATTTGTAAACTTTCCGTGTACGTCATCTCGTGTTTACTCTATACATTATTTACATCAACATAATTAATATCACATACTAGAAGACAAAAACATAATAATCTTATACCAATACATTAAAACCATGTACCTTCAAACTATGCACACATTATCTTTACATAGCTTACACAGTATCCAATTCACCAGTCACTCATCTCACTGATATAGCCACACTGATATAACCACACACTTAACTAAACAACAAAACTTTAACATTATCAAATTGTCACATATAACAATCCATTAATGCCTCAACATACTCTTGCAAAATCAATCATTAATTAATAGATGCAAATCAACTGTTGAATTCCTCCACTTATATAATTCCATACTAATGAAAATATGTTCAACATTTTCAAAATATTCTGGGAGTTTAGTAATGTCATTAGGCATTTCATAAAGAACATATTCTAGAGAATCACGAAACTTTAAAAATTGAGACACCTCGTGGGTGGTCCTCATTGACTCTGTCCTTCCAACGCAACAATGAAATAGTTCAAATCCCACCTTTTGACACCATAGTGTCAACGTCGACCCGAGCTCCTGGTCGCATTGACGTGCAGCACTCGGTTTGAATTCCAGAGATGATGACAACTTGTCGTATTTTACATATTTTAATTAAAATCATAAGACTTTTGAACATAAAACTCAACGCTATTAAATCAAAACGAATTAACATGGCGACTACTCTTGCGGAAGCTCTGCCCCTCCCCCTCGTATATCCTCCAAAACTCATCCCGCTATAATTTTGATTACTGCTAAACGAAACCCTACTTAATTTTATTCTTAAAGATCACCCTGACAGTAATAATCGTTTAGAAGTTTGGTATGAAGCAGAAGATTTAAATGGCAAGATTATACGCTATGCGGCACAGATATTCGAGGCATTCGTTTGCGTCAAGTGAGAATGAGAGTGTGTTGATGTTGATTGCACAAAACGTACTTTGTCTTGGTTGCCTCCTGTTGCCTTGTTCCAGCCTGGAAGCGTGCTGTGTCAAGTTCAACCTCGTCCTGTTTTTTTCTGAATTGTTCAGTGATTTTGAAGACTGACGGATGATGGCAGTTGATAGTTTGTTGGAAACTACAATGTCATGTTTCCACAGAATTATTTGTTTGTGGCACCCATCTGTGACGCGTTCACGGATGTTCATAGCTGAATGGTAAAGAGAGGTGCTGCTCTGCGGTTTTGTCGTTTTCATCCAATATAATTGTCTTCCCAATAGTCGATGATCGGATCGGCTTTCCTAGGGCAACTCGCGACTAACAGTTCAAATGCTTCTGCGATGTCCGCATATGGAACAAAACTCAAAGCCAGTATCATCTTGACATGTAAACAGAAGTTTTTGTTGTCGTGATAGCGGTTGCCCAGATGCAGATCCTGTACTTTCCTCCGCTGATTTGCTCGGTTCCACTGAAAAAGCAAGCCTTTTATGACGTCACTGACAAGCTGATTAATGCTGTAATTCTGCCTGTTTTGTTCGTTGATCTGTCTCAAGTACAATCCATATCTGTTGAGATCCCTGACAGTAGGAGACTAGGAGTAGCCCAGCTACTGGGAGTTCAGCACCTGACTCCACTAAGTGGCGTAAATGAGTGGAGGTTTGTAGTCTAGTTTTAACCCGTAATGTTGTTGGACAACATCGTGAAGATCCGAAAATGAGCACATTAGCAACGAATATGTCGATTTATTAGCACTGCTTGAAAGTAACACTATAATAATGTTGTGCTGACGTAGCTAATGCTCACATATTGCAGTTATAATATGCATTGATATCCATACGAAATTAAGTGTTTGTGCATATCGTATATACTCACGTTAAAGTTGAAGAATTTAAGTCCAATTCACAGGCTTTATATCCTGACCTACCTCGACTTATATGCGAGGTGCCAACTGTTGGGTAAAGTTTCCATACGTAGGCCTAGGATGTCAAAAATTATTAATTTAGCTAAAACTTTCTGTTATTAATTACATTTGACATATGCTACGGTATCTAAATAAAAGTTGGCATCAGCAATTTTAAGATTTGTAATATATAGGCGCCACATAAATATTAAAATAATTTTTAGGATTAATTAAATTGTTCATATTGTCAAGAATGAGCAACTAGTGGGTTTGAAGTTTTCTTAATCATCAGGAATCAATCTGTGAATGTCAGAATCGTTCAGTTTCTCAATAGTTCAAAGCTGAAACGCAATTTTTCAATCAACACAATAATGCTGCATCCCAGCCCGCGTCCTCCATTGTTCCAACTCTCACGATCACCTCAAGAGGGTGCGTGGCGGTGACGTCACTTTGACTTATACCCGGGTCAATGATTTTAGACACCTTCAAATCCAAAAAATTTAAAGGTTGACTTATACTCTGGTAGACTTTATTGCGAGTATACGCAATACATTAAAGGATTAAGTGATGAGGCTCAAAAATTCTGTAGTGGCTACAGGCTTTTAAGTGTGAACTGCGGAACTTTGGCGAATCCTGCGACGGCCCCTGGTACGTTGATTATCATAGGAGGCTCGTTTGAGAAAATCGGTGACATTGTCTTCGTGCACCCAAGTGGGTTTTGGCTTCTTATCTTCCCGCTCTACTTTAAAATATTTCTTTCCGTTTTTAGTCTTTACTGCGATTAAATGGTTAACAGGATACCACTCGTTGTCATTCGAATCGTCTGGCCCTACCCCTGCAGAAGTGGTCGCCCGAGTGGATCTCTCTCGACTGTATCATTCTGTGCTGTGTCTGTTGCAGTATTATTAGTATTATTATTATTATTATTGTGGCAACACACGCTCATGCACCTGTTATTACGACACCTTGGCTCGCTAATATTAAATCTCCGTAGTGGATTGAAACCTTATTCCCAGAATGACTCCGTTCAATTCATTACACGGGTGCGTCGACTTAAGGCACATCTTATGTCCTCTTAGCTTTTTGGCTAAGAACCTGATTAGTTCTCTTAAAGTGTACTCTTCCAAAATGTGCTCTCCTGAAGTATACTCTCCTAACTCCAAACTCAAGTGTACTTATTATCCATGTAATTCCCGACTTTCTGAAGTCCTTCTCTAACAATGTACTCAACTCAAGATCCAATTCTCATTACATTCGACTTCAACTATATGTACTCTAATTCCTTCTTCAAGTACATCTTTCCCAAAACGCAGCGCAGGGGTTTTTATCTTTTGTGGGGCATGCCTGCCCCTTGGGTCTGCTTTTGCAGGTGTCAGCACTTCTTCTAGACAGAGGTGCCTATCTGTCCTAATGTAGCTTACCTCCATGTACTCTCTGATATAATCAACCATACATTGGCTCCTGTCTTCCGACAGTCATCAGCAGTACAACACCAGCCCTTCTTAATGTCTAATGCCCTTATATAAGGAATCTAGAGCTAGCTTTACAGTGGTGTGCTCTATACGGTCATTCTACAACTCTTACATGTCCCATGCCAACTGGCGCCACCTCATGAATATCTTGGACCTCAATTATGAAAACTACTTAAGCTTAACTATCACTGAAATAACCTTAACTGAGGTGTGCTATTTTCTCACAACTCAATACTTAATGCAACTGCTGCCATCTAATGAATACTCTAACATTCCTTACGTTGAACAGCCTAATCTTAACTACTTATGTCTTACTGTTAACAAAGTTATGCTATAAATTAAAATTTCCGCCACATTATTATTATACATGACAATTTCTTAAGCACAGTAAGCATAGCTAACAGATGGAAAAGTCTAAAGCGCTTTACAGGAATGAAGTATTAAACAAATACGTCTTCAGCTGTTTATGGAGCCAATCTGGCAATGTCTCGACCATCAGCGTCTTAGGGAACGAGTTCCAGAGATGTAGCAAGTACACAATACTTCAAGTACAAGTACCTGGTGTACAAGTACATGCATTCAAAAAACTTTGAGTACAAGTACCAAAGCCTCATACAAGTACAAATAGCAAGTAGGCCTACACTTTATTAATGGGTAGCTGTCTGTCACAGTTGTACAATAAAATTGACACAATTAGCAACGAGGCTTAGTCTTAATGCAAATTCATTAGTTCATTACAGTGGTGAACAATCTATATACCATCACAGTTGCACTTTAGAAAATACAAAGATGAGAGCCTTGCATCAGTCATCTTATCCCTATGTGGTGTCGCGATCAGGCCAGCTTGGCTAAACACGCGTTCAATTGGTGCACTTAGAAGCAGGCACACTAAGTGCTCCAATGGCTGCATTATACAGCTTGTTGCATGCTTTTCTATTTCCTTCACTGTTCCAAAATGCGACGCTGTCAGTGGTTTCATCGTACATATCGTTGAGTTCCAGGTACTTGGTTACCTGTGATGATGTGCTTGACATTAAAGGACAGAGATGTAGCAAGTACACAATACTTCAAGCACAAGTACCTGACCTCCAAGTACAAGTACTGAAAAATTGTACTCACGTACAGCTCGAGTACAAGTACTTTAGAGGCCTTTCTTTACTTGTGACGTCATCAACCAGATCATGTCTCCAGGCTGAAAGTAGGTTCTGCCACATTCTTATCGTGAGCGTTAGTTGTTTCCCTGCATGGATGACCTTAGTTCGGACAGTGGCTTCTTGTCGAGCCACTGCCAGTTGTGTTGTAATAGTGAGAGCATAAGCCTCTGACAAAAGCTTCTCGTCCTCCAGGTTTGGCAATACTAGATCAATCCCCAACCTCATATCAGGTAAAACGGAGAATAGTTAAGTCGTGCACTACATGTAGTTGTAGCCCTGATAGAGAACTGGATAGTATGATTATATTGGGGCCAATCTTGTTGGTCCTTGCAAAGAATTCGCAGTGACTGCCACGGATGACGGTTCACTCATTCTTTTCAGCATCCAAATAGGACAACTGGAATGCTGTTTTGAAAAAAATGAGACTCAGGCACTAATGGGTTAATATATAATTTTTAATCATTAGAAAATATAAGCAAAATAAACTGTAGAATGTAATACAAACCAACGAAACTACGACGATGTTAACAGAAATTCAGCATACGAATCTACCGCTTGAACAACCAAAACCTTAATCTATCTTAGTCAACTTCCTATCTCTCTCACTACTTGAGCTCGAAAGGCAGAAGGACCCCGCTCTTTTTTCTGTTTTCAGTAAGTTTTTTGTTCTGACTACTTAGCTGGCATCGTTTTGCATCAACAAGAGCCTCTATATTAGGTTCGAATTTACGAGAAGAAGCCAATCTTAATGTTACTTGAAAATGTTCATAATTGAGTCGTGACCTGCGAACAGATTTGTTAACCTTCATGGAAGATAAGAATTGCTCACATAGGCCTACATATGTTCTTCCAAACAGTGCAAAAATCCTTGCAGCAACGGAGTAGGTTCTGAAACCTTTTTCGTGAAAGAAATGTGTAGAATTCTGGTCTCTGGAATGCCTACTTCGACATATTTTTGCTTCAAGATGGTATCACACTGAAGTTGTACCAACACTATTTGCAATTCCTCAGCAACATTTTCAACTTCAACAGCAAGTGGCATTGAAAATAGTTGAAATTGCGGCTCCAGTAACTTAAAGTCCTAAAACCTCGAATCAAACTGTTGTAATAAGTCAAACAACAAATCTGTAACTCTTTCAAGCATTTATTTTTAACTTCTCCACAGTGCATTCTTTCATAGTGTCGACGCACTCTATACTCCTTTAGGACAGCTATTGTTTGTTGGGAGACGAGACATTGAATTTTATCGCTGACCTCAGACACAAAATATAACTCCTCCCACTTCACTTGAAAATCTCTATTTTCTTCTCCGGTTTTCTTTTTTTCGAAGCAGAAGACATTTATACGGGCTTTTTATTTTTAGTACAAAAATTTCACTAAATCGACTTTTTACTCTACATTAAACAAAGCGATCGCCTCCACTAGAGAACTGGATATAGTGTACGTGTAGAATCACTAGATTCGAAAGGCTACAAATAATTAAGTAGGCCCCTACTGTAAGCAAGAATTTAATATAGTTAAGATGACATGAGCGTTAAAAAGCGCCGAGAGAAATATATACAAATTACAGGCCTTTTGGTCGAGAAAAGCGATGACTGCAATGAAACATCTCTATGCAAGTTCCATTTTGGACCACGATTGACAGAAGTTTGAACTTTAACAGATTCTGCCTAAGAGTGTCAAACAATGTTCCCTTTAATTCTTGATGGTCCGTGTGCGCACGAAATTCGTCTTGGGCGCCAATTCTCCACTTGACTAACTTTTGGGCAATTTTTCTTTCTGAAACCACTGCAGCACGCCAAGTGTTAAGAACCGGTAATGAATGAATGATGACCCTTTTTCTCTTTTGGTTATCAGACGTCACGGATATGACGTATTAAATGGTCAAGCTGTGATGGTGAAAAAAGAAATACCTCCGTCAAATTTTCAATTATTTTGGGCAATAAGAACAATATTTTGGGGCGCATGTCTCCCCGTTTGTGGGCGCGCGCCCACCTTAGAGGGAACATTGGTGTCAAACTGCATTTTGGTGGGCTGATTGTTTAGTTATAACTTATCTGCTGCGCTAAGAAGAAAGTAGCTGCACGGGGATGTTGGAACAGCTCTGCGCGCGCATCTTAGAGGGAACGTTGCTGAACAGTGTTTATTCTAGGCCTTCTCTGGGGGCATCCCCTCCCCAAAGTTTTAACCCCCCCCCCCCATATTTTATTATGTTGGCTGGAGGATGGAAATCTCCCCAAGTGTGGAGACTCAGACCTTGTCCCCTCCCCAAACATTTCAAAATCCCCCCAATGTCAAGGTGGCTAGAATAAACACTGGTTGATGAAGATGTCTATGTGCCAACACCCAAAGTTTTTGCATATAGGTAATGATTGCATCGGATGCTTCTTCACATTGGCTGGATACTTGCAGCATTAACATAATTTGCAAGAGGCGATGTGATTTTGTGAATCAGTGTGCACACGAGGCCAGTACTGGATTTTAGTTGTTGTTTACATATAACTTTCACACGTTATATGTAAACATTGTCATTTGAAAGTACAAACATAAAATCTACTTCCCACGACGCATTGAAAATGCGGTTCCCTTCTGCAACTTTCCGCTTCTTTGCTTCAACAAGTTCACTCGAACTACTGGCCATTCTAAAATGTATTAATTTAAAGTTTAAAGTTTCAAATTTAAAGTCGATTAAAATTTCTCTGTATTTATGTATCAATTTGACTAATAACTAATAACTGCTGACAAAAGACTTGCGCGCTAACGTCATCCGGGTAACAGACAGCAATGAAACTCATTGAGTCTAGAGTTGCACCAGCCACAAATTACCGCTAGGTGGCCATATATGATTTTGTTCATACTTACATGCTAGTTTACGTGATGACTGCTTATGAAGGAATCGTTATTCAAATTATTATGAAAAGTCGCCATTAGGTTGATTTGTACATAAAATGCAAAAAAAATGGTCAGGCTGAGGCGGGCCATCAAGAATCGTCCCGCGGGCCACATGTGGGCCGCGGGTTGGACAGCACTGTCCTAAATAGATAACCCGAAGTGCCTGCCCTTTTTCAGTGTCACTCCAAGATACCTAATTTCCTCTACAAATGGCAAGGCAACACCATCCAGGACCAAAACAGCATATGCGATATTACAACGCATCCCAATCCTCATGACCATGGATTTCTTCACATTAAATTTTAAATCCAATTCCACCGATCAATCATCCACAGTATGCTTAGATAGCATCTGTGAAATCCAGGATGCAATGAGTTTTTATGAAACCCAAGCAAAACCTGTTCCCTCGAGGATTTGGGAATTACCAATCGTTGGATTGTGGTGCGTGTAGCATTTCATGAACGAGGTTGGAATAGTGGTAGAACAAACCATCCTGTATTACATATTCGTTTGCCGTGATTGCTACTTGCCATGCAGTGGTGTCATCACTGGGCAGGGTGCCATCCTCCAAGTAGTTGCTCCGTCTGTATGGAACAACTGAAAACTGTCACTTCGGACTTAAACTGTTTCTAGCATTGCTTTTAAACGCCAACTGCAGGTTGGCCTACACCAGCGGTTCTCAATCTGTGGGTCGCGACCCCGGCAGGGGTCGAATGGCGATTTGCCTGGGGTCGCCTGAAACCTTCGGAAATATGGGGTTGTCTCTTTTTTGATGCGCAAAACTTGTAATCGTACAAAATTTTCCCATTGGTAGTTTCTAGTTTTTTACAGCTATAATTGTCATTCGAGGATAGACATTGGAGACAATCAAATAATAATGATTTTGAACATTTTAATTGTCAGCATTATTATTTTAGCAGTTTACATTATGAACGAGAGTGATTTTACGGTTGGGTGGGTCACCACATCATGGGGAATTGAATTGAAGGGTTTGTGGCGCTCTAAAAGTTGAGAACCGCTGGCCTACACTGTTTTGGACATGTGACTCACCCTGCACTTATGATTCTCCACCTAGTTAATGACTGAATGTGCATTAACCACCATGTAATAATAATAATAATATATGAGGCAATTGCCATCCTGTCTTATGCACTTCATGTTAGTGGGTTTCATGCAGACACACAGTGACATTGGTGAAATGAATTGACAGAATGACACGGTTTCAAATGGATTAAAGTTTCACTTGCGCGCGCACACACACGCATTACAAGTTTCAGAATTTTTGAGCAGATCGACAGAAGCATACAGTTGCCACTTAAAAGTAATAATTGTGCCTGTTTGCCAATTTTTATCTTAGGTCCCACAAAAATAGCAGTAATGAAATTCACGAGATTTTCCAAAGAATAAATTTGATCACACTACCTTGTTTTCGTATCTAATTGTGACAATGCGGCTCTCAAGCTTTGAAAATTGTCACTTGAGGCTCGTGCCTTCTATGGGTTTGGCCATCCAGCTGTATAATGAATTTGCTATTTCTTTGGCTTTCAGTAAAATCTCAAGTTCGTAGTGATGATTTTTGCAGCTTAGGAAAATTGAGCTGTTTTGAATGCACAGACTGCAACTATAACTGATTGTTGAATGCCATACAAATTTCTTTAGTAAAACATCAGTAAATCGTGTGACTGAACATATTTCAATTTCCCACAATTCTTAAAATAAATCATCTTATTAGCTTTGACATTGTGAACTTTGTTATAGTGAATGTCCAAACAAATTACTTACTTTGGTAGTTTTGGTTTTTATATTTTACTCTGTGCTTTTTTGTAGAGATGGTTGAGTGCATGAAGAAAGTTGCTGAGCTTGGTGTTGAGCTGTCTGTGGAAGAGAGAAACCTGTTGTCTGTTGCTTACAAAAATGTGATTGGTGCCAGAAGGGCATCCTGGCGTATTGTAAGTAGCATTGAGCAAAAGGAAGAAAGCAAAGGAAGTGAAGACAAATTGAAACTGACCAAAGAGTATCGTGCTTTGGTGAGCATTTAATAGAAATTGTTACTTTTATTCTTGAATTGTAGATATCACTGTGTTCAGGGGTGGGTCAAGATGTTGAAAATACGAAGATTAGGTTTTAAATGAATCTAATTATAAAGATTCCTTAAAAAGTCCATGAAGAAACAAAAACCGGACAAAGAATACTAACTACACAAGACACTCTTCACTATACAACTGCCAAATAGCGGCACAACACCGCTCAAAATAAGTAAGGTCAGCAATACACAGAGCAAAGGGCCATCATATAACAACTGGTAGAAATTATTCATGTTGATTGTAAAAGGCAATCATTGTTTTTTTACCCTATGTTACGAAATTATTTACAAGTGTCATTCACTGATTCAAATTCGAGATTCGATTCAAGCAAAAATTTGTGATTCACATATCCATATTGTTTGCGTTTACAAATTCCATTTGATCCAAGTATATCAGAGATGGCCAAACTGCGGCTTGCGAGCCACATGCGGCTGTTCTAGCTGAACTGCGGCTTGCGAAAAGTTTTAAAATATTTTTTTTACAAATTAAACAGATCAACAGAAACATAAAATTGTCACATAACAGTAATAATTTTGCCTGTTTGCCAATTTATCACAGACCCCATAAAAATAGCAGCAGAGATTTAATGACATTTTCCAAAGAATTGGTTTGTTTTCGTGTCTAATTGTGGCAATGCGGGTCCCACGCTTTTGAGAATTGTCATTTGCGACTTGTGCCTTCTTCGCAGTTTGGCCACCCATGAAATATATGATATGTTGTGGAAATTTGGAATAAGAATTTTCAAGGGTGGTTGCATAAAATCACATTTAATTATCTGTTCCGGTTATCACCATTAATGCTAAATATACTTGATCTGTGGTAATGGTATTGACAGTTGTACGGTGATACTTGGTAGCTTAAACGGCAGTATGTTTGCTAGATCATTAAGTCATTTTAAGGATTTCTTTGATGTTTATGATCACTTGTTTAGCTGCAGGCTTTTAAGGATATTGAGGCAAAACACATGTGACATTTGTTGTGCTGATGATGGCTGTATAAAACTCATTCAGGATTTGAATTACCGGTTATGGCAATTCGAGAGTTTGGTACATTTGATAAACTTGTGATGGTAATGATGACACCAGATATCTTCTGTCTTTTCTTGTGGAAAACTGATTTGTCATTTCTGGGCCAAAAAATTGTCTATAGCACTGGTCGTTATCTCGGTGATCATGAGTTAATAATTTTGGAGATGATTCAACATTGCTTTTTATAGTTTTTTAAAATTTTAGATAGTACAATTCTGTGTCGTAAACTGGATTAATAGAAAAATTTCCTTACTGTTTCGTGCTATGAGCCTCAAAATTAGCATATCTGTGAAATTTTTTGCCAACAATGTGTTCACATAAATTGTTAATAGGATTTTTATTTATAAGCTGACATTTTCTTGCAAATGAGGTCTGTAGCATTAATGAAACTCCAATGTGATTCATTGCAAACGTTGAGAATGAATTGCCAATTCATAGAATTGTTACAAATGTATAATTGATGACTGGGATCCATCATGTTGGACTTTCAAAATTCATGCTTATTTTGCAGTGGCATTCTGCGCTCTCCTTTTGCATATACACAATATACACAAATGTTGTGTAGTGACTGGTAATTATAGGCAATATGCTGTTTGTATTTCCTTACCTAAAATATAGACTCATTATGTGTTTATTGTCACCAGTTGCTAAAACATATCCTGGTTTGCCTAGTTTGTGAAAACTTTCAAACAATCCTAAATAAAGGTTTCGTTTTGAACAGATACATAAAAGAAAAGATAACTTGGCTTAATCACCAGCAGTTTGTATAAATTTGATGAATAATAATAATATTATTATTATTATTGTTATTGACGATCTATGAAGCTCAGTAACATAGCCATCGGCCAAAACCAAAAGCGCTGTACAGTCAACAGTCAACTATACGATATGGTGAACAAGTGGTTTTTAGGTCTTTAGCATGTGTCTCGGGGGAAGTAATCCTGGTCAGCGCATCAGGAAGCGCATTTGTTCTGAAAAACTACAATCCTTGAGCTAGTTTAGTATTTGTTTAGTATGAGTTAATGGAGTTCATGGTGCCAGTTGTTAATTGGAGACACTGGATGCATAAAAGTATTATGCATTTATGTGGTCAAGCATTTCCCCTTTTAATGACTGAAGCATGTTTTAAAAATTAATCTTATTATCACATAAGAGAAATGTCCTTACTTAGAATTCGTGATATTCTTCACCAGGTGTAGTTCATTGCAAACTGAAGCCATGCAACTAGTCAGACAATGAGACACGGTGCTGACACCTTTCATTGGCTATAATAAAAAATATTACAATAAGTCAACTTCTGCAAAAGTCATTCATTCATGTATGATGTGTCAGTTTAATGGAACAGTTGTGGTACATGATCAAGTATTCCAACCTGAGAACATTCCTAATGGCATACTACAGTGTATGTCCATTGTAGAACCTCTGTTGTATTTCTTGAAAACTTACATGTTCTGGTTATTGTGTCACTCTGCACCAAATTGATGAAGGGGTTGGCGGCTAACACTTTGACTTCGTATACGATTAAATTTTGTGTGAATGTTGCTGTGTGGTTAACAATGCAACATGCTAAGGACCACTTGGGAATTATTAAGAAATTAGTAATGTTGTGTTGCATGCATCATACTACCAATAGTGTGAACTTTGGCTTGTCTGCAACCCAGTTGACCTGTCATTAAAACCTTCGTTTCAGGATGTGAATTATGAATAGTTTTTGATAATAAAACCTTTTAGTTATTAGTGATGATAGTCAAATTGTTGTTTGTACAGGTTGAAAAGGAGTTGCGAGATATCTGCAATGATGTTCTTGCTGTCTTGGATAAGCATCTGATTCCAACAGCTGCAACAGGCGAATCAAAAGTGTTCTACTATAAGATGTGAGTTCTTTGCACGGCTTCTGGTAACATCTTTAACAGAACAGAAGTCCATTTCCAACTCAAAACATAATAGTAACATAAAAGTCATATTGTAAAATATATTGATAAATTTTTTTAATTTTGATATATATTCATTTAAATACTTAATTATAGAAATGAAGATTAATTAATATAGAAAACATTAACAGAATATTGATGCCTATAAAAGATAAAAGAGATACTTCATAGTTATTTCGATAATAAAATATGTTTAAGCCAATGTGCATAATTAATTATTTGTTATCATATGATTTTAGTTAAATTTAGGTGAGTTGAAAAAAGATACCAGAAGGGAACAATGTTCCCGCTAGTAGGTATTTTATTAACATTAGTTAATGGTGATGAAATAGGCAAACTAATAGTAGCAGACTAAAAGGAATATTCAGCAGGTTTAGAATTTGTTTAAATTAATATTAATTATGGATACAGTTGATTTGTTTACTGCATTCGTTTTATTTTGATGTGAAGAATTTATGCATTTAAATATGAGATGAATGTGATATTGTTGTATTGCAATACGTTGAGAGATGATGCCTCGTGTAACTGTCACCTGAGTGGGCACAAATGTCTTATCATATGTCAAATTGTCAGTGAAGCAGATGTTTTGTTTCATTGTTAATGCAGGAAGGGAGACTACCACAGATACTTGGCTGAGTTTGCTACTGGAAACGACAGAAAGGAAGCGGCAGAGAACAGCCTGGTTGCCTACAAGGCGGCCAGCGACATTGCCAACACTGAACTCCCACCTACACACCCGATCCGTCTTGGTCTGGCTCTTAACTTCTCCGTCTTCTACTACGAGATCCTAAATTCCCCGGAAAGAGCGTGTCGTCTGGCGAAGACTGCCTTTGATGATGCCATTGCTGAGTTGGATACGCTGAGTGAGGAGAGTTACAAAGATTCCACCCTCATCATGCAACTCCTGAGGGATAACCTTACTCTCTGGACAAGCGACATTGGTCCAGATGGTGTGTGTTAATTATTAGAAATGTGGCAATATTGTGATTTTATTGTGAAGGCATCATCATCATCTACAGTGGACTAAACGCCCATTGGTGTACAATGCCATCTACACAGCTTTCTGTCATTCTTTCCTGTTCATTGCTCTGTGACTAAGATCCTGTAAACTGCATCCATACCATTCTTCAATATCATCACACCATTCCTTGTGTGATCCTTTCTTATTGGCACCCTCCATTATTCCAAGCATTAGAGATTTGATCTTCCTGTTCTCTTTCATTCTGCATATGTGTCCGAATAGATGTAGTTTCCTTTGTTTTACTCTTTCCAGCATGGTTTGTTTTAGCTGAATGCTGTATAGTTCTTCATTTGTGATTTTTTTACAACCTATACAATTCTAAGTATTTTGCAATAACATTTCCTAACAAGGGCTAGTATTTTTTCTTTCCGAGTCTTTGGTGATGGTCCATGTTTCGCATGAAAAGCTGCTGAAGATACAGAATAAGGAAAGAATTGTGACAAATTGCAATCCTTCAAGCTTAAATGCCTTTGGTGTTGATGTGAACCTTGTAAAAATTTCATAACTTGAAATCTTCACAGTTACTCTACATGATTTTACTTCAAATTTTATTGAAATAAAAGTTACATCTACTGTATATGCTGCCTTCCTTTCTGGCACTTGGACTTTCAATCCAGAGTTTATTTCAGAATGAAATTTTCACCTTTTAGTGAACACTTCTATTTATAAATATGTTTATGTTCAGAAATGTCAAATTTGCCTGCTCTTGCACTAGGCTTGTTGATATCTGAGAGCATGTGTACTTTTGTGAAAATCAATTGGTACCCAAGTGGGAATAGTTGGAATGGTGAGTCATCTGGTTTCTATTTTAGATGCAGGAGAGGGTGGAAAAGAAGATGGCCAAAAAGGCGAACAACTTCAAGACGTAGAAGATGAAAAGGCGTAACTTTCAGACAACTAAATAATTCCATGACGCTGCACTTTGTTACTCTGTATAAGATTGTCAAATATGATTGCTGCAAATTAGATGTTGTTATTCATTGGAGTTTCATTTGAATGCATTATTCATTGAGATGTTGGTTGGCTGAATGCTATTCAATTGAAGTGGTGGTTTGTTAATTGTTGCTGCCATTTGTCAACACTTGTGTCAGTTCTGCTAATTTGTAAAAAAAAGTCTATGTTTAAAATTAAGAAATCATATAGAAGCATTTAAATTTTCCTTTTGGTTTCTTAATGTCTTTAATGGTTTTTCATGTCTTTATTTTCAACAGAAAAAGGCACAATTGTTTCTAAAGACATTGTGGAGCTGGTTGTCATTTACTAAAATATGGTTAAAAGCTTTGATTTTTGATTGGGTATATAATAGAAATGCTGATATTTGAGGGCTACATATGGCTAAATTTTTAATTGGTTAATCAGCTTATTGTGGTATGGTTGTTTCCTTACACTTACATCTGCGGTCGTGCAATTTTTATAACTTGGATTATCAGAGACCAGCCATCTTGTGGTTTGTCCACTTGAACACCAACTATGTTTGCTGTTGTTTCAGTGTATTTATATTTGCTTTGTTTCTTTTTTAGTCCAGAGCACAACTTCATTTGTATTAACATCATCTATTGTGTTTCTTTTTTTTAAATTGTACTTTAGTCATCTTTTGCTAAGGACAGTCAGATTAATATTTTTCTGTATCCTTAGAAATCCATGGTATTCTTAATTTTTTAAATTCAGAAATTCCATTATTTGACTTTCCAGATAAAAGTTTGATATAGCAGCATATTTGCTAATTTAAGACGTTGAGAGTGAATTGATTAAAATTTAAAAGTTAAGTCTGGATTTTACTTCTTGGGCAGTTAAATGAAGTTCTTTAAGCATTCATAATGTATTTAGTGGGTTTTAAAATCTGGGCTCTATTATTTAAACAGAATTGTATTTTGGGGACTTGATTCTATTATAGGAGAAATACCGTGATCTACTTTGTACTCTGAATAAATAAATAATGAAAAAAAATAATTTCCATTATGGTCATCCTTAACGCAAAACCACTGGTGCAGCAAGATTTCTTTAAGAAGAAATTTAATGCAATTTGCAGTTGCACTTAGGTTTTTTTTGAAGACATGGACAAGCTCCAGCCACCCACTATACACCAAGGCAATTCCATTGAGGGGTAAGGTACAGTAGGTAATATCCATATTGGACAGCCAATTGGTTAATATGCAGTGGCTCTGTAAGCTATTTTTGAGCAAATGTTGAATTAAAACTGCTAACTTCATTTAGGCCTCAAATTACTGATGCAATATAATTTATATACGGTAATTTCGCTATTATTTGGAGCTACTGGTGTGACATATTCAGTAAAGTCTCATCAAATTTTTTGAAGCTCTTGCATACAGAGCTGATCATACAAAGTACACTGTAGCTATTTATCCATGTACCTATGACCGACCAGTTGTATATGTTTTGATAACTGTGTGTGGCTTTTTGTTACATCAATGCACAGTAACAAAAAAACACATTGCACAGACCCTTTTAACGTGCACTTCATGATGGCAGGTATTATGCATAGGCCAGAAGGGGGCAGTGGCCCAGGTCATCCACCAGATGAGGGCATCCAAATTGACTTTGGCAACCTTTTTTGCTTGCCAACACTTTTCAAGGTCATGGGGGCATCCAAATTGAATTGGCCCCAGGCACAACGCCACTGGCGTAGGCAGATTTATGGGAGCACACTCGGCACATGTCACCTCAAATCCAGTTAATTTTTCATGGCAAGAAAAATTTATTAAGTTAAGGCATTGTCATCTTTTCTTTTTGAATAATATGAATATGCATCAGTTCTTATCAAAGGGGTGGGGCCAAGCAGAATGGGGAATGAATAAAGTGCCTCCAAACTGAATTCCTGGATCTGCCTCTGCAGAAACAGAATGCTCATACTGAAAAGAGCAGAAAGACCAGGTACTACTGATAATAAGTACATGTTTACAAAAGTATAAAGAGCAAGTATGTTTCAAAATAATTTGTTAGTTACAGTATTTGAAACTCAAGAAATAAAATCTCCAACACCAGGTATTGAATCTGGGACAATAGCTCACTGCTGATGCTTGACCAAGTGAGCCATCAATACAGACAGTAATGCCTATTAGAAGAAACACTGCTGTACATGACTTCCTTCATAAGCCCATAAATTTGTCTTCCATCTCGGTGTGTATTTCAATAGATGGGCTGGAAACCTTTGATAAGTCTCCAAACAAAACTTTATATTAAGTACAAGTTAACATTTTTGGTTTTTTATTTTTGTCAACCAGTTTCAGTAAAACATCTGCTCATACTGAAAAGAGCAGAAAGACTAGGTACTACTGATAATACATGTTTGCAAAAGTATAAAAGAGCAAGTATGAGTTTGAAAATAATTTGTTAATTATTTGAAACATTCCATCAATATCAACAAAAAACGCCTAACAAATGTTTTGCATTTCCAGTCACTTGGAGAACGATGACTGTAAATGCTGCTTCTCTTATAAATAAATGTGTAAAATAGCAACATTAATCATAGAAAATTAAGTTCTAATATAAATTAGATAGTGTAACCCTTTCACTCTTCAACCTGAAGGGTTCCTATGCCTAGCCTTTTTTGATGGCCAAAGGTCTATGTATATGAATAATACATGGCAGTCAAAAAATGCAGCAACAGTATTTAAACATACTGATTCAGTTCTGTGTTGTAACTCACTTTACCTATCCCAGTACTGGGGAAGGGTTGCCACAGTAACGAAAGGAATAAGATTTTTGCTATGTTCTTCAAATAATAGGATCAAGTTCTGCATGGACAAGATGATAGCAAACAATTTGTATCTGCTTTACAAAATTACAGTACCAAGCTATATAAGATCAGTACCAGTAGTCAATTTCTGATTTCTGGTACAAGTTCAAGTCTTCATTTGGCAATCACTGGAATAAGTGACCTGGATGGGACATATAATAAGAGGAGACTCACTCCTAATGGAAATAATAGAAGGACAACTAGAGGGGAAAAAGACCAAAGGAAGACCACGAGAGATGCTACTTGACTGGATGATGGAAAAGGACTAATTCAGACTAATTAAAGACTTAAAGGAGAAAGCTATGAACAGGAATGAATGGCAAAATTGGAATACAAAACCTGCCTAAGGGCAGAATACTACGAAGAAGAAGGAATAAATGGTGTGAATGTAACCATTCAGGAAAATATTCCTGTCTTCTGAAAATGATTTACCAGTACTATCCCTGAAGCACTTCCTCTTCAGCTAGTAACTCTAAACAACACCAAGGCAATTCCAATGAGGGGTAAGGCACAGTAGCTAATATCACAACTATTTCGATTCTGTCTTCTTTGGTGGTTGTTTCTCTTCATCTTTTCCAAGAATGTCTTTTCGAACATCCCATAATTCAATGTTTTTCTCTTTTATTGCTTTCTGCAAAAACAAATTATTATTATTATTAACACACTATTAACAAGTTGCTGAAGTACACACAATTCAAAATCAGAAGCATGCTTAGAGATATATTTGGAAAGCGCAAACAACTAAAATTAAGTTACCTTATATATGATACAAGAATAAATCCAGTGTATTTGGAAAGTAGGTGCATTCACTCCTGTCATTCAGCCTAAACATCTGGTATGCAAATTTTGACATGCAGTTTACAGTTTACTGGTGCTAAGTTTATGGGGTGTCTCATGGCCCTCTGATTTCAGGACCACTTTGAGCCAGTTTTGAACGTATTGGGTTCAATCTTGGTCTGTCCACCTACTGACTTGATCATACAGTATCATCTATTAAGTATGACTGATGCTGAATTAGCATCTAAAGACCTAAAGGAATTCATGACGATGTGCAGAGACAGGTAGGCTAAATTCCAATCAAAGAATACCCGCTGAGGCTTATCAAAACTTAGGCACGGACCTTTTGCTCATCACCGAGTCATCATCACCAAACTAAACACTAAAGGCAGTGTGTTCCGGGCCTCAGACCCCATAAAACAGTCATACATGTCGCACCAGCATATCAGACATTTACATAATTTTCTGAAATAATGCCAATTCATCTTGACACTACAATGGTGCTATAACAATTCTGAAATATCGATGCTAAGAAATTTCAGAATACAGATGCGAATAAGAAATAAGATACAGAATAGTTCGACCAATCATAAACTGTATAATATTATACTGTTTATATAATTTCTTATTGAGTAACTTTAATAAAAGATTGCAACGAATAGTTAAATCGACCTTCACGCACTCCTGATAACTGCCAAATATTGTGGAACACATTCGGTGATCGGTCGTTCCATTCAGATAATGATCTTTGAACCATTTATTAAAGCAGTCGTCGTATTGTTTTTTTAGATCCTGGCACTCGGGACTGATGCTGTTCATAGTCAAATACTTATTCAGTTACATCATATAAAACGCACCCGCATTGACAATGTCACGTGGGGAGGTCATCGGGGCAAATGTCAATCATAGTCATAGACTCATGGAGTGACTGGAGTCATAGTCAATCGTCATTTTGCCGTGGAAAGTCCGAGCGCCGTCCAAATCCGCGAAAACAAATAGTGCACATGCATCAGTCATTATCAATGATAAATTGATAATTATCAATTCCAGTTGATGAAGTCAAATGGCGACGAATGCCTAATGGTGTTTGCGCTAGTATCGCAATTAGCGCGACAGGCACAAAGCCAAGGTAGTGTGGTGATTACTGGTTTTATGTTTTTTTTTTATTATTATCCATGTTATATTCATCCTGCATTTTAGTAGGGTACCGAGCTCTTTGCGGGAACATATTGTGTCCCTTTTGGTACCCATTGATTCCAACTTATGTGTTCAATAAAATATAGAATATAAATTTCTTAATAAAATAAATTTTGATTGCTCATTGGTAATAACGTAAGCCTCGTATGGCATATAATTGAGTATTTGACTATCTTTTATGTTCGTCAAATTGACTGTTGATTTGTTACGATGCTTTTGCTTTCTAAAGAAATGAAGAAGTTATAACTGTTATTGATTTCTTTACTGAATATGTTGTAACGGCACGGTCGGCACCTGTACTCATTTATGAGTTGGAAGCAACTAGTTGAAACTTCCCATCCTAGCAGTCTAGCACTCTCCCTGGACACAGCGGCGGACCTAAGGGCGGCGGGCGTCTTTTTTCTGCAAAAAAGCAGAAGGTTATATGAATATTTATGAACCGCGTGACGCTCTTAATGTGAATATTTCTAAAGCAAAGACAACTTTATGGGTTAGGGTTAGAGTTAGGGTCAGGGTTAAGGTTAGGGTTCTTTAACCCTAACCACAGTGTTAGGAAAGATCACTTGTAAAATGATCTTGATCAAAGATCAAGATCACTAGAGAGAAATTGATCTAAGATCAAGATCAAAGATCACTAGAGTATAAATGATCTAAGATCAAGATCACTTTAAAAGTGATCTAAGATCAAAGATCATACAAATATAGTTATTATATCATGTATGACGTGTCACGTATGATAATGATACAAATGTACGATGCATGTAAACTTTTGTAATACTAAGTTACTAACACAACTGAAAACAGTTCATGACAATTTTAGTAACTAACTGTCAGTTCACAGTCAGTGTTGAACACGGCAGTTCATTTTCAGCATGAGCAGACGCTCAAACGTTGCGTCAGACAACCTGCTTCTTCGCGGTGTAGCTATCAAACCTCCAATACTAAAAGTCTTTCGACAGGCGCAGAAGATGGCAGGGTTGTGTTATATTTCACAAATGCTGCCTCGACATGTGGGTATGCCAACAAGCTAGAAAGTTCCTTATTTGGGTTATTCAGGTAGTGCATGACCTCTATCTTGACTGCATTTTCACGACCTGTTGCAACTGAGCAAGCCTCACTCTGAGTCCCAGTGGCAGTGCCAGTACTAATGTCAGGGTCATACCCATAATCCTTATCATCTGCACCGGCTGCACTAACATGATCATTGAGGTCCGAATGCTTGATTTGTCTGCCATTTTACTCAATACACATAGAAGTTCGTTGATTGATTGACTTAGTTGGGAGAATACGTATAATTTATTTGATCTTTGATCTTCTGTTGATAATAAAGATCAAGATCACCGAAAAATTGATTTAAAATCAGAGTCAAAGATCACTAGTAAAAAGTGATCGAGATCAAAGATCAAAGATCATGAATTGTGATCTTAGATCGTGATCTTTGATCTTTTGATCTAAGATCACTCCTAACACTGCCTAACCATAACCCTAACCCCCTAACCCTAAACCCTATGCAAAACCTTCTACTTTTTTGCAGAAAAAAGACGCGGGCGGCGGAGGGGGCGGTCCGCCTCGGGCGGCACTTTTTCGGGGGCGGCATTTTTGGTGGTCAAATAAATTTACTTGCGAATGTTTATATTGTCTGCCACAAGGAACGACCGCAGTATGCTAAAGGCCAGCGTTGCATTGAGAACTTTTCTGTGAATATCGGAAATTAGGGATGAAAGTGTAGACAATTATGCAAAGACGGGGATAAGCATGGAGCGTCGAATTCGCAAAAAGAGACGAATGGATGATGTGAAGTCCCCGACGCAGGGTTTAATCTAGGCCGTTTCGGGGGGAAATTGCCCTTTTCCCCGGAAATTTCAAATCCCCCGGAAATGTTGGCATACTATATCAACTAACAGCAGCCCCCTAGCTGACTTCCCCCGGCTTTGTCAGTTCTCCCACCCCGGATTCCAGAGTCTAGATTAAACACTGACCCGACGATGCTGCACTAGGGTACGAATTAAGTCGAGCTAAGAAGAGAAATGTTGTCCATACTGGACAGGCTGGTTCAAGAAATATCTTCTAGATTTGAAAAACTTCATACTCTCAAAATAATACGACTTCCTTACACCTTCAAACCGTTTTGATAAAGATTTTATCAGTTAATTAATTCTCAGTTAGATGTTGATGAGGATATAGGGAAGGGAGAGTGTCTCATCGAGAGGAAGAGACTGCAGACATTCGTTAGGCCTATCGCAGGAGGAAATGTAGAAATGGAAGCTCGTTTGCAACTGCTGTACAGTGTTTAATCTAGGCCGTTTCCGGGGGAAAATTGCCCTTCCCCCCAGGAAATTTCAAATCCCCTCGGAAATTTTGGAATACTACATGGACTAACAGCGGCCCCTAGCAGAATTCTCCCACCCGGCTTTGTCAGTTTCTCCCCCCCCCCCCCGGTGTCCAGGAGTCTAGATTAAACACTGCTACTGCTGAAGTTCATTCAGAGCTGTAATCTCTGCGATTCAGTGCCAAACCTAGTCGTACCGCTATACGTGTGTTCCTGCTTCGTGCCATTATAGCGTTGTGAGCTGCGAACGGTCGTTATCTAAACTAATGTTAATCAAGAACTATCATCGGGCATCACCTAATTGGATCAAGGTTAACTGATCTAGCAATACTTTCCATTGAGCGTGATCTCGTCGATAAAATAGATTTTGATGCTGCGATTAAAAACTTTGCGCAGAGAGAGGCCAGAAAAAGTAACTTTTAGAATAATCGTAATTCGATTTTTTATTTTAGACTGATAGATTTGTTTCTAGATAGACCTAAATACATTTGCTTGTAATTATAAAGTAGGACTGTAGGCCTAACCCTTTTTCTGTTCTTCGTATTAGATGATGACACATTTTAATTTTTTTCACAACCGGAGTATATTTTTTCTTTTGTCAAACTTTTTCGAACCCTCTCCCCTATTTTGTTGACGTAATTAATGGACAGCCCTTTAGAATGCTAGACACATTTGTTAGAAAGGAGGTTGCAGCCAGTTTAGTCCTAACAGTCTTTCGCGAATGAGAGCCAATTAACTTTAACCTGTTGTATTTAATATCTAGGACATTTCCTTGACGCCGTAAAACTAATTATCTGTCAGATAACCCAACACAAATTAAGCACTTTCCAGAGTTGTCGGCAATCATCTCCATAAGTAGTAGACCTACACTGTGCTGAAATAGGCTACTTAAACGACCTAACCAGTATAGAGCCCTAGCTAGGGTTTTCGGCGCCCGGGGCAAGATTCCTATTTTGCGCCCCTAAATTTCGGGACGTTCATATTTTGCGCCCCTAAATTTCGGTGACCTTTTTTTCTTTTTTCAGTCGTCACACACTTTACTTATCCATTTTCGGGCTGATGACTTTTTTCCCTTTATTCCACAGAGCTATTTTTTATTAATTTTGTCACATCCAAAATGCGCTCTCCCACCGGTCGGCTTGCCCCTGCCCCCTCCCCCGTAGCTACGGTTCTGAACCAGTATAGCGTCATTTCACTTTTCTTGGGGTGAGATAATTTTAACAAAATTTTGGCAAATTTTGGGCGATTTTTTGTACATTTCACATTTATTTAATACATTATACATTATTTCTTCATTTCCTTGGGGGCCACGGCCGTCCTTCCCCCAAATGACACCCTTGAACCTAACGTTAGCAACGCCAGTTAAAGTTTGACAACTGCGCTCTGGAGATTTATTAAAAGAAGCAAATTATGTACATCAGCTAGGTCTTTAATTTTCTCATGCAAAGCAGGTTTTGAAATAGTCTCTGGCAATCATAGCGTTAATTTGATTTTCTACCACGCTCTCACGGCGTCTGTGCGAATTCTGACAATAATATCACAGCACAATATACATATTCACTATCAGCCTCATAGTTAAAAATACAGTACTTTACATAAAATTTGAATTACTTAATGACTTTATGCAGTTCACCAAAGGGAGCACATTTGTAGATCGATCTATACAATCCGCAACAACTTTTACTAATACAATAAACACTATTTTATTATATTTTATATAGATAGGTCAAGCTCTCCCAAACAGGGGCATAGCGACGGGGGTATATATATATATATATATATATATATATATATATATATATATATATATATATATATATATATATATATATATATATATAAAATCAGTAGGCCTGTATGTAATATATAGTGCTATATATTATAATATATAATATATATAACAATATACCCCTAAATTTATACACCCCTCCCAATCAAATTCCTGGCTATGCCTCTGCTCTCAAACACTATAAGCGGGTTTGTTGGTACATTTAAGTTGAGATTGTGCTGGGGAACTGGCAACAGCAGCAACATAATTTGCCCATAAAAATATTCCATAATATACAAAATTTCAGCATATATGCTTCATATAAATGTGGATAACAAGATCACCTTTGGAAGTCTGCAGGCCTATTTCAGCTCTGAAAATAGTTAAGAGAATTATCAAATAAGACGGTTAAACTGCCTGCAATTGTGTGTGCAGTGTTATTCTTGTGAATATATCATGAACTCCTGTTTGTGTGTTTTTATTCTTGTGAATATATCATGAACTCCTGTGTGTGTGTGTGTGTTGTTATTCTTGTGAATATATCATGAACTCCTGTGTGTGTGTGTGTGTGTGTGTGTTAGGTTAGCAAGTCAATTTATATAGCGCAGAAGCATGAACGAAGAGTCAAAGGCTAGAGCGCTTTACACTAATATGAAGTCTCGAAGAAATAAGTTTTAAGTTTCCTTGCAAACGAATCAAGATTGGACTCTCTAGTCACACGACCAGGTAATGCGTTCCAGAATATTGTGTGTGTTTGTGCAGTGTTATTCTTGTGAATATATCAAGAACTCCTGAAAACTATGACAATGACCGCTAGACATCATTCTGCATATATTTAACATTCAACTTGTAAAAGGTGATCTTCCAGTCCATGATTTTACAGATACCCTGATTAGCTGTTGCATAGCAGACACATGCATAGAAGTGCAAAGACTGTCCATCTGTTTGCAGACTTGTAATGAGGTACTATGGTTTCGTTGACTTTGTGAATTGTGAACTACTTCGACGCTGCTAAGGTCATGCTAGCTGGCGTCATGCTCGACAAAACTTGATGCTTGGCCTCCGACGAGCTCGAATATCCCGTGCTTCCTCCAGCACATTCGCTGCCGGACCACAATTCCACGTGTGAACTGCGCCACAACTCACCACTCAGATTCAACGAAGAACACTTGTCCTGCGAACATACAGAGTTTGTCAGATGAATCACCAACTGTTGGGCAAGGCTGAGGTATTGATTACTGTAACACGAAACGTCTTGCAGGCTGGCAGTACGGTCACACAGGGATTTTAGTCGCACCGGGGGAAGAGTTGACAGAGAATCTGCGGATTTTCTACAGTAGACCTCATACGACTGGACGCTACTCAAGTCACTTGGAACGGCACTGCTACCGACGACACTACGATCACTACACAGGCACGCCTCTGAGAGCTGACGGTTACAACTGTTGACCGATCCAACGCTGTTGCTGCTGATGTCGGCGTCTCCACCAGCAGAGGGCGACTCACTGCCATGCAGTCGGTAGGTCAACGAGCGGCGTTTTGCATAGACGGAGTCGCGGTGCAGTTTGCTAAGAACAGGGAAAGCCACTTCCTTTGGCCACGCGACGCACTGTCTGCAATCATTTTGGTGCACGGTTTTCGAAGGAAATTGGATTTCGTTCAAAGCTTTTGTTCTGAGAACAGCATTGCTATGACTAGTAGTGCCAGAGTTTAACAGTGATCTGTGTTCGTTTCGAATAAATCGCATCGGATTTCTTCTTTCTTGGTGAACCAGTGCCACCCTCGTTTCATCAACACAATTTATTCTCGTGTCTGTCTTAGTATTTGTTCGGTCCTTATGGATGTCTGAGTATTCAAATGCCTTAACAACAAAACTGTTTGAAGATCTTTGTCGATATATATCCACAGGCAGTTTAGGTGCCTGAACGTATTGACATCGGGTTTTTCTTGATGGATGTGCTGCAGCTTCTGGGTGTCGCAATGATGCCATGACCGTTGATGCAGAAGATGTGGATGGGTGCTGGTGTGGCTGGTGGTGTACAGAGTATCGAACATCTTCTATATCTCCGTTAGGCTGCTTGTGCTGAGATAAGAGATGTTTGACACTTTCGGAATTCCGCAGTTCTAAAAAAATAGTATCCAATGAATTGCGTTATCAATAGGAAAGACCATTTCATATTATTACCCCATTTCAGATTAAGTCAAATTATTAATTCCCTGTTGTCCCAGTCGCTATGTAGCAACTGAGAAAAGTATCAACATGCAGCTTTATTCACATCACAAATCATTCATTACACAACAATTTCATTAGAGGAAAGGTATATTTGCTCTGGAATAAACATTTACAATGAGAATGGCTTACATCTGATAGCTTCTGCCAAAGCCAAATTTTATTTTCATCGTATGAAACCCATCACAGATGATGAACCATGCCAAAGTTGAAAGTTTGCTTGCAACATTTAAAATTCACAAAAGAAGCAGCATATTTCAGGACATCAAATCATAGCCATGTTTAACTGTGAATCAACTTTACAACTTCACATTAATTAACAGTCGTTAAAATTTTTCATCCAAATATAAAATAATTTTTTAAAACAGGTTTTAAAATAGAAAACTTTTTTGAAATCTGCTTATGATATTGGCTATGCATTTAGTGACAAAAGCCGGTGATCATAACTGTGAGACATAGACTGAATTGAGATTCAGACAAACTAAGTCAAAGTCTCGATTATAATGTTTACAGTAAAAATATCTTCACTTGCAATAAGAAAAATAATTTATCATGGCTGCTGGACGAATTCATAATTAATAAAAGGGCTCATTCATATAGTGTGTAAGCAAAAAAGGCATATTTTCAATCCCCCGTTTGCACACCGCCGTACATATGCAAAATCTCCTAAATCCAACCCCTTCCCCTCAGTGCGTAGGTACTCTATGGATGGACCCAAACTCACAGAATCTAAAATTTCTGCGAATTTGTTATTTCAGCAAAATGATTAAAACTGAGTAAAATTTTAGTAAAGGCAACTGATCTACATGTAACTTATAGTTGAAAATTTAGGAGCAATTTCAACATACTTGATGTTTCATTGAAGCATGAAACTTACCCATTATGTCGTACATGCACAGCGGACATGTCCGATTCTTTAACAACCATGGATCAACACACAACTTGTGAAACTGATGGCAGCAAGGCAAAACCCGCAACTCCTACAATGAACAAAATAGAGTTTCTAGTGCTTTTAAAGAGTAGTCAGTAGTAGAATGCAAACATTAAGTGTAATTTATCCAGTGTAATTGTTTTTAGTAAATAAAACCAATCATTAAGAAAACACCAATATACAAAATAAAAATAATCTGTACAAAAAAGTATACTGCACCAATAAATTTTAAAATGCTTGTACTCCATAACAGTTCAATAAGTGTATACATCAGAACAACAAGAATTACTACATGATGTAATAATAACCACAAAACCCAGCCAAATTTATATTTCCAGTAGCATACTTTAATTCTACTGGAATAATTTCATAAATGTCCCAGAGAAAATTCACAGGGTTGTCCATGGGAATACCATTCTCATGGAATTGTCCAATGGGAATGGGACAGCACACATTGGTATGTCCCATGGGACCCGTGGGACAGTAGCCATGTCATATCAACTTGATCTACCAGGTACGTCAGAGCTATTCTTAAGTTTTTTTTAATAATTTTTACCTTTTTAAAACTTTTCACCATTCTTTTTTTTTCATATATTTGCATCTATATTTTGTGGTGGGACATTTAAGTTAATAAATTATGTCATTCCACATGTCTCTTTGTACATGTAGTTCTATTTCATCATAATGATCATCATCACTTTCTGCCTGCATGGCGGCAATAGTTAGATATGAAACATTTCCACTTCGCTCGATCTTGCGCTAATCTGCATCCTTCAACAATCGACATGTTCTTTGCTTCCAGGTCTTCCTTTATGTTATCCATCCATCTTTTTCTCGGTCTTCCTCTCCCTCTGTCTCCTTCTACTTTGTGTGTATGCACTGCTTTGTAGGCCCATCTATTGTTGTCCATTCTTTTAACATGTCCAAACCAATTTAATCTCGTTTTGTGTACTTTATCAATAATTGTTTCTGTGGCTCCTGTCTGTTGCCTGATGTGTCTTCATTTTTCAATATTTGATATTTGCTTACTCCCATTATTTTTCTTAGACAGCTCATCTCTGCAAGCATTAAATTTTTTAGTCTGATTTTTTTATTACTCAAGTTTCCGATCCATAGAAAATTTGAGGTATTACTAATATATTGTACAATTTCAGCTTTGTATTCATTGTTAAGCTTTAGTTCCTCTTTAGTAGACACTAAACCTAAACTTTCATAACTTTGACTTCATAATTTCATTAGAACTGTATTCCATATTAATATTATAATGGGAATCGCATGGGATGGGATTGGCATAAATTGCCATGGGACGAGACAGAAAAATATGTTTCATGGACAAACCTGAAAATCCAGTTTCTTTACATTTCAGGTCCATAATCAATGCACTGCAGAGACATATAAATCTAGCCAACAACCCTGACATAAACAAAACAACCTCAAAACTAACAAACTGTACATGAAAGACAACAACGCCGTGGAGAACTGATACAGGTGTGCAATGCTTTGCTTTCACACGAACCTGACCAGAGGCGTATTTATCGAGGCAGATGATGCACGGTTCCTCCGTGTTGATTCGATTGTCAGATTCATGGAATATCAGCGGAGTCATTCTGTTCAAAATTTCATGCGCAACCTTCACAAGTGTCGTCTACAGGCACACAACCAAAGACAGAACATCATAAAAGCATTCCAGCTATTGTATAGGAACTGAAATGAAAACACTCACACTTGATAGATCAATATATTGCTGTTTAATAACGATCAAAGACAAAGTCCTTGAAGAAACATTTAGAAAGACTCGTTAGAAAGCATTAAGAGTGCTACATAAAATTCTGGCATCTATACAAGTTTACTAGCACAAAGAGTACCGGTAATTAATTAAATCTACATCGGGAATTTCAAACAATATATGGATAGACATGGGTGAACAAAATGTGTTCAATGACAATAATTACCAATATAAAACATATGCAGATGTAAAAGTGAACTTAAGGTAAATTGCACTGATAAAAGATTTGTTGTAAGACCTTTTGATGGACTTAATTTCTTAAAAAGCCATTCTTTGAACAACAAAGTCTGAACCACTTAGCACATCTGATGGTTGCACTATGATGGTATAATTGCTAACGCTTCTGATAATGTAATCAAAGTAATGGCAATGGATATGCACCATTACCGTCTACTGTATACACTACACTCACATGCGCGCACGCGCGGTAATGGATAGATGTAGGTCGACTTCCACTGGACAATAGTAATATGTTGATATATGTTTATATCAACAACAACAACAACAATAATAATAATAATAATAATAATAAATATGAACTCACTTCTTTTCTCTTAACTTGACAACGGAACTAGAAAAAAAGAATACAGCATTTATGAAATAACTGTAATGACATTGATTGAGTGATAACAACTGTTTTAAAAACCAGCACGAATGAATGAATGTTAATGACAATATTACAGCCCAAACTGTAAACAAGTTCAACATTTCTGCTTAGAAGCAGATGCGTTTTGTACATCATAATCTCACAACAGCCCTTCAAGACTCATTTATGATATTTAATAACACTTAGCATCCGCGGAATATCACAGGAAAGGCAAACATATACTGCTATTTTATGTCCCAAGGCTAAAGTTTAAACATACTGAATGATTCTTCACCAATATTTTCAAAGGCATTATAAAGGTTCCCAAAAACAATATGACCCGGTCATAATATCCTAAAATAAGCCAAGTATTACATTGCTACTAATGACATTGATTTCAAGTCATATAAGAGGTCAAGAGATGGCACTACTTCTGTACCTCAGCACAACTTCAGGTCAACAGTTTTTTTTAAAAACGAAGAACACCTCAGAACTCGGCCATTTATAGTTGATCAAAAAGCATTTCTTATGTTCTTAGTGAAGCAGTGATTTTTCAACTTTAATGGCAGCCAACTAGCTTAAATTCAAGGAATAGCATTGCTTGACTCATACAAAATGTGTCACCTTATTTAGGTGGTTAACTTAGGGCAGAAGCACACACACACACACAGTCACACACACCTTTACTGCTTATAATTAATCATTAATCCCATCCAGATTTGCACCAAGGACAACAGACGTTCTCTTTTCCATAGTTTACATTTTACAATATTGAGCATAATGTAACCATTTGTTTTTTCAAGTTTTTTCAGATATTTGTTCACAGCTTTCAATTCTTCACGGATAATTCATTTTTTATGACTGTTATTTTATTTATTTTTATTGGACTCTGCAATGTGCCCTTGTTCCTGATATTTTGGTAACAAGGCACACAAGAAATTGTCAGTTTAATAATAATAATAATAATAATAATAATAATAATAATTATTATTATTATTATTATTATTAATCCATGTGGCCATTTTCTTTATCATATGCAGTTAGTCCCTTACTTAGTCATCAGACACTTTGCATCCAAACCACATTGGTCTGTTTTTTTCTTACTATGAATATCTACAATATCCTCTAATTGCAAGCAGTTTACTTCATTCAATATCTGATCATTACTGGTCAGTGGCGGCTCCAGGATTTGGCAAGTGGGGGGTCATTGGGGTGGCAACTTCTATTCATGGGGGGTCAACTATTTGTTGTTAGGTATGCAGTACTAGTGATGTTTAATTTCATGAAATTTTTGTCGCGTGAAATTTTCAATGAAATTTATTCAAAAATTTCAGAAATTTATGAAACTTTTGAAATAAATAAAAACCCAATTTATTTTTGTTGCTTTTAAGTATCTATCTTGTAGTCCTATCAGTGGGTAGCACTTTAATGCCATACAAATGTACTGCTAGACTGTGCTAGTGTTCTGAGTTGTTTTTTTAGCAGTAGCTATGACAGCAAGTCCAAAGCTACACAAGTAACAAAACAAAATATTGCTACTTTTAAGTGAAATTGACAAATAGGCCGTAAAGGATTAACAATATAAGTTCTGGGTCAGACTAAGTATAGTATAAAAGTTAAGTTTAAATATCGAAATCTTTAAAAAAATTGGGGGCAACTTATGCGCGGGTCAACACAATTTCACAGAGAGTGCTGGTAAAAATATCATGCATAAATTAATGCATTACCACAGTGGTTCTCAAAGTGTGAGCTACGGCTGCCTGGGGAGCCGGAGCTTTCTTTCAGGGGAGCAGTGAATAATTTCAAATTATTCGTAATTTTCCTTTTTTGCTTATCAAAACTTTTGAGGCCTTTGGCACCATTATAGCGTCCTGGTAGCTGGTAAGATGGACGTAGCTGTTTGAAGACTTGTTTCCACAAAGGATGTTGAATAAATGACAATGGCAGCGTGCTATTTTCCTTCTGTTGCTCAAGATTTTTGGATCTTTTGGCATCAATTATTACCCTAAATGTACCATTTAGCAAAGTGCATTCGTTCATATCTGACAAGAGGAGCTTCGAGAAAATCTCGTATGGAAAAGTTTGAAAACCACTGCTTTATGGTTACCACATTGTCACATGGCTGTAACACTGTGGCAAAAGTTTCCATTAGTCTGCTCATATGTCAGCAAAACTATAATAACTATTGCTAATTAATCAGACTCTTAAAATTGTAATTGGATATTTCTTTTATTTATAAAATATTGAGTTGGAATTTAAGCATTATTATTATTGATAGCTTCTGTAAGTTTTAGTCTGTTAGAGATAAAGAAATCCTGCCATTTAAAACCTGAGGTTTATAAAATAAGTCAGTGCTGTCACTCTTACTTTTTATAAAACCTATACCATTCCCAACAAATACATACGGCACCAAGAAAAAAGGTAGACAAAATCTTGAAATATTTCAAATTGCATGCCCTTGAAATTTTTCAAAAATTTCACAACCACGTGAAATATTTCAATTTGAAATATTTCAACCAACATCACTATGTAGTACTATTAAGTATAGTGTCCCAACAGGGGGGCCACTAGGGGGCAGGCACTCAATAGAGGGCACGGGCCCCCCGGGCCCACCTGTGGAGCCGCCACTGCTACTGGTAGACATGCATCTATGAAATTCAATTACATTTATTATCCATTTTATATTCCGTCAAATAACAAAAATTAAAATAATTAATAAAGGTCTAATAACTATAGGTTATTAAAGAAATCACAAAAAGGCATGAACTCAGCAGGAACTGACCTTAAGCACAATAACTAGACTCAAAAGACCGAGAAAGACCAAGACCGTGAGAAAAATGATAAGGCTGTAGTAATCCTTCCAATGATGCTGCTCAGAATGGAACTGAAAAATAAAAAATGTTACAAAACATTAAAAAAATCACCAGTTGCAAATCAGAATAACAGCTGGCTTAAGAAAATTAACTGCATCAGATGGTAAAACATAGTAGGGGGCCTATAATAGATGAACATTTCATAATTATCCAATGTTCTTAACTTCACCAAAGAATGAATCAGTGCATGGCAGTGGCGGTTCCGGGATTTCTTGGTTAGGGGGATGAAATGAATTCATAGGTAGTTGGTGGGGATGAAAATAGAAGGAAAAAAATCAATAAACTTAAAGGCTGACAAAAGGGAATTTTATCCCCAATTTTACTACACTTTTACTGTGAAAAATAGGCTGACAAGTGAAAAAAAGGTCACCTGCAGGTTTTCCCCGTAGTTTACCTAAACTTTAACCTAAACTTTTACCCCAAAATAGATTTCACAAGCAAAAAAAGTAAGTCCGGTGGGGATGCATCCCCACTCATCCCCCACGTGGAACCGCCACTAGTGCATGGCTTCAGTCAGCAGCACCTGACGCTTTTAAAATTCGTCTAAACAGTCCACATTTTGAAATGACTTATTCCAGTTTAATTTAAACGGCTGTAATTTTATCAAATATCAGTTAAAACTCTTACGAATAAAAATCACATCCTAACTATGGCGAAATATTGGGAGGCTGGCTTCCACTTATATACAAGACTTTAAACGGTCAATAAACTTCTACAATTTATTTCCTCCTGTTCAGATTACATTACATCATTTTAAAGGACCTTGTTTCAATTAAAGAGGCCTTCCAATGCTTGTCTCACAAGATCTGACCAGTGTTTAATCTAGGCCGTTTCCGGGGGAAAATTGCCCTTCCCCGGAATTTTCAAATTCCCCCCGGAAATGTTGGAATACTACATGGACTAACAGCGGCTCCTAGCAGAATTCCCCCCGGCTTTGTCAGTTTTCCCCCTGGTTTTTTCAGTTCCCCTCCGGATTCCAGGAGTCTAGATTAAACACTGGATCTGACCAGTGTCGTAAATTGGGGGTCTACTTGTCTAACAGCTGAATCATAGAGTGAGATCAAACCTTCTCATCCAGGGCCGTAGTGGACGCTGGTTCACCGTCTGACAAGACTCTGATCCGGATGAAGGCATCTTTGTTGTTGTAGTTGTGCTTGATGAAACGGCGAAGACTGCTGGCCGCCTTTCCACGCAGCTGTAGAATTGGTCGATTGAATTTTGTTCTGTTCTTCTTAAGCTAACAAAAAAATACAAGACATTAGATAAGCAATAGCCGATTAAGTCCCGTTTCACACACACACACACACACACACACACACACACACACACACACACACACACACACACACACACACGGTCACAACAGGTTCCATCGAAAATCTGCAAACATCTTCATATGACCGATGCATTCGATCCGCATCTTTCGATCTTTAATGTTTATGCTTTGAGTTTTTGAGTCAGAAATAAGCTTCTGCTTCTGTTATTTCACAGATTGTGTTTGCAGCCGGGCGACACACACCGCTACGAACACTTCCCAGATCCGTACTGAGAAGCAAGCGTTGAGAGACTACACTGCACACATCGTGGACCTCATCGGCCCTGAAACAACGAGTCCACCTCCCATGCGGGCGTGAATATGACCGCGACCCTCACAAATCCGGGATCCCGATCACTAGCTATCGATGTTTGCCTCTCGAGCTCGTATTTCTTGCAACGATGCTACCGACCACCGCGTTACTCGATATGCGCTGCTGTGATCTGATCTGCTGTCGTGGACAACTAAAGGTCAATTTCGATGGTTATTGGTCAACACGACCCATACATCCAAACGGAGACTTTCATCCACACAATTAAACTGAGAGAAAATCCCAAGATAAGGCTCAATTGGCATCAAGTTCAATCAGAAATTTTAAAAAATTGTTTCACAGACGCCCACCGTCTCTTGACAATTAAATCTATAGAACAGCGGTTAAAACTAGACATCTGTTTGCTGGACAACTCCCCCGAACTCGCAAGTATAGGGGAATAAAAATGCTCATATTAACCTTTTAACCGAACAAAACGCTATATGACCAGTTCACAATGAAAGAACTCTGTAAAGGCGAGAGTCTTTAGCAGAGGAGGACCGGGGGGGGGGGGCGCCGAGGTGAGGGGGACGCCAAAATCGGGTATTTGGGTGAGTGAAACGCACAATAAAGAAGAAACACGTACGTGTGATGACCTCTTTTTTTGCTTGTCAGCACTAAATGAAGAGGGGCGCCGTAAAAGGTGAGGGGCGCCGAAAAACGATGTGACCTTTTTTGCTCGTCAGCAGTGTTAGGGGCGCCAACGGTGCACTTTGTCCCCGGGCGCCGCATACCCTCGGTCTGCCTCTGGTCTTTAGGCTACTTACTGTCTTTGCTAACAAAGGACCAAGTTTTATCTTATTAGTAATTTAATTTTAAGAAATCGTTTGACTTTAGGTCATCAAGAGAATTACAAAATGCACAGAACTATCTACCAACAATACTACAATAGGTTTATTGAAAACATGGGCATGTCACCCAGAATGAAGAAACTTGGATTGATTTATGTAGTGTCACATCAACACAATCCGTATATTCTTATATTCAATTCTATCTTATACTATATTGTATATTCAATACTCCTTGAACGGATATACGGTATAACATTATCCTAATTATCACGAGTTTGGTCTTACCACGGCGCCCTACGGTCTATAGAACGTAATCCAAACCACAACATGCCCTTAGATACTCTGACGTCCGTGTGGGCGACTAAGAATATGCGTAAACCATAGTACCACCTTAAAAGCGCTATAGAAATATTAAGCCAAATCTTACTTACTTAGGAAATTAATGGCGTGGAATGACCCCGAATACCAGCAGGGAAGTGATGCAAGCGAAAGAGAATCAATTAATTATAATAATATGATATAATATAACAAGGTTTAAAGTGGTTCAGTAGGGACTGCCCTGTGTGAGAACCACTGTTGTTCCCGTCCAATCTAATATCCTAAACTACTGAGGTTTATTTTGAACTCGTTTACAGTTGTAGCCGTTACTATCCCCTCATCCAGTTCATTCCATCTGTCCACCACTCTTGCACTAAAAAAATGCTGTTTATGTCTCCCAACCCGTTTCTTGAACAGTTTCATGCTGTGTCCTCTGGTTCGATCATACTGCTTCATTGTAAAGAATCTTCCTATTGGCATTTCCACTTTGTTTGTTAGTATTTTGTATGTCTCGACCAAATCCCCTCTCTCTCTTCTTTTTCCAGGGTTGTCAATCCACAGTCATTTAGCCTTTCCTCATACTTCTTTATAATACAGTGTATGACAGTGCTCCAAACCATGGAATTCTACATTTGCGTGCTATTAAATATCGAGGTCCATGTCTAAAGTCTCTAAACCCGTCAGCGAAAGATCAGCTCGATGCCACGGAAATTCGAACGGAAATTATACCAATGAGTGATAACAGATTATTATGGATGCTTGTGCATCGAAACGCTTGTACATTCAATTCAGTTTTCCATTCGCGTAGCCTATCGTACAGGAATGTTCTGTTCGAAATTATTGCCAAACGACTTCCTTTTCGTACAGTCGATGAACATCAGCGAGCGATAGAAGAAAGGAGGCGTCGCGTGAAGCAGCAGCAGCAGCAGCAGCAACCGATATCCGATCGATTTCAAGGGCTTCGGACCGCGGCTGTCAACTCTTCAAGCGGCGGCGGCGGCGGCAGAGTTTAAACGATTCCAATGCGTCCTCTATGATCGGCTGATGGGCATGGAACGCCCTTTGAACGGCTCTCCGGCTAACGTAAACAGCTTCAGTCAAAAGGATCGCCCTCGCTTCACACAGTCGAACTGTTTTGTTTATCAGATGGAAACAACCCGAAGACCAGAGCTCAGAAATCGCACACGAAGAAGAAGCAGAAGAAGAGAAGCCACACTTATTAATCCAGATTCCTCGTACCTGCTTACGATCAAAGGTTTCGTTTGAAGGAGAAAAAAAGTCTACTTTTAAAAAAGATACGCGTTTTGCTGTGAGTCATCTTGGCTTTGCGTGCTTTCTTCTCGATTGCACGCTTTCAAATTTAGACTAAACACTTAAAAATGTAATACACCGAGTCCCTCCGTATACGTTAATATGTTAGCGTCGAAATTATCTCACAGAAATCTGTGTGGCACAATGTTGATGCAAATCTATGCCTCAAATGGCCAATTCTGTATATATATATATATATATATATATATATATATATATATATATATATATATATATATATATATATATATATATATATATATATATATATATACACTATCAGTTGAATTCAAATCACTAGTACTTGGCAAAGGCAACAACAAATTGATAAAAATTAACACAATTCCTTTTGTGTCCTCAATAGTACAGTAGGTAAAGTACCATAAACCCCAATCGTGGACGATCTTCAACTGTTATTGAAATAGTACAATCACTTCAAACCAAACGGCATCTGCCCTTCTTCTTGTAGGACTTGAGTGCGAGTGTTTTATCTTATGTAACATCAGCGTCCTCCAGACAACATTTTACTGTCGCCGAGTTTACTTCACGTTTTCTTTTAGTGTGCAACAAACTGCTTCTGCTGTGGCGTTCGTGATACTTTTCACTGAATCAAACTGCACTTACAAGTACTATCAGTGCTCGTTCTGTCTAGCAAAGTATGGCGTCCAAACACATGCACTCCATATTATTCAGCCTATTATATATATCGAAAATAAAGAGAACTACTTCACACACAAGACCTCTTACTACAAACATGCAAGAGCGTAATTAACACGAGAGAAAATCTCGTTATTGATATTCTTTTAAGTAGGTTACAGTTACGTCAAATATGGCTAACCGTTAAATAAGTGTAATTACACCGATTCAAACGCCAGTCAACTATAGCAGTTGTTGAAAGAAATAACATTATAAATATTTCATTAGCTCTTTATTTATTTGTCATGTGTGATGAAACTAACAAATAAATTAATTTTCTTGGGGCAAACAAGTGAAATTGAGTTGCAATGGGTTTTCAGACTACCCGGTATTCAGATGTATGCACACGCTCCCACTCTCTCCCTCTGCCCTCACTTTCTGCCCCTGTCTCTCACTTTCTCTGTCTCTGAACTTGGTCTAATAATCATTCCACTCACTTAATAATAATAATACTATTAAATTTTAATTATAATAATCATGAGCTGATTTTGGTGGCATATCGTACTAGTATTGCCTGAACATCTAACAAAGATCAATCAGGGATATTTTTACACCCCCACCCCGCCCAATTTGAGGCCGACACCCCACAAAATTTGGTACTGTGACAATGGTATGCATACAAAATGCATACTAATTAGCTCCAGACACCCCTCCCCAATTTGAGGTCGACACCCCCCAAATTTACAATCCTAGAAATATCCTTGAGATCACTGTTCTGGATAACTACAAAACAAACAGAGCAGTTTTCAGCTTTAGCGTTACAACTGATAAAATTTTTTATCAGAGGACCATGAAAAACAAAAAGTTTAGGGTGCTAAACGCGGAGGACATCACCGAACCTACCTGCAACCCTTGTGACGCTTTCTCGCTGTCGGTTACGTCAAAGATGACAGCAAGTGCCCCGTTCGACAGTGCCAGATCAGCCTATATCAATAAAAGTAATAATAATAATAATAATCATCATCGTAATGGTTGTTTAATCACTAAGCAACAAACAAGGCTTGGCTATAGGCAGTGTCATAGCTAAGATTTTCCGAAGGGGAGGGGGTTATGGTTCTCACGATTCCTGCTCAAGTTCTGAAAATTCTGACAAACAAAACAAAGAAAAAAGTTTATGATCCTGATTCCCGTGGGCCGTGACTCACAACACGCAGAAGAATCATTACAATCAAAAAAGGTCATCAACTATTATTTTTCTGGATTAAGTGAATGGTTTAACAGCCAAGGGAGTCTTAACCCCCAAATCCCATTGGCTACGCCACTGGCTATAGGCAAAGCAAAAGATGGGTCCCAACGGAGAGTTGAACATGCAGTTCAAAGTCTTGACTAATGCGGTCCACTTTTTGCTGGTCTTCCTTCCGTTATAGGACTTGGGTCTTGAATCTTGATAAACTCCAGATGGTTCTTCCAGGATTCCATGGTTCTTCGTTCGGCAGCCAGAGTGATTGCTGGTGTCACAAGACGTGATCACATTAGTGAATGTATGATGTCTGTTCTACACTGCCTGCCTTATCCTGCTCAGTTGAGTGTCGTGTGTTGAGAGCGGTTGGTGCCACTCCATCTTACCTTTCAGAGCTTAGCTCTATTCCTGGTCGACCATGTCTTCAGTCCACAACCCATGATCTTCTCAATGTGTCCCAAGCACGAACCTCCTTGTTCCTGAAACGAGGTTTTGAAACAGTTGGCCCTATCCTTTGCAATGCTCTTGACGCCAGTATGCGTGGCTTAGCAACTCCTAATTCTATGGCCCTCTTTTTGAAACGACTTAAAACTTATCTCTTTGTCAATATGCAGTAATTGCAGGGGAGCACTTCTGAGTGATTCTTCAGAAGAGGTGCTATACAAATATTCTGTTGCAGTGCATAACATTACATGCATTACACGCACGCGCCTATATATATATATATATATATATATATATATATATATATATATATATATATATATATATGTAACGCCATCTAGGACGGAAGTAAGGCTTGTTAAGAAAGTCAGTAAACCCGGCAGTAAAGATGCTCAGCTTCCGAGTGCTCATCCAGAAAAGGCGCGATATAAAAGATTTGTTACTTTACAGTGTGCTCCATACAGGAAATCACTCCTGATATTAGATTACGTGCAGTAATAAAACCCGCAATATCTCTTAGGACGAGAGGACGCGAAATGCTTGACCCGGTGAAATTCCGTACTCGAACACAGATCCCCCTAGCACCTGGTGGTCCGAATTACCAGCTTTACGACCCGTACGTGTTCCGACATTAGCCGCATTTCTGCAGGATAAGAAGCTGCGAAAGGCTGCCTCTGAGATCAAGCCCGCATTGGTCGATTTTTAAGGCCTTTGCACTTTATGGGGTTTTTTCATCGAACGACGCTGCGAAACTCGGCGGCGCGTCAAAGGAGACGCATCGTCGAAGAATCTCCAGGTTCAGATTTAAAAGATTCTGTATCGTTAAATGGGAAGCGGCAGGCGGCGGCGGCCACTATAGGCCGACGGGTCGTATACCGTGACGCGCCAAAGACGCCGCCCCTGCGTAGGCCTATCCATAGCGGCTATCACTTACTTTCTGCGAAATTCCTCTATTCGAGAAGGAAACACGCGATGGAGTCTCAGACGAAAGCGACAATAAACCCTATTTACAATCCACAAGTGCCGCCGCCGCCGCTATAGGCTTTGATGTCTGAAAAAGAGATGTTGGCATCCCACACCACGAACGCCGCGTTTACGATCGCCCCTTCCTCTCCCCTCTCCCCTGCTCTCCCGCTGTAAACTCGACGGGAGAGACAGGAGTGGTCGGTGAACGCAGCAAAAAACAGGAACAGACTCCAATTTACCTCCGGTCACCCGAATAAGGGGCTCGGTTTCTCTTGATCGAAGATCCGCTTACACAGACCCAAGACGGACGCGATGATTTAACGGCGGCGAAGGACTTTGAAATATTGAAGCATTCTGGATTATATTTCGACAGCACATGTGCCAATTGCTATGCCGCTATATTGCCCGCTGCACGAACCCCGTCTATCCTGAACTGACTCTCCTAGTTTTATTGCCACTTTCATAATGCCTAGACTACCATTCAGTGGCTATATAGAAGCCGATTCGTTCATTGAATTATTAAGGAATCGTGTATCGTTGAAATACCTTAACGAGTACTCGAATTATTCACTAATCTCTTCCTCTGCATATGCACGAAACGTGTGTCGCAAAACCACCAGTATTCGATAAATACCGGTAGTAGCAAAGTACGAAAGTGACGTGTTATTTACTTGCATTCTTGTCAGTACTACCGCTTTCCCGATAAATTTTGTGATTTAACCTAACATTTGTTAAACATTTGCAACTACACGTCGTTTCTCTTAAGTTTCAAAGGTGAAAGATGAAAGACAATGTTCGCTGCTTAAATTTCCCAACGTCCCTTGCACGCAACATACTCTACAGTGTACAAGGCATTTCCAAAGCCACGACAGGGAAAATATGTATAAAAATTCGCACATTAAATAAAATACGAGTAAATATAGCGAATGATGGCAAACGCGAAAACTGAAATCATATCTGGCACCAACAAGAGTTATGCACCGACGTTTAGTGGTCTAAAGATCGGCAAAAGTAGGTTACGCGATTGCGCATCTGGAGATAACAACCGATCAGCCTCTTACGGGCCTTGGCCGCAACTCATTCATTCGAAATAATTGCCTTGAATAGCCGTACTAACTACTACTGCGCTTTACACGGACATGAATTCCGATCTGTACCGATCTCATAAGTCGCGTCTGTGTTGAACTATGGCTATACATATATAGCATGAACATTTACGCAGGTCGGTAAAAAAAACTAATATGGAGCAAGAGTACCGTAGTGATTTTTGTAGAAAAAAAGAGAAAAAATCAGTAGAAAAAAGGAGAAAACATCTTTTCCCTCATCAATCTTAATCTTGTCTATGGGCGACCGCATATTAGGGTAATAGGGGCACTTACCCCCTGGAAAATGCAAATACTAATATTCTCACAGTGAAATTTGAAAACCTTGCTAAAATATTAACTGTGATCATTGTGTTTTGCCCCTCCAGAAAAAATTTATGTGATGTAACTGTGACAAATTTCATTCTATATGTAATAGAAAACAGGTACGTTGCCAAACTTCACTCCATTTTCTCGGTAAATTATGGAAACTCTTGGCGGGTATAAGAAATTATATCCCAAGATGACTTTTTTAATTACACCATTCAAAATACTGTCCACAATGCCTATATTTAAATTTATTAAAATTTTAATTTGACCTTGAAAAATGAAAATATTTCTCAAGGTTACTGGATTATGACTTTGGGCCTGTCGTACATCCTAAATACGCGACATTATAATTACTGACCTTAAGACGAACTGATAAAACAAGCCAACACACTTGTGTTAATGATCCCAAATTCAAATGATCAAAGCAAAGACCGAAAGTAAGAACAACGTTTATGGCAAGTTTCAAGAACAGAGGACAATACTTGACTGAAATAAAAATGAGGACAACGTTTAGAATTTCATTCAGTAAACAATCAACACGTCCACAGGAAGCAGCAGCTGGCGTCGTATATAATCAAAATGGTGTTCTTTTGCTAAACCTTCTTAAAGAAAGAAGCAACAATACTTCTCGGCTAAGGCTGTAAAATTAACGCGTTAGAGAATTAATTGTAATTTTAAAAAATTAACGCCGTTAAAAATTTTAACGCAAATTTTCGTTTGATCAATGACAGAACGATCAAATTTTCAATTAATTAAAATTGCACCATTGGTTTTGCTGTTGAAAGAGCACTGCTACAAAACTGTCGTTGAAGTAAAACAAATTGTGGAGGATACGATTACTTAGTCCTGCGTGTCTTACGCGATACAGAATGTGCGTTAAAACCGCGATTAACGCGCGATATAAAAACTTCATTGCGCGATTTTAAAAAATTAACGCATTTATAGTTCTAGTCTCGGCTCAAAGAATAAAGGTTATATTTCTAATTTGTTGGATTTCAGGTATACACGAAGCTGATGACGAAACTTCATTACAGCACGCACGCGCGCGCACACGCACACTCGGTGAGACACACAAGTGGGGACTTTGAATCGTCCATTAGTTGCATTGATTGCTGTTGACCTGCGTCTGGTCCTGGATTTCCACTTTCATTCCTCATTTGCATAAGAAAACTGCGTCCAGAAGTCAGAGACCCATGGACCAATAAGCAATTGTCTGTCCGTCTCTTTCTCTACCTACCTATCTGTCTGTCTAACTGTCTGATTGCCCGTATCCGGGACCGGAAAATTGGACTGCCATATTGGATTTGACAATTAGGGGATCGTGACTCGACTCCAGAGCGATCATCGACTGACGCAAAGAGCATTACTACGATGGCGCTATAGAAGTCCAAACTAAGGTGCTGTCCATAAATGACGTCGCGCACTTAGTGAGAGGGGTTCAAACATTTGTGACAACGTGTGACGACGAGGGGGGGCTTAGGTGACGTCACGTAATACTAAATATTGTTGTTATTATTAATACCGCAGTGTTATGTTACCGCAAAGTTGAAAGTATTTTACACTTATAATTAATTATTATAATCCTACTTCATTTTTTTTAATGTGAAAAATTTCGGAATATTGTTTCAACTATAATAATTATAATGAATATTTTAAAACGAAACATTAATTTTGACATTGGAAGGATAAAACAAGATGACGGGGAGTTAACACGTTGTGACGTCGTATTTGAGGGGTCTCAGTTTTTGTGACGACGTGTGACGAGGGGGAGGGGGAGTAAAAAACTGCAAAATCCCGTGACGCCATTTATGGACGGTCCCTAATGAATGAAACTAATGAATCTATACGCTCGTCGTTCGTGTATCCAACTAATTAGCGAAAAAAGCATGCAGTCGGCAGGGTACATGTTTTTCATCTGATCCCTGCGACGACTCGGCTAACTGCTGCACATGATGTCATAAAAACTGACTCCCAATTAATAGGACTACGTGGGTCCGAACAGCCAATATCTTACACAGAAAATATAATAAACGCTCAAGCGTTTTGCAATAAAACTCCAAAAGCCACGAGATTTACGGCAGGCTCCGTCTCAAGCCAGTCATCGAATGAAACTCTTAAGTCCTTTCATCCTGAACTTCACAGGAACAAATCCTTTGATGAACTTCTCTGTTTGATCTGCCGACTTTTCAGCATGTATCTCCGAAGATCTCAGGTGCCTCCAGTGGCGGTTCCTCGTGGGGATGAGTGGGGATGCATCCCCCACCGGACTTTCGGAGTTACGTTTTTCTTTGTGAAAACCTATTTTTGGGCTTTTGGATAAAAGACTAGTAAAATTAACTGAGGATGACCTTTTTTGCTTGTCAACCTAGGCCTATTTTTTCGGTAAATGCGTAGTAAAATTACGGATAAATTCCCTTTTCAGCCTTTTTCGGCAAAGTTTATTGATTTTTTCCATTGTATTTTCATCACCCCACCAACTTTCTATGAATTCATTCATCCCCACCATGAAATCCTGGAACCGATACTGGGTGCCACCATACCCCCTCCCAGTTATAATAAAGTGAGTAAGTAACATGCTTACCTTTTTGTATGCGCTTCCACAGTGGTCCGGATCATCCAGTTTGAACACGGCAATCCAATCCTTGGGAAACTGGCTTTTGCTGGAATCACCACGATCGCACGGGTGAATCTGGAAAGTACACAGCAAGCGTACGGCTAAGTACACTGTACGTCAACAATAATGCTTCTATTCATTTCCAACTGATTTATGCAATATATAAAACCGATAATTTTATCGGGTAAGTCCCTTTAGATCAAAGTTCGCGTAGGCTTATGTAGGCTATACGTGTGAGAAGGTGATGAGAGTGAGCATTAAACTAAGCTCGTAATTTCCAATATGCGGGTTTATTTACAAATTGTCCCAACAAAAGTACTAATTTCGACGTAATAGGAAAACAAAAAAGCTTTGTTTAAAATTCGGCAAGTGAGAAAACAAAGGCCACCTTAAAACGGTTGTTATATAAACATACAAACAGTTCAAAAGAGGATCATAGACTACACCGCGAACATCAAACAAGCAGCCGTGATCAACGTGCCAAACGCTTCAACGAGTAGGTCACCTCTATCGGTCTATTGAAAATAGTACACAATTTTGGCCTTTAACATTTTGTAACAACGAGATTACGAGAATGAGATGACAATTACCGCCTGTTCTTGACAGCATCGATGTTTTCAGGGACATAGTCTATGTACAGTAATGTAACAGAATATTTGTATAGCGAGTCTTCTGAAGAATCACTCAGAAGCGCTCCCGCTGCAATTACTGCATATTGACAAAGAGATAAGTTTTAAGTCGTTTCAAAAAGAGGGCCATAGAATTAGGAGTTGCTAAGCCACGCATACTGGCGTCAAGAGCATTCCAAAAGATAGGGCCAACTGATTCAAAACCTCGTTTCAGGAATAAGGAGGATCGTGCTAAATTCTACAAAACCTCAGCATCGCAGACGTCCAATAATGGATGCAATCTCGCAGCAATTAAAATTAGCTAATAATCGAAGCGTATGCAGACTGACATGGACATGGGTTGGGTCAACCCATGGGTTGGGTCAACCATTTCCATGTTTAGGATTGATTTGGGTAAGAAAATAAGTCATGGTGTAATAAATTGTAATGTATTACCGTGGGTTAGGTTGGGTTAAGTAACCTATTGCTTTCTGGGTCGAATTGGGGTGTGTGCTCTGAATCATGATGGGTTGGGTTGGATTGGGGTGTAAACAATGCACCTATGTCTATGTCTGTGCAGACTACCGGATATATGCTGTAGTTCACAATTATGTTTTCCTTGGCATACTTGTGTGACAGCAACTGTGAGCAGTTGTTGAATAAAGATGAACTGTTGCTACAACGTGAAAGAGCTGTTCACTAGCTCAGCTGCGTTTTATCCATTGCAAGCACTACTGTCTCTTTCGTGACGAGTCTGACGACAATGGTGCAAGAATTTTCACATTTATACTAGATTCACAAACTACATTTGCAGTATTGTTTATATCGAAATCCAGCTGATACCGGCATCAGTGGCGTCGAGAGAGGGGTGCGGGGGGTGCGGACCGCACCGGGTGACACCATCTAGGGGGTGACACCAAACAAGGATGACCTTTTTTGCTTGTCACGGTATTTGAGAAGGAAAAATAAGAAAGATTTAGAAGAGGTCCCAAGTCTAAATGGGTGACACCATGATTTCACCGCACTGGGTGACACCAATCTTAGCGACGCCACTGACCGGCAGCCACTCGTATGAGCATTTAGTCGATTCAATCAACAAAAACCAACAAAAACCGCAGAAAACTCTTTGAATTGTCAATTGGTGTACGAATTTCCAGTAGTAAAGATGTCCTTGGACCATTGCAATTTAGCAATTGTGGCAATGCTTAGACGTCAGCAATAAAATGTTAGACTTCTTCTGCAAGTCATTGAGATACAGATGTGCGGGTATATCCGCGGGTACGGGTACACCCGTTTTTACCTGTCAAACATGATATTTTCATTTCTCACTACTATAGCAAATTAGCAATGCAGTAATAGAAAAAATATTATTGAGTAAAGTGTATTAGTGTAACTTGTATATTGCGTTCAGTTTGTCAGACAGTTATATGCCAGTGCATGCATTTACTTTGAAAACACTGGTCAACAAGGTTTTTGTTTCCTGTGCAATTTCTGGTGTTCCAGGTTGATTTTGTCATGCTGATTACAGGAATAATTTTGAAATTTTCCTATCACGTAAGTTTTTTGAGAAAAAGCTGATTTTAAATTTTAAAATATTAAGAATTTTAAAATCGTGGTTTTCGAGAGTTATCTGAGTTATGGGTATTCAGGTTAGGCAAGAATCTTATGTGACCGCCATAACAGATGTAATATGCACTGCTGGCTCACTTAACTACATGGATTTTGAAAATTAGTATAATTAGGCATGTCCAGACATGCCCAGACGCGCCCAAACCTGTCTTCGAGCCTACATGCATAGCATGTATTGTTGCTATGGTTACGCAGTTCTATATAAATACCAAGCAGCACTAGGAAGCAGCTGCAGTCTTTCTATTTGATGAGATATAACTGTTTAGTTAAAGACTGTGAATTGAATATATCAACTAATTTAATTAAAGTTTCTGAAATGTCGCGTCGATGTCGCAATAGAAGTGAACGTTCTGCTACATCTGTGGAGAGTTTACGTTGAAATCACAGAAGCGGAGTATGACAGCAATCATAAAGAAAGGATATGAGTTATACTTTGGATGCAAAATTGGCGACCAGGACAAAGTATGGGCACCTCATATATGTTGTTCATCTTGTGCCACCAGTCTGCGAGCTTGGCTTGCAGGTAAGCGTCCATCCATGCCATTCGCCATACCAATGATATGGAGGGAGCAGAATAATCATGTAACGGACTGCTATTTCTGCATGACGAATGTTACAGGATTTTCTTCAAAGAATAGGAAGTCTATTGAGTATCCTAACCTTGCTTCGGCAATGAGACCAGTTCCACACGACGAGAGTCTTCCTGTTCCAAACCCCCCCGAGTTTTGGACACTGGAGGACGAGGACGAGCATGCAGAGACAGATGAAATGCTGCAGATAGTTGATGATTCAGCTACGGAAGACCCAGAGTTTGAGCCATCGACATCCAGCAATCCTCATTTGATTTCTCAGGCAGAGCTCAATGATCTGGTCAGAGACTTAGATTTGTCAAAAAATCAAGCAGAATTGCTTGGATCTAGGTTGCAAGGATGGAATCTGCTCTCTCGAGGTACAAAAAAAATTCAGTATTTCGTAAACGGCATGAAGACTTGACTCGATTCTTCAAAAAATCGACAGTCTTACTTTTTGCATTGACATTGATGGGTTGCTTTCTGCTTTCGGCTGTAAGCACAATCCATCCGAATGGCGACTTTTTGTTGACTCTTCGCTGTTAAGTTTAAAGGCTGTTTTGCTGCACAATGGCAATTCATACCCTTCAGTACCCATTGGACATGCTGCTTACATGAAGGAAACATATGAGAACATGCAGCTGCTATTGAAACACATAGAATACGTGAGATACAACTGGAATATATGTGGAGATCTGAAAGTTGTTGCAATTCTACTCGGTCTGCAGCTAGGCTACACCAAGTACTGCTGTTTTCTTTGCGAGTGGGACAGCCGAGCTAGAGATTCACATTATGTGAGAAAGGTCTGGCCACCTCGCAGGGACTTGGTTCCAGGACAGAAGAACGTTAAACATGATCCTCTCGTTGATCCGAAGAACATTTATCTCCCACCTTTGCACATCAAACATGGGTTAATGAAAAACTTTGTCAAAGCAATGAACAAAGAAAGTGAAGCCTTTACATACTTACGACAGAGTTTTCCACGCACCAGTGATGCTAAAATAAAAGAAGGCGTTTTTGTTGGCCCACAGATTCGAGAGATGCTCAAGGACAGTCACTTTGAGGGCCTTCTGCAGGGTGCCGAGCATGTTGCCTGGACAGCCTTCAGGGATGTTGTTGCTAACTTTCTGGGCAACTACAAGGCGCCAAACTACGTGGAACAAGTTGGAAATCTGCTACAAGCTTACAAGGCAATGAAATGCAACATGTCACTGAAGATACACTTCCTTCATTCTCACTTGGACTTCTTCCCGGACAATCTCGGCGCCGTCAGTGATGAACATGGTGAAAGATTTCACAAAGACATTGCCAGCATCGAGAAACGCTACCAGGGTAAGTGGAGTCCGTCTATGCTCGGAGACTACTGTTGGTCACTGATACGTGAAGCACAGGACAGTGACTACAAACGAAAATCTACAGCAAAACATTTCTAATTTCTCATGTTTTGTCATTATTGCCTAGATCCTTCTGTAGGATTATGTTGCAGAAGACGTTACAATACTAAATGCTAAATTGTCGATTTCTTAAAACCCTTACGTGATACAGAAATTCTAATTACATATTTGTGTTCAGCAAGTCAAAATCTATTAGTTTCACCAAAATTTGTAAAGGAAACAAAAACTTGCATAAAATTTGTTGACCAGTGAAACATAAAGGAAATACAATGACATCATCTGACGTCATCAGTAAAGTAGCAAACATAATCAAACGTAAAATCATTGCGGGGCTGTCCATTAATTATGTCAACAATTTTTGGGCAGTTTTTGACCCCCTCCCCTTGTCAACAACTGTCAACTTTCAGTTACCCCTATGATTACGTCCAAAACTTTTGACCCCCCCCCCAGATCAATGACAGATCCAAATAACAAGGCTATTATTTTTGCGGTGATGACCATTTTCCTCTGTTTTGCTTGAGTGTAAAAATGTGGTGGTGGTGACCTTTTCAGTCATGCTTTTTTCCATTGTAATAAGTAGTATTCCGTGAAATTTCTTTTTTGGAAAAAGTGAAATTATTCACATCAACTTCTCTTGACCCCTCCCCTGTCCCAACAACTGTCAAACTTTTTCAACCCCCCCTAAATTGTTGACGTAATTAATGGACAGACCCCGTAATGGCGTCCTGTTGTGATAATGTTCCTTTGGTATATCGTTTTGTGGTTTAACTTCAGCTCCAATGCCTTCTCATAGCTAAACCATAGATGCAATAAACATTTTTTACGTTTTTTATTTCCCCAAGTTTTTTACGTTTTTTTATTTTTACCAACGTTTTTATAATAAAAAACGTTAGTAAAATAGAAACACAGATTTTCTGATACCAGCTACAACGAGCTAATTAATTAACTTTCTGTTGTTTAGCTATAGAGTATAGTCAATTGCTTATTAGCAGGTCATGCAGCTTTACTTACTTACAACATAGAGTAAGCCATTTATGCCAATATTATTGCTGTTTATTTCATTTCACAGTCGTTTTGCAAGGTGTAACTTGATTGTTTATTCCCTGTGGGTGGGTATGGCGCATTTCCTAATCTTGCTTTGAAAAACGTCGGTAACGTCTTGGAGTAATGATACCCAGGAGAGAGCCTGAGCCTAAGCAGGCTTGCTTAACGACTGAAGCCGGCTATGGGCGTAGCCTATCCGCCATATGTATTTACGCAAATTATAGGAAAAAAGCCCAGATTGCATCTTTAAAAAAGCCCAGAAAACACAGATTTTAAAACGGGCTCAAAAATTCAAAAGTTGCGACAATTTTTTGACGATTATTTTATTCAATTATCTCATTATAAATTAAATGAAACGTATTCCATTCGAATGCTGTCACCCTTGGATGTCGCCTATCGCAAACGCAATAGCGAAATAGCAAAAGCGCGTTAACAAATATGGCGTCCTCCACAGCTGGCTTCAATATACAAGCTCATGCTCTCTCCTGGGTATCATTACTCCAAGCGTTTTTATTCAACATTTGTAAACGTTTTTATTTTTGTAACGCTATTTTACGTTTTTAACGTTTTTAATTATTTTCCCAATGTTTTTTACATCTATGAGCTAAACTATATCTACTAAATAATTTAAACAGGTCCATCGAGTCTTCTAGTCCCTGCCCGACATTCATGTAGGCTTAGGATAGCTGACTAGCTGTGTTACACAACGTTACCAATCAGTAGTCCAGTACCCCAGAAAGAACCCGGGCCTACTATTAGCCAAGTAGATTACCCTGCATGATTCCTAAGTCCTAGATCTATCCTAATCTAAAAATGTGTCTCTTAAAATATTCTTGTCAACATATGACATGTTTAAAAAATGTGCTTTGCTTTCATTAATGCATTAGTGTTGCTGCCTCTCTATAGTTTCTAGGAACGGATACGGCCCCATCATACAGGTGTACGGGTACAGGTCCTTATACCCGTACCCGCGGGTAGGCTACGGTACACATTTTACGGGTATCGGAATAGCGCTATGGGTACGGATAGGGTAAGAAATTTTTGCACGGGTACGGGTAGGCATTTTGCTGTACCCGCACATCTCTAACTGAGCTATCTTACTTCACAAAAATAGTAATAGTGATGGCGAGAAAAGAGACGGTCAAGTGCAAGTACTAAGATTACTCATCTCTCAGAGCGTTAAGACCCGGCTAATGAGGTCCTATATGCTTTCATATTATCAGAGATGCACTTCTTTTATAGTTGAGACGGTCTGTGGCAGTGTGGCTACATACACTATAGCCTAGTTGTCTTCACCTACAAGTGCCTGACCTATATATATATATATATATATATATATATATATATATATATGCACTAAAGGTAAAGGTAGGTGCCGTACTCGAGCCAGAGCGTTTGGTTCCGGCGCTTATCTCCGGTTTAGGCACTCGGTGACGTAGGTGTTATAAGCAATTAATCTGGGGTAGGTTGCCATTACTTTCCCCAGGCCCAGGTTTTACCTCTCAGCTTAACGCGGCTCCTGGTTTTACTACCGCCCTCTAGCGAGTAAGGCTGAGTCGACCTAAGGGATCGAACCCGCGACCTTTTTCTGCTCAGTTGCCCATTCTGCTAACTCCACACACAGATATGCACTACAAGAATTACCGGTAAATGACAATGCGTCAAGTGTCACATCAACCAATCTATGGGCAGCGAACACAACGAAGAACGCCGAGAACCAGTATTTTATCCAGATTCCAGGCCTGTGGGGGAAATTGAGGCCTTGGGGGAGATTGACTTGGCTGGAGGAGAAAAGACACAGTTTAATGCAAAATTTGTGTAAGTGCTGAGATTTTGGGGGATGTTGAGGGTTTTGTGGAGGGGGGATCTCCCCTCTAACAGGCCTGGATGAAACACTGACCGAGAACACTGACGTCATAGTCTTAGAGGAGTAAAACCAGTAAGGTTGCAAAGTTTTTTTCAACAATAAAATTTTAAAATTAATGGACATTGTGCTATCATATAAACTGCATGTGTCATCAACAGCCTTCGACTAAGTGCCATTTAACTCTAACTCTATTTAGCGAGCGAGAGACAGACATACAGAAGACAACTCGATTAAACTATTGTTACAAATTAAATGTAATATTCTGAATCAACGGCGGTTGGACGCTATAATTTACTTCGCGGTTTTATTATATCGTGGGATCGATCGATCCAATTACCATATTTGCGGTGCGTAAACAGATGTTAACATGAACAAAGAACACGATAAATGCCCATTTCACGCCGGCATCCGGTCTTTGCCGCTGCATATGGGTCCATACTCGCCCTACCCCCTCTCACCCTACCCCACCCCAACCATGAAATCCCTCTCGATTACCGTCGACGCGAAATTGCGGAAACACTACAAGACTAAAAACGATACTTCGCTCCTTTCTTACCATAGTTTTTTTTATAATATGATACTAGGTCAGCGGGCAAGTTGGAGGGGGCGGGCGCTGGTCGAGGCCAAACGTGAGTCGCAGGGAGGGGGCAGGATTTGCGTAAAAATAGCCGCCCCATGCTGGATGTTTTTGGTTAGGCATGCTACGCGTTTCTACTGAACGGTTCGTTATATTATCAGCTGCGAAAGTCCGAACAGATTCTGAAAAAGTACTCCTCCGGCCACTCTCGGCTCGTGTAATTGGATACTTAAACGGGCGAACAGATGAAAAGACACCTGTAGTTGTTTTGCTAATATTGGCCACTTGTTTCGCGGGAGGTGAAAAGGTCAGATAAAAGAAACAAGAAACAGGGTCCTTCATATCGGAGAGAGGAGAGAGAGAGAGAGAGAGAGAGAGAGAGAGAGAGAGAGAGAGAGAGAGAGAGAGAGAGAGACTAATACGTAAACGTTGTCGTCAGCGATAAACAAAAGTCGTTTCAAAGTCAAAACCTTTTGGCAAATTGCATTTGATACTTAAATCTCAAATCATCTCAAACATCAGATCAAATTCAACACATCATCTTTTGCCTACAGATATAACACTAAGATTTGGTTGTTAGATCACATCTGCTATTATTAACCCCTTAACCGTGTATTTAACTGTAACTCAATGTAAAATGGACGGATATATCCGGGATCCCCAGTTAAGGGGTTAAGACTTCCTTGGGTTCCTTGGGTAAAAGTCCAAAAAATAAAAGTGGTCATCGGTCATCTAATAGAAATAAATATTGTATTGATGCTAATATAAAAAAACTGGACATCTTTCTGTTGTCAAAGATGACTACAAAGACAATTAATGTGTCCAGGGGAGAGATGACTCAGATGAGTGAAGTGGTTCGGGGATTTTGGTGAAGTAATAGTTATTTTTCACAGAACAGCTTGCGAATTAGGAGAGATTCTAACGAAAGACCAGATTTGAGAGCATGGCCGCAACCTCTACCATTGCTCCACAACGTCCCAACCTGTCACACCGACACAGATACATGTGCCAATCTACTGAAATAAGCCTAGTTGTAAGAAATGCGCTCATAGCGACCCGCGACCGCACTGAAAATAAACCGCCCTCTACCGTCAACTAACGCATATGGTGCTACAGGTATCACTAAGGTAACCAAGCAGTGACGAAAGGCGCACAGTTCAACAGGTACAGTCAATTGTACCGAGTTTCGATGAAGCCGTAAAAATTTCACGAGCATGGAAACGCCGTTACGCGGCCCAGTTTAAAGGCGTTCCCGTCGGGCCGCAGGCCGGCCGGCCGGCCCGCCCGTCTAGGCAATAACATTCTCAATATTATTCTCTCGACTATTCTGCAGTGGGTACTGTGGCCACACTGGGCCGTGATTTGAGAAGCCGGCGACGACCAATAAAACCCGGTACGAGCCAGACGGAGAGCGTACTTGTGGCCACTAGATTTTTACCGCTGGTCTGTTTGCATACGATGCAATTCGGCGGCAAAAGACGAAGCAGTAGAAGGAGGAGGCGGAGGTGAAGGAGAAAGAGGAGGAGGAGGAGGGGGAAGGGGAGAATGAGGGGAAACACCCGACGGGGCTGCAATAAAAATCGCCGGCAGCTGCGGCGACCACAGACAGGACAAGAGGAGGGCGCCTTCGTACTCGGACCGGAGCACTTAGAGATAGCAGTTAACAAAGAGATAAAACTGCTTTGATGTCGCTGTAATACGGCTGATAAACTTTATAGCTAGCGGCTACTTAGCCCTGGAGAAGAGCCGTTACCGCCGCCGCTTCCGATAAGACTCTTGGCCGCCGCCTGGTCGGTCGATGGGCCTACATGGGCCGCTTGTCTGGCCGCCTCCTCCCCCTCCGGCTGAACGGAGGGGCATCTCTCGCTCGCCGTCCTACAAACCATTCATATATCTCCAGCAGGTTAAACACTACCTCGGCGAACGCTACTACGACCCATTCCCCATGACCCCAAATGTGCGCCCTCAGACCCACAACTGAAACCGGAAAATCTATATACGCCGCCCCACGAATAGAAAAAAACGAGTTTAGTCTAGCAAATCGATATCGAGATGAAGAATTAGAAGACGGTCCAAAAAATTCCCGAAGCAAACGGACGGAAAGATTAACGCGAATAGACTGTGGACTTTGAACTCAACGCGATTCGGAAATACATTGTACATACAAGACAAGTGTGCGCACCATAAATCAGCAGCCGCACCGAGTGTGGAAATATGGGCGGGGAAAGGGAAAGGGGACACAAGCGAGTGAAAATAACACGACAGGAATAGAGAAGAAAATGGAAAGAGCTTCGGAAAGACACACAAGAATTTCTCGTATGGGAAAAGAATCACGAATCTAGGAAAAGTAAGGCTATGGAAAAGCAAGGCTATGGAGAAACATCGTAACGATCACCATAGAATAACGAAAATGCAGCAGTAATGTTGGATATCAAATGATTTATTGCAAAGAACATCGTACGCCATATCAAACGAGAGAGTACTGCGCTATAAAAACCTATAAAAACGCAGCCCTGTATATCATGACTGCTAAAACTTAAAAGTTGCTGTCACATTCAGTAGCGCACTATGATATCGGAATACAAATTCTACCTTGTTTGCAGTTTTAAATGCTTCATAGTGAGGAATTGGAGACAAGGCGATACATAAAAACAAAACTAAATTTAAAAGAACATTTTCGAACATTAGTTGGAACTTTTGGATATTCAAAAATGTTACTTTTAACCAGTAACTAGGCAAAATACTAAACTCTGACACACGTCACAACTCACAGTCACATCCTGGCGCCAAAAGCAATAATTATCCGGACTACTGGCTGCAAACCTGCCCCCTTTAAAATAATCAGCATGCTTTAAGCGACGCTATATAAATGTCTTATTACACTGTCGCATCATCTTTTGTAACTGTATTCAAGAAACATGTTTAAATACTGCCGGGTAAATATGACAACAAACCAGATACGTCTTAATTATATCTCTTGTAATAAACCGTCAGACCATGGCTTTGCCTGAGGCCAGAACTCACCAGATGAAAGCCCGTTGAGCGCATAATACGGTTTGATAATATAACCTAAAGCGACTAGGGGGCATCCAGTACAGGTCTTATCTAATTCCGACTTTATCGCCTGCGAGGCTACCAACTACTGAAGCTATCAGTTTCGCTATTAGATTATTTAGTCTGTCAGCGAACGGTAACTGAGAACCGAGTTACTAGAGCAGAAGAGGGGGAAGTTTCACACTTAGTCTCACTGACACACTTATGAAAAAACACGGTTTCACCCTCGGCGCTAAGAATCCGGTTCAGGCTTAGAAAGCTCAACGGAGGGTCGATCGAATAGGTAATAAGAAAATAAAAGTCTTAGACTGAGAGAGCCTTCAAGAAAAACAGATACATCTGTCGCATATGATAAAAAATATGCATTCTGAATTGTTACCGAATCGTCGCTTTCACAGACACGAGCAATATACATTACACGTTTTAGAGGCCATATTCTCATAAATAGGTCCAAGTGATAAATAAAACTGCAAAACTATGTTTATACTTATTCCTTCTCGACTGGTATCCACTAACGTCGCCCAATACCCCCTAAATTTGAATCGAGGCTCACATTTTGCAACCGATGTATGAATGGCTGTTATGACTCAAAACGTTCACGCCAAGGATTCCAATGGACTTTTATCACGTGCTCTTAATCCAAACCTACTATTAAACCACCATAGCTTTCAATTGGTCGCCATGGTAACAATAATATCAAACCCATAAACGGGAAGAACGTCTCTACTACTATTACTACTACTACTACTACTACTACTACTACTACTACTACTACTACTACCACCAGTGGCGGCTCACCGGGGCCCAGTGCCCCTATTGAGAGCCTGGCCTCCCCAGTGGCCCCCCCAGTTGGGACCATATACTTAATGCTACATACATTAAACAATAAATGGTTGCCCCCATGATTAGAAGTTGCCACCCCAACGGCTCCCCCACTTGCCAAATCCTAGAGCCGCCACTGACTACTACTACTACTACTAATAATAATAATAATAATAATAAATAATAATAATAATAATAATAATAATAATAATATACTGAGAGCAATGTTAGAGCTTTGATTGAATGAATTTGGGATGACAGTGAGACTGAGTATCAGATTTATTTATTTATTTATTTATTATCATTTATTTTCAACCTTTTGTACAGTGACAAGAGTTGATGGGCCAGCTTAAACTGTTGATTCATTCATTCTTCTTCATTAGAGGCACATGAAATGGCAGGAAGGGCCGCTTGGAAAATGTTCGAAACTTTCATACACAGTAACTTCAGGTATTTAAGCTCAAGATAGATTTAAAATACTATCAAATGCTGCAACACTTAAGATGTGGTAACACGATAATCATTAGATAAATCCTAAGATGTTGTACATGTAATAAATTACATGACAAAAATTTACTACAGGACTCTTAAGATGTTTGTTTGTGAATGATTTCCTAGTATACACTGACAGATTTTAATGAAGCTTTTATATCCCATATAATTTTTACAAAATATATTATAGGAATGTCTACACTGGGCAAACTTTTGAAGTAAACTTCAATTACGCATTTACAATACATTGCAATGCTTTCATCGACATATTTCCTACACTATTATATTTTGCTTTATATAGACATTATATAGGTAACACAAAAGAAACAACCAGTGCTAGGTAGTATCTTAGATACAAGTATCTAGATATGTATCTATGACACAAAAAGGGTATCTTTCTGATTGCATCAAAATACCTTAATGTATTGGTATCTTGGATCTGTATCTAAAATGCAAATGTTCTGTAGGCCTATTTACCGGTAGTATCTTCTGCCTGTTTCAAAATACAAGATACTGCAAATTATCGAAACAAAGAAACAGGAGCAGTTACAGTACAGTCCATGAGCATGGTGAATTGAATGTTTTACTGGGGCGCACACATTTGACCGAATCAACATCATCATAGTTTCTTTCTGCCAGCTCATTAGCGGCAATAGCCTGGACACTGCCAAAATAACAGCCACAGTGACAGGCAATGCAGCAAACTTCGGTATCTTCGGATGAGGCTTTTCGTTGGTTTATGGTTGAACTTGATACTGCAGAAGGCAGCAAGTGTTGACACTGCTGACAGTGACACAATTGATGTTTTCGACATGAATTTTATTCTTACTCAAACATCTGACTCTGATATTTGTTTACATGCTTGAATGACAGCGTATTTCAGAAGCTGCTGCTACTAAAAACAAATACCTCCCTAATTCTGTGTTAACATTACAATGCCTGTTGAACACAGTGATTGTTAAGGGCAGGATCAGGGATTTTCTTACACCCCCAGCGGGGGGTTATACCTCCAGCTTGTGACAGGCAGCCCCTGCCCCTACGCCCCTTCCCAGGAGTGGTGCTGGCCATCACCCAAACAGACTATTCATTTAAAATGCTAAAGATGGAAATTCATCTTTGGAAATTGAAACTTGAGCCACTATAACTGACTCCACAAAAATTAGAATGGACCGTATGGAAACGGAAGTGGGTGCAAGGGGTCTATATGAAACACTTGACATTTACACCCCCTGCAATTATGAATTATGAGACAACAACCCCCGAACGTAAATTCCTGGTAAATAGCCTGGACAAGACTGGATTTCCATATGGCAGCTGCTTAAGTGTTAAGAAATTTCACTAGTTTTGTCCACATTATTCTGTTTGTGCAAACGAACGTGCTTTCGACTAACGAGAATGTACCTTATGATGTATCTTGTATTTAGATACGGTACATTTCAAGAGAATCTTGTATCTATATATGCTTTGTCTTAGGTAAGTTGGGTATTTTGTATCTGTATTTTAAATACATTCAGAAAATATCTTAACTCAGCACTGGCCACAACAGTTCACTCTCAGAAATACCCCCAACTGCAGTGTGAAAGGTCACGAGGGGCATGGGCGACCCTGACCCCTTACTCAACATAATCAAAGAACTGCACAATGACACCCGAGCTAGCGTAGGTTTGGGGCGCTGACCTCTCTGACTTTGATATTATCCGGTGTACGGCAGGACTGAATATTAGCACCTGCATTATTCTGGGCTAGATCATGTCCAATGTATCAATTTTCATTGACATCCAGCTGGCTGACTTCCAATAATTCTCTGATACAGATTACATGTAGACAGATAGTGCTGCCTTGCTTGTGGAAACAAGGACAATGTCAACTGTGTCACAAATCTTCAAATTTTTCATCTGAAAAGTGGAACAAAGGAAGTTTCGAGAAAGTAGATTTGTCAAGATTCTGTAGCTTTTATTTTATTTTTCTGCTACGAATCTTAATTTTTTAAAATCATCTGAGGTCAGATCTGGTAAATTCGAATAATTCTTCAAATTTGAAAAACAGCAACTACTGGATTAGAGTTCAAGATAGATAGGTTTTTAATGCATTGTCTCTTGTATTAACAGTCTACATGTTAGTAGAGCGACAGTGCTTACGGTCTTCGGGACTACCGGCATATGCAAATATAAATGCAGTTGGTTTTGTGTAGGAATCGCTGATATAATACAAATGTTATGCGTCACCTAATGTTCCCGTCGAAACAGAAAGAAATGCCGTAAATCTAAGTAATCTGATTTAGAAAGATTTTAAGAAGACACCAAGTTTGCAACGAGTGCTGCATTAACTAAACTATCCGATATTAAGATGTTAAAAATTCTTAGTTTATCGCTGCCAAACGCGTTAGTTAAAAACAACTCCAACAGTTAATTAAGGAATTACAATAGCACACCCATCCGGTTTCAGAAAAAAGGGTTGTGTCCCGTTTTCTTTAGCACAGCCGCGGTTCTATGGTGTCTGGATGTTAATGCGTATAATTCGCGTGGCCTCAACTCTTCACAGTGACATCCTCGTGCGTGATTAAAGTAAAGGATATCTACTCGAAACGACCCCAAAAACGACTGGCGGTACGTAAATTGCAACATCAGAAGCTACTCAGCGCAAAACATGCGCCTCGGGGAACCGCAAGAAACTTCCGTAGATAAGTAAGAACGACGGACGCAGCTGTCGGAGCTCGTCGCGCGATGGAAATTGGATTGTTTGCCCACAGGGATAAGACAGCTACATTCCTCTTTCAAACAGAGATGGAGCAGCTCCGAGGCTTACACCCCACTTAACAAGGCATTGAAGCTACTTAGACCAAGCAGTCCGGTGAACTCTCTTTAGTTTTAAGCCCGTCTGACGCTGACTAATCTAATTAGTATGGCGAAGGGCGTGTCCAAACCACACCTACTCTAACCAGGCTCTTTCTGCAGTAACTACTCAATTACATTACTACTGTAAATGTTAAACGAGAAGGGTATTTTCAAAATGGTGAGGCATCACATCAAAAGCGTTGCACGCCGTTTTAAAATAAACAGGGGATGCAAGAGACAGTAATGGATAAAATCAGAAGAAGACTTAGATGGCATGGACATGTAAATAGAATGAAAGACAACAGACTCCCATGTATAAAGCACTCTACACATACAAAGAAGGCAAGAGATGAAAAGGAATGCCCAGAAAAAAGTGGATGGATAGCATCAAAGAAGACTTTGAAAGATACCAGATACCAGTAATTCATGGAAAGAGATCAAAAACACAAAAAGATAAATGGAGAAGTTTCATGTCTAGCCATTACCGCTAATGAGCTGGCAGAAAGCAGATGATGACGATGATGATGATGATGATGGTGGTGGTAGTGGTGGTGGATGGTGTTTATGATGATTGATGACGATGATGATCATATAGCTTTTTAGTTTTACCAGTGATGCTAATCCTTGTCTTGGTCATTGTCCTTAAGAACTCCTTAAGGACCAATTTGAAGTCCTTGTCCAGGTCCTTGGGGTCAGTCCTCGTCCTTGGGGTCAGTCCTCGTCCTTATCCTCGTCCTTGGAGGCTCGGTCCTCGACCTTATCCTCGTCTTTGCAGATAGGTCCTTGTCCTAGTCCAGGTATTGAAATTGTTTTTGGGTTTTTCCTTTCTAACTTTTTTTGTCTGACAGAGGCCGGTACTTGTCCTTGGAGGTCAGTCCTTGTGTCCCTGTGCTTCAGAGATAGGTCCTCGTCCTTGGAGGGTCGGTCCTTGTCCTAATCCTCGTCCTTGTGAGGTCGGTCCTTGTTAACATCACTTTTTTTACTCACACCGAGTTAAATTTATCGCTGACAAAATAATGGCATCAAATAAATTTTTCACGATTAGCAGCGTGTAGTAGGCCTACTAGCCGCTGCCCTGAGTATTATACGGCCCCTTCGCTTGGGTCAAAGTACCAGGTCCAGATGCTAGAATATTTATGGCAGAACATAGCAACTAGAAATATAGACAAGGTCAAGCCTGGCCTTGAATATCGCAACTCCAACTTGCCGACAGAACCGTAGCTAGGGCTTTCGGCGCCCGGGGCAAGATTTATATTTTGCGCCCCTACATTTCGGTGATGACCTTTTTTGTCGTCACAAAGTTTACTTATCCCTATAAAACATTCTATTTTCTTTAGGCTGATGACCTTTTTTATTCGGCACAGCATTTTTTATTTATTTTTTCACATCCAAAATGCGCCCCCACCGGTCGGCGCCGGGGCGGCTTGCCCTCCTGCCCCACCTAGTTACGGCTCTGCTTGCCTATATGAAAACCTTCAGTGCACACCTCCAAAAGATCCGAGCGAGCCAGAGTGCTTCCAGAACGTCTTCACTTGTGCGCCACAGGACAAGAAATTACGACAGGATTTTTTTTTAACTGTAAATTTGATCTCGGGTAATTAATTATTCTAAATTCCGCTGACTAATCCGTCGACCGCGGGGAGCGAAACGTGCAACCAGCCACGCGCACACGCGGGACGAAAGGTGAACTCGCATACTCGGGGGCGGAGGTGGGTTTGAAGTGGGAGGGGGTAAGTAAGGGCAAAAGCGGACGGTTCTGCAAGTGGACACCGACAAATGTGACTTCCTATTCCGCTAAAGTCCTCCACGGCGACGGCATAGGCCAGGGTTATTTTTAGGATTTATCAATTTGGGGAGGGGGTCCTTAAATTCTGGGGGTCCCCTCCCTGCCAAAAAAAGTCTGACAAGTAAAAAAAGTCATCCCATACCTGAGATTGGAGGGCTGTTGCGGGGGGTGTCGGTCTCAAATAGGGGTGTTGGGGCTGAGGTGTTGGGGGGGGGGGGGGGTTAGGAGTGTAAAAATATCCCTGGCATAGGCAGATTAAAATACGCGTCGTTCATCTCAACGCGTTATCATCCTACGGCCGAACAGTCAGAATATAGATGGCGCCAGAATGATCCGAAGAAACCCCCTTCTGTACTTGGTCGCCTCTTTGCGGCAAGGTCGACGTCGTCCTAAGCGCCTTTCGAGTGTTCTGAATCCCGAAAACGAAGAGCGTTATAGTTAGACAGCGTGCAGTCACTGCAGTGAAACCAGCGCAATCGCTTCAAAGTGCCAGCGCACAGGGAACCAGCGCACAGGGAATCGGCGCACGTAGAACCAGCGTTCCATTAGGATATTATACACTTAAAACGTCGATTTTTCAGCACCGAGCTTCAAAGCCTCGTCGAGTAGACGCCGTACTCGACCATCTGAGAGATTTGTCTGAAAATTCTACTCTCACGAGTATTTCCGATAAACGACTTCCTCAATAACAAACCCTCTCTGCACTGTATGCATCGTAGCAGCTAAGTGCAAAAAGGCGTTCCTTGTGAATTTTTTAGTCGACAAAAGTACACCATTATCTAGTAATTAATAACCGACCAATAATTGTCATATTTGTTAAACGATTCCGTGGCTATGATGCTGCTGGGTTGGTAAACAAAGGTACAGTATAGCATTAGCTATAAAGGCAACAGAATGTAACATTCACAACGGGTAACGCTGATTTTCTGGATTTTGACTTTTTGAGCCATCACGCTAATTAAATCCCTCTCACGTCAGCAACATCTCACATCTCAAAATTGATTCCTGCGTTTTCCCCAATTTCCATCTCAGATTATGACCATTTGAGGAAGACTGGGGCCAGAGATAATTTTACACCCCCAACCCCTTCCCTCAATGTGAGACCAACACCCCTAAATCCCCCCACAATTTCAGCTATGGGATTACCCTTTTTTGCTTGTTATACTTTTTGGCAGGGGACCCCTCTAATTTACCAACACCCCCAAATTGATAGTCCTAGAAATAACCCTGAGTCATTGGTGTAAAGGGGGCCAACCCCAACCCCTTTACCTTCTTCCTCCCTATTAGAGGCTCGTGTTTTATCAAGACCTGTTATGGAGGAGATCCCCACAAAAAAACACAAAATTCCCCTTTTAAAATCCCAGCACTGACGCAAATTTTTTCACTGAACTGTGACTCTTCCCTTCCAGCTAAGTCAATCCCCCCCAATGCCTGGAGTCTGTTTAAAACACTGGTAGGTTTTAAAAATTGGGGGTCTTGAGTCTAGAGACCTAACAGAAGTTTACGCTGGCGATACTATATACCACCAGTAACAATACCCACCACATTCAGTGACTATTCTAGCCACCTAGACATTTGGGGAGTTTAAAATTGGGGGGATAAAAGACATTGGAAAGGTCATACTACTTGCAAAAATTTCAAAATTTTGGCAAGGAATTCAAACTTTGGGGGGATTCCCCCAGAGAAGGTCTAGAATAAGCATAAACACTGCACCACATTTAAATGTAGTATCACACAAGTGCCCATTCTTTGCGTCCAGTGTTTATTTTAGGCCTGTTTTTTGACGAGGAGAATCCCCCCCAAAGTTTTAAAATCCCCCCCAAAAAAATTTGTATATGTTGGCTTGGGGGATGGAAATTTTCCAAAAAAAGCGTGGAGAGACAAATCTTGTCCCCCAAACATTTCAAACCCCTCCCAATGTCAAGGTGGCTAGAATAAACACTGTTTGCGTCACAGTAAACAGCGCAGCGCCGATTCCGACCGAGTGATTCTTACCTGGCGCAGGTATCCGGCGGCTTCCGCAACCGTTCCGACCGGAGTGAAATATCCGGACAGTTCCGTCCCGTTTCTCGCCGCCGCCTGGGTGGCGTTTCCATCGAGCAGAACGATGCTGACGCGAGCGACCGGCCGCGTCCGAGGAGGAGGAGGAGACGGCTGCTTCGGCGTCGACGACGACGACGACGGGGTAGAAGAACTTCGTGGAGTTAAGAGCAAACGACGCCCGGAGTCCCGTTCCCGTTCCCTTCGACATCGACCCCCCTTCAACTACGCCGGCGGCGGCGGCGGCAGCGGCGGCGGCAAAGATCATCCACAGATATCTGCACGTGAGGAGCAGATGGGCCATACACGGCATGCTGACATGATGTTATCATATATATGCAACAACAACAACAACAACAACAATAACAACAACGACAACGATTAGCCTATCGAACAACAACGACAACGACGACGACGGCGGCTGTAATATCTATCCGGTTCGTGTTCTCTCGTTCTCTTTCGGCGAACAGAGATTGCTTTTCGGTAACGCTCAATAATAATAACAGTCACCTTCGCGCCACACTGGGCGCTCTCTCTCACGTCGACCCAGATAAACGTATCATATTCAACAAATGCATGTGTTCTCTCCCCTCTCGCTCTCTTTCTCCCTCTCCCTCTCCATATCTCTCTCTCCCTTTCTCTCTCTCTCTCTCTCTCTCCTCGAAAGCTGCCTCTGCGAATACCGCGGCTGCTCTCTCTTTCGATCGACTGGTGGCTTTTGACACACGGTGAGCTCCTATTAAAAGCCCGAGGGAACGAACCATAGGAGGCGGAGACACGCAGACGGACGCACGCGGACAACCAGGCGACCTCACACGCTGCGAACGCAGCGGCAGCGGCAGCGGCGGCGGCGGCGCTCGGATCAGGACCGACTTCGAATACCGTAATGCTTCGTTTTGTCGCCTGCATGCGTCCCGAAAGAAAAAGTTACGCTTACATTTTCGTTCGCTCAGATCTACCGGGTACTGAGACTAATAGTAATAACGAAGATTAACCAAAGCACAGGCTGCCTGCTATCCCATGATTCCCATCCGAGCCAAAGGCGTAAACTACCATTAGACCTCTAGGCTTGAGATCCCCACTTTTGGAAGGCAACCATAGGGACAGGGGCGTAGCCAGGAATTTGATTTGGGGAGGGGGTATAATGTGATTTGGGCGTATAAATCTTTAAAAATTTGAAAAGCTTAAAAACACATGAAAATTTTTAAGGTAGTCTGATTTGGGGGTAGGCCTATATATACCGATATACCCCGTCGCTACGCCCCTGCATAAGGAAGGGGAAGGTACAGGGTATATTTAATCCAATCCACGTCTACGACAATGACAGGGTCATTAGAAACTGTCTTCTGATGATATTGTGTCCATTTGAAATCGAAGGCTGAGCAAATTTTTAAATAGACCTGTATTTGACTTCAGATAGGCTCTAGATATATTTTAAAAATTCACGCTGCTAAATATCTGGTTTCTAACTAAAAACTCTAAAGAGACAACGGTTAAACATGTCTGTGGCTATTTTACCTTCACAGTTCAGCAATAGTTTGTCTCGGCAGCAGGGGCGGTTCTAGGTAAATAAAACTGGGAAACTATATAGCCCTAGTCTGTGACCGCGGAGCCGGAGGCGACTCTAAACTCGCGAAAACATCTGATGAGCAATAATGGTCGCTCGCTCCTCAAAATTTAAAATGTCCGACAAGCAAATAAAAAGGTTGTCACCAAAACTAGGGGCAAAGCTGGGGCACTACAGACCCCGATCCAACGTCAAACCGTCCCTGCTCGACAGTGAACGCTTTGGTGAAATCCGAGATCTTTATTTCCACTACGGACAATCAATTTGAACGATCGAACTTCCTATAATGTATAGTGAACGAACGAACGAATGAATGAACGAATGAATGAATGAACGAATGAATGAACGAATGAACGAATGAATGAACGAACGAATGAATGAATGAATGAACGAACGAATGAATGAATGAATGAATGAATGAATGAATGAATGAATGAATGAATGAATGAATGAATGAACGAATGAACGAATGAACGAATGAATGAATGAATGAATGAATGAATGAATGAATGAATGAATGAATGAATGAATGAATGAATGAATGAATGAATGAATGAATGAATGAATGAATGAATGAATGATCTGAAACTGAGAAGGCTTCAAAGTATAGAAATTACGGTAGGCATTATATTTATAATAGAAGCTGGCGGCAACTTCAAAGGAAATAATTGGCCGCCAAAAGCCTTTGATGTCTTTGCGCCGTTTTATTTATTCAACGTGGCAGCTTACACGCAGCGTTCTAGAGGCTGTGGTGAGGGGAGCGTGTGAAGACATCGAACGCATTCTACCGCGGCCGAGTGGATGGGGGCGGAGGGGCGGAGGGAGCGGAGGGAGACGGGGGTGGGAGGGACGGACGCGGAGGGCGAAATTTCAAGAGGCCAAAGCGAAGGGCGTTAGGCCGTTTAGGCCGTTTAGGCGTTTTACAGCAGCGACAACAGCTTCAGTTTCGAAGAATGACTACACTTTAACGCGTTTTAGTCTCAACCGTGCTACGCTGAGACAGCACGTCTACAAGTGCTTATTATTACACACATGTACATCACTAATAGTGCGTGTGCGTGTGTGTGTGCCTGTCTGGGTGTCTTGGTGCGAGCGTGTGTATGCGTTCGTGTGCGTGTGTATGCATGTCATTGTGTGTGCTTGTGTTTGTGTGTGTGCATGCGTTTGTATGTGTGCGTGTGTGTGCGTGCGTGTGTGTGTGTGTGTGTGTATGCTTGTATGTGAGTGTGTGCTTGTGTGTGTGTGTTGTCTTGTGTGTGCATGTCACTGTGTGTGCTTGTGTTTGTAAACATTTACAAAATATGGACTATAACATGTGTGCTTTATATGTAATATTGTGAATAGTAGACTGTTAGTCTTATCATTAAATAAATGTATGTAATATCATCACTAATATGTACTATTTATACCACAACCTATCGATATATTATGCTATTAGAAAGACAGACAGACAGACAGACAGACAGTGACAGAGTGTTTGTGTGTGATCAAAAGTAAGAGATGAGGTGTCTTTTCTGGCTTTTTGTTTTTTTTCTCGTTTTTAGCGATTTCTTTCTCGATTCGTAGCTGTGTTGATGGGTCGTTCGGTTGAGCGTCAGCCTCGCCTTAGATGAGTCGTTAACGTGGGTTCGATTCCTCGACATTCGCCAATCCACTTAGGCTGTATCGTTCTATGGGCTGACAAAAAGTTAATCGGGTAACTAAAGCGCCATATAATCAGCCTAAATCGACCAATTACATTCTTACAGTGTTGTCATTAACATTGCGCAATATCTAAACTGCCGTCTAGGATCACTGGATCATTTTGAATGAAGCGTAACATTTTCAACAAAAGCAGGAACTTGACACTAGTGCTCAGCGACCCGGCGTTTATAATTCAAGATCACAATTATTAGTTGAAATTTCGCAAAATCAAAAGACCACGTGACTATTGTAATAAAAAGTATTCCATGAAATTTCCTATTTTTTATCATCTGTAAACAAAATGAAATCGTTGACGTCAATCTCTCATGACCCTCCTCCCCCCGTTCAACAACTGTCAAACTTTTTCAACCCCTCCCTCTTATTTTGTTGACGTAATTAATGGACAGCCCCTGAGCAGTTTGAGTTGCTTTCTTTCTAGCATCAAAGGAGACATCTTTAAGATAAAACTATGCCTAAGCGGCTTTCCTTTGTAATCCCACATCAGTGTCTGCTGGGTCTTGTGTATTGCTGGCAGCGTCGAGAATCTGCGAGACAGTTTACTGATGAGTGGCGTCGTTAAAGGAAGAAGGCGGTTTGCATGGGCCTCGGTCGCAGGGCGTTCCAATGCTCAGCATTCGGTCTTATCTCAGTGGGGGCAGAGGAGGGGGGCCGTTTTCAGTCGATGCGATTAGGAAAGAGCATTGCTTGAGCGGGGTTTGTTGCCTGGATTGGTGGCCTTCTCGTCAATCAATCAATCAATCAATCAACCAATCAGCCAGTCAATCAATCAACTTCTATAGTGCCACTATCATAACGCCCAGGGCATCAGCCGATGGCGCACCAAATCCAAATTGAATTAGAGCCAGGTCAAACCGGAAGAAAAAATGATCGGTCGTCAACATTTAGAATAAACGGCTGACGAGTAAAAAAAAAAAAAAAAAAAAAAAAAAAAAGGTCAAAAAAATTATGACTTGTCAAGGGCCCGTCGTATTCATTCGATACATTTGAAACGGCATGACGCAAACTGTGGACTAAAGGACGCTATTCAATCTCAATATGATTTGTTTGATAGCGTTAGAAATCAAGAGCGATTTTATTTCTCCAATTTCTAAAAATTTTATTCGACTTAAGACATCTAATAACAAAGCATTTGAGTGTCTCTTCGATTGGCGAGTTGTCTTTTTTATTTCGTTCGCCAGAGGGCCGCAGGTTTGCTCTCTATGAGGCTGCAAAATAGCACAGTAATATATAATTATTGTTGGTTAGCTTCTATGGCGCCATTTTAGTAACGTTCTTGGCATCCGTCGTCCTTCGATGATCGTTCCCAAGTAGAATCGTGTTCCCATCGTCAAATAAAATACCGTAGAAATTCGTTATAACGTACTTAGCGGGTCTGTAAAAGTGAGTACGCTATACGCGAGTACGCGAGGTACGTTATATCCAATACCATCCAATACGGTAGCGCATTACACTTAAACCTAACAAGATTTAAATTGGCTTAGGAAGCATTACTGCCTGTGTGAAAACCACTAGGAGCACTAAAGGGGCTTGAACCCGTTCCGTCAGCCTGACGCTCCAGCACGTAACCCGCATTATTATTATTATTATTATTATTATTATTATTATTATTATTATTATTATTATTATTATTATTATTATTATTATTATTATTATTATTATTATTATTATTATTATTATTATTATTATTATTATTGAACGTTAAGATTTATGTGGTAAATTGTCCTAGGAGGACTGCTTGAACACATTACATAGTTCATGAATAATATACAGTAGATCAGGATTTAACAGAGTAGCTAATCTCGAACAGCCAACTCTTCAGTCGCTTCTTAAATATTTCCAGAGAAGGTGATGGTTGAACACTGATGGGGAGACGATTCCAGGCTTTCGCTGCGGTAACCGGGAAGGCGCGGTCGCCGGCAGTGGCAAGGCATGTACGCGGCACGAGGAGTGCTTGAGTGGAGCCAGATCGCAGACGCCTTATACTGTCTATGTCTGCCGATCTGTGGAGTTCGGACCTGAGTTAGGAGGGACCGACAGGCCTGAAGAGAGGGGGTGCAGCCGGTACATTGTTCCGGGGCACGTGGAGCTCAAAGGGGCCCGGGTCCGGTGATGATGATGTGTTAACAGTGTGAACCCTGAAAAAGACTCTGACAACGGGAAAAAGGTCATCTTTGTCATGAGTTCAGGGACCCCGGCGAATGTCTGCTTAGGGGCCCCGCCGATGGTGTCAAGCAATCAATGCCATAAGCCATAAAAAGACGGACAAGCAAAACAAGGTCATCAACTTTTTCACACACTTGGCAGGTCAGTGGGGCCTGTGGCTATTTTTTGTACCGGAGCCCAGAAATTCTCTCGGCGGCCCTGGGGACCGATGTCGTGCAGGCACCGATAGACGAGAGGTGCCAGCTTATACGCTATTCGCTCGGGGACCGAGAGCCAGTGTAGGTCGATTAACAGTGGCGTGATGTGGTCATGCTTCCTTGATCGATGGATCAGGCGTGCAGCCGCATGAAGTACGCTCTGGAGTCTGTCGAGGAGGTGTTTCGGGAGCCCTGCTAAGGTGGCGTTACCATAGTCGAGTTTAGTGATTACTATAAGGCACTGATCAAAGTCTTTAGGGCAGTAAGAGAGAAATATTTTCGTATGCTGCGAATTAACCGCAGTGCTGTGAAGCAGCTGGCGACGGTGCGTGTCACGTGTTGCCTCGTCGTGGCGGTATTATCGATGTAGATGTCGAGATTTCTGACGTAGGGACTCGGATGGATATCATGACCATTAATCCGGACCGAGGTGGATTGGAGCAGGTGCTGCTCTCTTCCGGTTGTCATCCATAAGATTTCTGTCTTCGCAGTATTGAGCTGGAGACGATTTGAGCCCAGCCATTCTGTCATCTCTGCGACGCAGTTTGTAAATCGTGATTATTATAGGCCTACATCGGTCAGAATTAGGCAACGAAACCAGACACATACTGTATACGACGCTGCCGTCGACGACGAAAATAAAACCACATCTCATGTATTACTTTGTTTCCTCGAGTTCTATGCGATTTGTTAATCTGTGTCTGGCAGCGAAGGTGAACCGTGAACGTGAACATTACTGAATAAAATATTTCATAATAAGCAGGGGCGGCGCTAGGGGGATGGGTCCGCGGGTCCGGACCCACCCAGCCTCGGGTAGGGGCACCCGAACAAATAGTGCAAATCTGCAGAGAAATTTTGATTTTTGGGGGGGAGGAGGGGTAGTCTGAGCTGGGTCCTGGTTGTGTAGATTGCATTAGACCCACCCAGCCAACAAAACCCAGCGCCGCCTCTGACAATAAGCTTTTAAGCAACCGACAGAATGAGAATTTGATGTAACCTAATTCTGACTTTTACAAGTTTAGACTGACAATGTAAGGAGCAGACGTCGACATTCTATCCACTGTAGGCCTAATAGTCTTCCACTTAAGAAGAAAAGTAAACCAAAGATCGGCATAATTAGT